>JANJGK010000010.1:52132353-52149853 GCA_039081455.1 Macrobrachium rosenbergii | reverse complement strand
ATGTGTATTTCTCTACATTAGTATGAAACGTATACATATATGTATATATATGTGTATGTATACATATATATACATATATGTATATATATATACAGAGAGAGAGAGAGAGAGAGAAAGAGAGAGAGACTGTACATAGGAGACCCATATCCCTAAAGAATGGGGTCTAGACTCCCTATTAGGAAACCTAGGTTCAAAGTAAGGTCACCTAATTCTTTATGATCTCCTTCGATAATGCCCCTGAAGAGAAAGAGAGAGAGAGAGAGAGAGAGAGAGAGAGAGAGAGAGAGAGAGAGAGAGAGAGAGAGAGAGAGAGAGAGAGAGAGACTGCACATAGGGGAGCTAATAGGAAGCCTAAGTTAGAAATAAGGCCACCTCTTTCAGTGGGATCTCATTCTCCAAAAATGCCCTTAGAGAGAGAGAGAGAGAGAGAGAGAGAGAGAGAGAGAGAGAGAGAGAGAGAGAGAGAGAGACGGAAGTAGGGACCGGCCTCTTCCATTCATGCTGAGATTTGTAAAGATTTCTTTTTTTTTCTTTTCACGAGTATTGTTTGATGTAAAATGGTCCAAATACCGGACTTTCCGGCGCACGCTGAGTCGAAAATCCTTGAAAAACAGGTCTGTCATGAACCCTCTGGCGATACACACACAAAAAAAAAAATAAATAAAAAATACACAATGGTTTGAACGTGATAAATTAACTGAAGAAGTCTGGAGTTTCCTGTTATCGAAAAGGTCTGAGTTATATTTCAAAAATCAGATTTTACTGTGATAATATTGAAGGTTTAAAGTTCTGGGTCATATCTAAAACAAGTAAAAAATCCGTCGAAGTTTCTTCGGCGCAATCGAGTTTTCTACACCGCTTATAATCATGGCCACCGAAAATAGATCTATCTTTCGGTGGTCTCGGTATAATGCTGTATGAGCGGCGACCCATGAAACTTTAACGACGGCCCGGTGGTGGCCTATCCTATATAATTGCCAGAAGCACGATTATGGCTACCTCTAACCTTAAATAAAATAAAAACTACCGAGGCTAGAGGGCTGCAATTTGGTATGTATGATGATTGGAGGGTGGATGATTAATATACCAATTTGCAGCCCTCTAGCCTCAGTAGCTTTTAAGATCTGAGGGTGGACAGAAAAAGTGCGGGCAGAAACAAGTGCGGACGGACAGACACAGCCGGCGCAATACTTTTCTTTTCAGGAAACTAAATTCAGATATTGTTGTGGTAATAAAAAAGGTTTAAGAAATTGATTTCTTAATTTTTCCATCAATTTCAATAGATAAATATTGAGTTATTGAGTATTTATATGTTAGATCTTACAAACTACTTAACCACTCTAAGCCAGATTATCATAAGAATGCCTATAAGCATTTTGGGTTTTCATTATATAATATTTTAGGCCTTTTAATATAATCAATATTATATCATATTAGATAATTAGCTTATAAGCAACTGGATAAACATATTTCTATGCCATAATACTGATAAAAAGCACACTTGTACAATTAACAGTAATCATATTGACAAATATGTTTCTGCGTCCTGACAGAATTATTGACGACAACAAAAATAATTACCCTATAAGTATATGAATAATCATATTTTAAACATATTTTCCGGATATCACAAATTATTTATAAGCAAAGAAGGTAAATAATTAGCATTTGCGTGTGTGGATAAGAATATTTTATTCTCGTGTCTTTACAGAGTAAAAATCTATCACAATTCAACCCGTGTGGATACAATGTTTTTATATTAATGTTTTTACAATGTCATTAACAAAATTGCAACAACATTTCATTAAGAATGTAGACAAAATACGATTAGCTTGTGAACAAATGTACAAATATATTTTCATGTCATGATACATATGAATTACATATTCATAAAATATTATTATAGAGCAATTAAACTCATAATTATCATAATTACCCAGAAAACATAATTACGAGAACTGACATATAGTTATGTATGAAAGGTAGCGATTCAATTTACATGACCTTAATAAAAAAAACAGCATTACTGACAGTTTAATTTGTAAAAGAAGAAGATAAACCAATGAATAGCAATTGCAAATCATTCATATAAGGAAGAGAGCAATAACGCGTACGCAAATTACAATAAAAAAAAAATATGAAATAATTCTGGTCACGTATTCTTTAGCACCTTGAGAATCAGGGTTACCAACCGCAGCCGACGGGAAAAGTGAATCACATTCTTACTCCCCCAACTCCACACACACACACATCTGGCTGCTGGAAGGTGAAGGTTACTACTCCAGCGGCCCAGCCGTCACGCTGGAGTGAGCACGCTGGCCTGGAAGACTACTGGAAGCGGGCTGGAACCGAGATCCGAGACCTTCGCTTATGGTAGGTAACCTGGCGCAGCGGATTTCGTCAAATCAGATCGCCACTCTTGCTCAATTGGGCTAATGGTTAGGTAGGTTGGTCACCCTGATTTCTTTTTTATATTTATGATTTTATTATATGTTTTTTTTTTAAAGGTTTTGGCGGTTTATGGGTTACTGTCAAGTTTGACCACACCTTCATCTACGAGTGAATAATTATGCATTTCGTTTTATCATTATATTGTTTCATTTCTCACCAACTTTTGCATTTTTGGTATGTGGTTCACTATAAATCATTTTATAGTATATGAATAAGTAATAACGACCTAAAATTAATTGTTTTCAAAAATCTGTTCATCAAAATCACTGAATCATGATGATGAAAACGTTTAACATAAATAAATATGCAAATAGAGAATTAATATTCATTAGCATAATTAAAGTCACTATTATATGTCTTAGCGCTGAACTGCAAAAAATGGCTTGTCAGCAAGATTTAAAATATTTATGGATTAAATTTAACATATAAAAATCTGGAACCTGAGAACTACAGTACATACATGCAATATATTTATATATACATATATATAAATATATATATTTATATATATATATATATATATATATATATATATATATATATATATATATATATATATATATATATATATATATATATATATATATATATATATGTGTGTGTGTGTGTGTGTGTGTGTGTGTGTGTGTATGTGTACGTATATAATCCACTAATTATCCTCATGAATAACTTAATTAAGGTATTCAATTCTGTGAAATAAAAATTCAATAATATATAATTCACAGTGCAAACAATAAAATTATAATAAATGCATTTTAAGAAATAAATCTGATCCCACATATAACCTTGATATATTTACTCATACACCTGCGTTGCAAATATATCATTGCAACATTACGCAGCATCTGAAATCTCGAGAGCACTGAATGGACATTTGACATTTGAAGGGAGAAAATTTCTTAGGCCATTTTGTAATTCTTGGCATTTGGTTAAAAGAGGCAAGGAGAGAGAGTGAGTCAATCTTTCGCTTGGCGTTGGAGTAAAGACTGAGGATTTCTTGATAAGAAAATGAGAGGTTGAATGTAAATGTAATGTATGTATGTATATATATATATATATATATATATATATATATATATATATATATATATATATATATAATATAAGGAGCCCATAAAAACGCCAAAATGTAGAAAGTAAATGCTATATTTCAGAAACCAACTGTCTCCCTTATCAGGCAAATAGTGAATAAGAAAAAGTTACAAAAAAAGTGGTATATATATGTATATATATATATATATAAAACTATATATATATATTTTTTTATCTAATCAATGTGTATGAGAGAGAGAGAGAGAGAGAGAGAGAGAGAGAGAGAGAGAGAGAGAGAGAGAGAGAGAGAGAGAGAGAGACTTAATGATTTGTCTTTTGTAAGTATATTTTGTTGACTACATTATACACTGTACCTCAACCGTGGGAAGAGAGAGAGAGAGAGAGAGAGAGAGAGAGAGAGAGAGAGAGAGAGAGAGAGAGGGAGAGAGAGAAATTTCAGCTCTGGAAAAAAATTTGACCCACATTTTAGATGCTCCCAATTCACAACCACATGGGTTTGCCAACCATCTTGGAAATAAGTGCCACAAAGGGCCTACCTGTTTTCAACAGGTCTATGAACTAAGCAATATCCTATAGGATAAAGCCTCCTTGCTTTTTTTTTTTTTTTTCAAAACAGGACAATTCCTAAACTTCGGAGACTACGTTAGATAAAAGCAGGAAAGGAAAATAAATGGAAGTCTGTTCTAGGAGTTTATGTACTGAGGGCTCTTGTCCACTGGGGTTTTGCCCTGGGATAATTCGTCCTAGGGAGCTTATTCCTAAGGTTTTTTTTTTTGTTTATGGCTTATGCCCAGTGGATTTTGTCCTGTGGGTCTTTTGTTATAGGAAATTTTGTCCTGGGGGTTGTGTCCTAGGGTATCTGGTCCTGGGGACTGTCCTAATAGATTTTGTTCTGGGGACTGTGTCCTAGGAGATTTCGTCCTGGGGGTTGTGTCTTAGGATATTTTGTTCTGGGGATTGTGTCTTAGGAGATTTTATCCAGGTGACTGTGTCCTAGGATATCTGCTCCTGGGGACTGTGTCCTACGAGATTTTGTCCTGGGCGTTGTGTCCTAGGAGATTTTGTCCTGGTGACTGTATCCTAGCAGGTTTTGTCCTTAGGGTTGTGTCTTAAGGGGTTTTGTCCTGGGGATCGAGTCCTCAAAAATTTTGTACTGGGGGTTATGTCCTAGGATATCTAGTCCTGGGGACTGTGTCCTAGGAGATTTTGTCCTGGGGACCGAGTCCTAGAAGATTTTGTTCTAGGAAGTTCTGTCCTACATTCCCTAATGTCACTGACAATTTCTTTCCAGAAATAAAAATCTATTAAATTAGAACTACGAAGAGATAGTAATTATTTACATTCACGTGAATGTTGGTAAAGGTATACAGATTCAGATTTGATCACAAAATTAGTAGAAGTATTTTCCTAAGGATTTATTTGGGTGTTTTTATTTAGATTAATAATGATTTATACAGTGATTATTGTACTGTGGAGCAGCCCACCTTTCTCAGGTTTATTGAGCGAATTTCTAACTATGGCGTCCCTTTAGAACTTCCTTGAAATGTTGCTATGATACGTGCAATACCTGTTGCTGCATTGCCAGAAGATTGCTTTCGATTTCGTTAGAATGTCGCTATGGGTCCTGGAGGTACATTAACTATAGGTTTTACTGATACTTTCCATAAGAAAAGACCCTCTGCTCGTTAACAAGAAGAATCTAACCTCCTTGCTCGTTAACTTCCCCAATTTGGGGGTCTAGGGGGGTGAGGGTTACACGGTGGAATGCCCAAAAACCGGCCCGAACCAGTTTCGAAGGCTTTAAGCCGGCACGGGGGACCGCATGGTGCTTCTTTGGGCCCTGGGTTCATTTGTTGATTTTTGCCAAAAGTGACACTACTAGTGTCATCTATTGGTGACTTGTAGGAACTACGAGGGTAACTGAGAAACTGCAGTGCTTCGGTTAAGCATTTCACGATACCTACAGGAAAAAATCCCCAGAGATGATTATGTTCTAACATATGTTATAAAATCATTAATGCCATAACCGCAAGCTGTCTGAGCCCAGGTAAGTAATTTTACAGATAGGACAACGAAGTTCATTTGGTGAAAAAAAAATGGCTGCTTTGGAAAGAGGACCAAGAATTACCAACTAAATGAGTGGCATTTTTCGCCTTTACGATGTAACAAAGGCTTTAGATATCTTCTCAGAGAAAGGAAAATAGTTTTTTATGAAAATTACCTATCTGGTTAACTTATTTGCTTGTTAAATAGTAATTTTAAGCCATTTCCCATCATAAAAATATCCGGAGTGTTGGCAATTGCATCTCCTTGTTCGCCACCGTGGCTAAACGTGACAGTTCTTTTACATTTAAAATCACGTCATATGTGCAAAAAAATTTGTCTTCGGCAAACAATTTAAGGACTCCCATTTGTACGTGAAATTAAGTTTAATAAAAAGCTGCATATATTTCCACATTATGTGGAATACATCCTAAAAACATACAAGAGTCTGTCTGGCGTCACAACCTAAAAGAACGATCTGCAGTCGAAATTAAATTGCCACTTCAATTTATAGTGTTCGTCAAAATTGGTCTTAGACATGGATTCTGACTTCTAGACTGAACTGAAATAACTTGTAAGTTTACATCAGTATCACATATCGTCATCCTACAAGCAAATTCACGAATAAAATGAAAATTACAAAAAGGAATTTGTGGGTAAAGGCAACACTGTGACTACGAGAACTTTCTACGAAGCATTTTTTCGTAGGGATGAAGAAATCATTGAATATATTTTTGTATTTTTGTCACGTAGATGTAGAATTTACCAAGTATATATACTCCATTTCGCTCATGGAAATCTAGAATTTATTAAGTTGTTTTTTGTAATTTTATTGTAGGAAATTAGAATTTATTGAGGATATAATCTACACTATTCTCATAGGGTTGCAGAATTTATTTATCATATATTCATGTATTTTTCTCATCGCTATGTAAAGTTTACTGCATTTGGTATTAATGAATTTTTTCATCGGAATATAGAATTTATTGGCCTTATATTTTTCCTTTCAGCTCGAAGGGATGTATAAAATTTATTGAATATAAATTCAGAATTTTTCTCATGGGAATGTAGAATTTATTGACCTTATTCGACCATTTATTTTTTGCATTATTTTTCATAAGGATGTAGAGTTTATTAAGTAAATATTCCATATTTTTCTTACAGGGAAAGAATGTATTGGAGACGTTAATTTACTGAGCATCCATTCTACTGGAAATAAGCTCCACGCATAGACATATGCTGTCGTCGTCCAACCCGGGTTAGCCTAATTCCCCAAGTGGTCCCTATACAAGTACACAATAAAACCCCCTAGGTTCGAGTTTTGATAAGGTACGTGGCGTCCCTAACATATGCATTTAACGTCTATCCTCTCTCTCCTATATTATTCATGTCTGTGATTAAGTATAGTTCTTGCCATCTAGATTCATATTAATGAAAAGTCATTTTAATGTCAAGGATATTCTCCTGAAAATATTATTTTTCATTCGCTATGTTTTAAAAGTTTACCTCAGGGTGAAACGATAAATATCATTATTATTCAATATAATTTATTTTCATTTTCAAAAATTGAATATTTATTGTAAAGTAACGTCAATACAAGCTGTCGTTTTCAAATTATAAGATAAAGAAAATAATAAGTCATATCCGAACTGAATAAGTCACAGATCGTGACTATATTTCATTGGAATAATTGTCAATGTTCATGTCCTTTCAATTACATGGAAAATGACATAGGCATAAAATGTGGAATTAGTTTGCTTAGTTTAGTTGTGAAATCTTCTGGTCCCCAAGTATTTAAGCGAGGAGCAAACTCATTCCTGCTCTCTCTCTCTCTCTCTCTCTCTCTCTCTCTCTCTCTCTCTCTCTCTCTCTCTCTCTCTCTCTGCTGACGTCTCCTGAATTTCAGGTGTATCGGTTTTGTTTTCGGTTCTTTCATATTTGTTTATTTATCATCTCTCTCTCTCTCTCTCTCTCTCTCTCTCTCTCTCTCTCTCTCTCTCTCTAGAGAGAGAGAGAGAGAGAGAGAGAGAGAGAGAGAGAGAAAGAGAGAGAGAGAGATGAGATAGTATAAGTGCAAGAGAGAGAGAGAGAGAGAGAGAGAGAGAGAGAGAGAGAGAGAGAGAGAGAGAGAGAGAACCGAAGCCAAAAGAACTGGTCTGACGGCTCCATAATTTCTAACAGAACGCATTGCTCTAGAAAAAGCAAGTTTCAACCCTTCCTTATTTAGGCATGAAATTGCGTTATACGGTTTAGCGTGCGTGCGCATGCGCCAATGGTTTTACCGAAGAGAAGGAGGGCTTTCGTAATATCTGCTTTACTTCAATATGTATGTATCTATATGTATACATATACACAGATGTATATATATACAGTATATATATTTACATATATATATATATATATATATATATATATATATATATATATATATATATATATATATATATATATATCAATTTCAACAATTAATTATTTTTTAACGCAGTAGCCTGTCAAATTTAATCACAAATTTAAATTCACTCCTGAAATGCCTGAATTTACGCTAGGAATACTTAAAGTCACGCAGGGAACATTTAAATTGACTCGAGAAATATCTAAATTGACTCAGTAATTATTCAAATGCACTCTAGGAATATTTAAATTCACTCTGGGGGTATTCAAATTCACTTTTGGAATACTTAAATTCACTCTGGGAATATTCAAATTCACGCTAGGAATATTTGAATTAACTCTGTGAATATTTAAATTCTTTCTGGAAATATTTATTCACGCTGGAAATATTTAAATTTATTCTGGGAATATTTAAATTTCCTTTTGGAATATTTAAATTCACGCAGGGGACAATTAAACTCACTCTGGAAATATTTAAATTTACTTTGGGAATATTTAAATTTACTTTGGAAATATTTAAATTTACTCTGGGAATATTTAAATTTACTCTGGGAATATGTAGTCACGCTAGGAATATTTAAATTCACTCTGAATATTTAAATTCACTCTGGGAATATCTAGTCACCCTGGGAATATTTAAATTTATTCTGGGAATATTTAAATTTCCTCTTGGAATATTTAAATTCACGCAGGGGATAATTAAACTCAATCTGGAGATATTTAAATCTACTTTGGGAATATTTAAATTTACTCTGGGAATATTTAGTCACTTTGGAAATATTCAACTTCACACTGGGAGTATTCACATTTACTCTGGGAATATTTAAATTCACTCTTGAAATATCTACATTCACGCTGGACATATTTAAATCAATTTCACATAAACCTTTCATTGATTCGTTGGTTCCAACAATAAACAGGTATTTTGAACTCTTCAGACAAAACCGTCAGAAAACCATCACTACACATCGTCTGATTACAACAAAAAGAAGCAGTATTAAAAAAAATATATAACCCCGCTTGATCGTTTCCAAAAACCTTTTATTTATTTTATTTTATTTTATTTTATCTTGGCCTTTTTTGGGTATATGTGGTTAGTTCATCGACTCCGGCTCATGGCGCAACGAACAACTCCATATTTAAACGGTCACTGGTTTTCTTGAATCGGGGAACAACTTTTTGTCGCGACGTGTTACTCATCCTCTGAGTGTCACTGTTGACTGGAAAGAGCCTCTTGTATTCTGGACAGGGGAATTCGCTCTTCCAGGCTGCCTGGAATCTTAATGCCTCTGGCAATGGAAGACGGATGACACTGCATTCTCCTGGAATAAGTGTTTCCTCTGACTGGCAGAAAATGACAGCGATTACTTCCGTCTCGAACCCCATTACCTCCAGGCTGATAAACAATGAACTTCGTATGATCTGTACAATGAAATTCTTTTTTCCAGCGGCCTGGAGTCCTACCGCCTCTGGCAAAGGAAGACGGAAAACTGCATTCCTCTGGAACAATTGTTTCCTCTAACTGACAGATAATGAAATAGATTACTTCCTTCTTAAGGCCCAATACTTCCAGGCTGATAGACAATAAGGCTCATTTGATCTGGACAGTGGAATTCTCTTTTCCAGGCGAACTGGAATCCAAACACTTCTGGCAATGGAAGACGGAAGACAGTGCATTCCCCTGGAACAAATCCCATTACCTCCAGGCTAATAGACAATAGATAAGAACGCTTGGTGAGGCCATTTTAATTCATGACTCCTCAGATCTCCGACTTTGTTCGAGACTCCAACACGTCATCTCCTCTTCTCATTCCTCCCCAGGTCAAGATCGAACGGAATCACCAACACCACCACGCCCAATTATGTGGGAGCCAGCAACAACTGACCATAGAAGCATATCAACAGCAAGGTCGGAGCCAGCTCGCCCCAGTTCTCGGAGAAAAGAAATCGAAACTCCAGAGCAACACCTGACGCAGGCTCTCGCAACTTTCGAAAGTAGAAAAGTTCGACCTAGCTCGCGAGGTTAATAAAGTGATGAAAACTATTTTTTTGGTTAGCTAAATGAATGCGAATGAAGATAATATGGGGGCATGTTATTTTTTTTAAGTTGGGTTTATTAAATGGAGTATCATATACCATTAATAACATTGCAATTTTATTTCCAGAATATTTTGATTATTGTGGCTTTTTAAGGTTAACTGAATTAAATAAGATAAGAAACTGCTTAGGTTTGATAAGATCAGTCTCAAATTTGGGCTTAAATTCACTTGAATTAGGTTTAAAAAATAATGGGATTTTAAAAAATTGTCTCTGGCCATGTCAAAATTATCTGTTGCCAATGTCCATGTCAAAATTATCTGTTGCCAATAAAAAAAATAAAATATGATCATTAAGTAGATTTTCAACACTATAAAACAGCCCAGTTTTTCAACAGATGTTTGAAAATGCTTTAGAAATTAATTAGATTATTTTTTTAACAATCCCGGAAATGTCATTTGTCAAAACACATAGAACGACAGAATTCATATTTCCAGTCGACCTAAAAGCAATAACATCACTCATTCAAGTGATAATGTCCACATTTAGTTCAAAAAAGCATAATTTTCTAGATTTATTCTGTAACTGGTACAAGCTCAATTTATTCATGTTTCCAGTCTTTTCAGTATCAGTAATATCACTCATTCAAGTGATAATATTCACATTTAGTCCAAAAGCACAATTTCTAGATATATTCTAGAATAGGTGCAGCCTTAATTTATTCATATTTCCAATCCTTTTAACATCATAAATATCACTCATTCAAGTGATATATTCACATTAAGTCCAAAAAGCATAATTTTTAGATGTATTCTATGATCTGAAAGCCTCGAGAAGATTCATTTTGTTGTCTACTTGTTTTCACTGGCCCATTTCACCACATCTTATAAATACAAGGTCCGATCTAAGAGATAACAGACCGATGCACCAGTCAAGAGTCGCCGTCGTCGTTATGCAAAGATAAAAGAAGGCGATACGGTGGGACGAGTTTTTCCTTCGGCTGGTATACAACAACCGCAGAATCTTGCAGCAGAAGCAAAGAAAGCTATCCTTAGCAGGGGCCAGCCCGGCCCCGACCGGGCGACCTTGGCTGGGCTTCGCTTAGCATTTGTTGTCGAAGTCAGTCACCTCCCACGCCCAGCGTGGTATGTCGTCACTCCGCGTGCCCTCCGTTTCCTAATCCAGTTTAGATTCTATTTGTTTATTTATCGACGATTTCCTTCTGTTCTTTGGCGTTTTATAAACAGGTGAGCTACGTTCTCAGGTATATCTGGCATTCTTTAAGTACGATCTCTCGTAAACAGCTTCGACCTGCCTGTCACGTCGCTTCATTCATAAACATTGACAGTTCGTCAAGTGGGTTCCATTCATTGATCTCGCAAACTTTCTTTTACGTCGTTGCTACGACGCGCTGGCGAATGTCGTTTGGGGAAATTGTCTTATTTTTATTTTTTTTTTTTGTGTTTACATTAAATGTTTTTATTGTATCAATGAATGTTAGTTTTTGTTAAGTTTCTCATAGGTATTGATTGGTATTTAGCAGCTGTTACTGTTCAGATGTTAATTATGTGTTCTTAGGATTATATCTAGCAAATATATATATATATATATATATATATATATATATATATATATATATATATATATATATATATATGTGTGTGTGTGTGTGTGTGTGTGTGTATATACATATATATATATAAATTTATATAAATATGCATATATATGTATGTATATGTATATATATATATATATATATATATATATATATATATATATATATATATACACCACATATGTATACACACACACACATAAATATATATATATATATATATATATATATATATATATATATATATATATATATATTATATCTACACCGCTCCTACTAAACACCCGATATCCCAAATAAATATAAATACTACGAATTTAGAAAACATACACAATTCAAAGTTTTTTTTACACTCAGTGCATCTGAAAATATATGTGCTTACGTATGTGTGCATTCAAACAACCTATCTTTAAAAAAAAAAAAGAGGCGTGGGTGGGGGGGGGCGGGATTTGGTGTCCAAAGGCAAAAGACCAAAAAATAATTATCTCTCGTCTAAAATGTCAAAATGTTAAGACGTCAGTAAATCACTTACATGCAATTGAACCTAATGTCATCACAACGCCTCTGCAATGCATGCAATCGTAAGTGAAACTTTGACCTGGATTGTTGCGTTTTCGGTGCCCTGAGCGCGCAAGTGCGTTGGTTACAAAACGACGCGGGGGAATTTAATACTTACCATTTACATGTAGAGAGTTAGTGCCGTTACTGCACCTGACATGGTAGCATTAATAAAGGTTGTTTGCAGGGTTTCCTGCGGCCCCTAGATGCAATCCACTTTTTTAGCGTTTTATTTTGTCTCCATTCCTGCTTTCTCTCTTCAGTCTTGCTGTGCACCCACTCTAACTCAATCTTTTTCATGTACAGTACCGACTTTATATATCACATACAATTTGATTTTCATTGGCAGGCAAGGTCACACAAGATCAATTTATTTATTTTTTTTTAAATTTCCAACGTGCCTACTCGTCATTTGTAAACATGACCAATATATTTCACCTATAACACATGGTTTAAAGTCAAATATTATTTTTATCTTTATTCAAAAGCAAGGTCAAACAAGGTCAACTTATTTATTTTTTGTTTTTATTTTTCATATATTTCATACGTGCCTACTCCACACTTATAAACATGACCAGTATATTTCACATATAACACACGGTTTAAATGTAAAATATTATTTTTATCTTTATTCACAAGGGAGGTCAAACAAAGTCAACGTATTAATTTTTTTTAATTTTTATTTTTAATATTTCCAACGTGCCCACTCCCACTTATAAACATGACCTGTATATTTCATTTATGACAAAGAATTTCAACATCAAAATTATTTTCATTTCCCACAAGGAAGGTCAAACAAGGTCAACTTATTTATTTTTTATTTTTATTTTTCATATTTCCCACGTGCCTGCTCCTATTTAGAAGCATGACCAATATATTCCATATTTGACACAGGCTTTAAATATCAAATATTATTTTTATTTATATTTCCCACATGGAAGGTCAAACAAGGTCAACTTATTTATTTTTTATTTTCATTTTTCATATTTCCAACGTGCCCACTCCAATTTAGAAACATGACCAATACATTTCATACATGACACAGACTTTAAATATCAAATATTATTTTTATTTTTACTTCCCACAAGGAAGGTCAATCAAGGTCAATTTTATTTATTTCCTTTTTTAATTTTGGCTTCTTGCTCCAAATACCTGTGGCGTGTTGTAAGCCTCACATATTCACGCTTGGCTGAGTTTTGGGAGGTACCTATGTTTTTTCACCCGTGTGCTTAAATTTCTACATCATTTTGTTAAGGTTAGCTGTCATTGCAAAATGTTTAATTAGACCAGTCTTAAGGGAAATGAAGTTTTAGAATTTTGTTTATTATGATTTTCTTTTAGGTAAGATTTATAAATATATGTATGCACTAGAATGTATGTATGTATGTATATGTATACACACATTATATATATTATATATATATATATATATATATATATATAAACTTTCATTTTCTTAATTTTTTTATTTTTTATTTTTGAATTAAGAAATTTATGCTTGGGGTTATAATGGGTTTTTGAAATCTACATATATATACATACAGGCACACACACATAATACACATACATACACACGCACACACACATATATATAATGTATATATATCAGTTAAACTAACGTTAAAAAATAAAAAATAAAAAGCATTTTGGTGCATACATATATAAGTGTATATGTGTGTATGTCTGTCTGTATGTGTACGTATACACGCACATACCAAGACACAAACACCTAAATACACATCACACCTACTGTTTATATGTTGACACGGTTCTGCTTCCAGCAGACAAAAAACAGTCGCCAAGCAATGATTGAGCTTTCATAATATAGCCTCATATGGTGTCTGTCTCTCTTCATCTAGGTAATGAGTGAAACTGGAACCCGTTCTAGTTGGACCAGACGGATCTCTAAACAAGTATCAATTGTTGTTTGTTAAACTGGTTGTTTAGGCAAAGACGTTTGTTGAAGTGTGACGAGGAGGGAACGTTACGGAGGCACGTTACGAAGGTACGTTACGAAGGGACGTCACTACCGGACGTTACGAAGGTGCGTTACGACCGGACGTTACAATGGAACTTTACGAATGGACGTCACGAAGGAACGTTACGACCGGACGTTACGAAGGTACGTTACGAACGGAGGTTAAGAAGGTACGTTACAAACGAACGTCACGAAGGTACGTTATGAAAGTACGCTATGAAAGTACATTACGAATGGACGTCACGAAGGTGCATTACGAACGCGTGTTACGGAGGCACATGATGAACCGACGTTACGAATGGGCTTTACGAACGTACATCACGAAGGTACGTTACAAAGATACGTCACGAAGGAACGTTACGAATGGGCGTTACGAACGGGACGTCACGAGAGGTACGTTACGAACGTACATTGCGAAGGTTCGTTACGAACAGACGTCACGAAGGCACGTTACGAACGTTAAAACACAATAGAACACTACTACGAATCACTTTAGGAAAATTGGTATTTTCTAGGATTACTTTATTTAGACTTCAAGAACTGTAAATTTAATTAATTAAAGTATACATACATACATACATACATATATATATATATATATATATATATATATATATATAAATATTTATATATATATATATATATATATATATATATATATATATATATATATATATATATATATATATATATATATATATATGCATGCATGTATGTATGTATGTATGTATAAGATTACAACAACGCATTGTAACCCAACAAAAAATAAAAGAAATAAGAAAAAACAAAAATGAAAAATTAGATCAGGATCACCCGCTCCATTAAGCAAGACTTCCAACAAAATAAATAAAAACAAATAAACTCGGGGATGAAGGAAGGTTCTCGTTGATGCCATGAAGGTCATTGCCAGGGAGGCAAGTGATGGTCGCCTGACCTTTATTTTGTGACGTTTATATTTCCTCCACCTCCTATTCCTCCTCCTCCTCCCCTCCCACTCCTCTCCCTCTCTCTCGTGTTATTGTTTTTCTTGTGAGATTCCTGTCTAATTATTATTATTATTATTATTATTATTATTATTATTATTATTATTATTATTATTATTATTATTATTATTATTATTATATTGAATATGTGATATTATTAATAATTATGTTTAGGCTATTAAGTTGTTCATGCTATTATTCCTGTTCGTAATGGAATTAATTATTATTATTATTATTATTATTATTATTATTATTATTATTATTATTATTATTATTATTATTATTATTGCAAGTCATATTTTAAATACAATTTATGGTCTCTCCCCTCCATTTTTTACAGAACTTCCTGTACTATAAATTCTTCATATATTTTCTAATTTTTCGTTAATTTCAAAAGTATTTACATCCTTCAGGCTTTCAAAATCCTCAGGATAGGATTTACTTTTTTTCCCATTCTTACTTTTCCTCCTGACTTCACGCGTTAATTTCAAAAGTATTGACATCCTACAACCTTTCAAAAAACTCAGGATAGGATTTATTTTTATTTCCCATCTTACATCCTACAGTCTTTCAAAAACCACAGAATAGGATTGACTTTATTTCTAATCTTACTTTTCCCCCTGACTTTACTTGTTAATTTCAAAAGTATTTACATCCTACAACCTTTCAAAAACCTCAGAATAGGATTTACTTTTTTTCCAGTCTTACTTTTCTTCCTGACTTGTTAATTTTAAAAGTATTTGCATCCTACAACCATTCAAAAATCTCAGGGTAGGATTTACTTTTTTCCAATCTTACTTTTCTTCCTGTCTTTACTTGTTAATTTCAAAAGTATTTATATCCTACAGCTTTTCATAAACCTCAGGATACGATTTACTTTTATTTCCATTCGTACATCCTACAGCCTCTCAAAAACCTAAGGATAGGATTTAATTTTTTTCCAATCTTACTTTTCTTCACGACTTTACTTGATGATTTCAAAAGCATTTACATCCTGCCAACTTCCAAAAACCACAGGGTAGAACTTACAATAATCTACATCTCGTTGATAAGGCCACTTTTTAGTTTTCTGTAAAAGAAAACCATTGTGCCGGCTTTGTCTGTCCGTCCACACTTTATTCTGTCCGCACTTTTTCTGTCAGCCCTCAAATCTTCAAAACTACTGAGGCTAGAGGGCTGCAAATTGGTATGTTGATCATCTACCCTTCAATCATCAAACATACCAAATTGCAGCCCTCTAGCCTCAGTTGTTTTCATTTTATTGAAGGTTAAAATTAGCCATAATCATGCATCTAGCAACGATATAAGATAGGCCGCCACCGGGCAGTGGTTAAATTTTCACGGGCCGCAGCTCTTACAGCATTACACCAAGACCACCGAAATATAGATCTTTTTCAGTGGCCTTGATTATACGCTGTAGCGGCTGCACAGAAAACTCGATTGCGCCGAAGTTTCTTCGGCGCAATTTTACTTGTTTTCTTTGTACTCTTCATCAGCCAAATAGCACCAATTAAAAAGAAATTAAAAAAGAAACTTCACTGTTGCTCTCACACGCGAAAGCCATAATTGAGCTGTCAGGAGGGACGTGTTTTTGTCCCAGATAATGAATGCTCCGATGTACTTCCGTGTCTGGTGGTGAGTTTGCAGCTGACCTTTAGTACAGAAACATGAGACAAAAGAAAAAAAAATACAGTAAAATTGAGATTGTTTCTTTTCGCAATTTCTTTTCTTATTCTGTTTTTTTTTTCTGATAAATGATCTTCTCTTTCTATATTTCCCATTCACCTTCTGTTACTTCTTTCAAATGAATACCATATTCTTTGGAAGCTTGAATTTCAAGTCAGTGGCCCATTTTGTGGGCTTGTTCCATATGAATAGGTTTCATCTACTGAATAATAATAATAATAATAATAATAATAATAATAATAATAATAATAATAATAATAACAAAATCTTCAGCTGATAACCCTTATGGACAGTCAATAGAATACGATAAGCCCAAGAGGGCCTCAAAGTGAAATCAACCTGGAGAGAGAGAGAGAGAGAGAGAGAGAGAGAGAGAGAGAGAGAGAGAGAGAGAGAGAGAGAGAGAGAAGTTATAGGAAAAGGTGATAAATAATCAAATATGAGGGAGAGACAATTTACAGGAAAAGGTGATAAATCAATAAACATAAAGGAACAGAAAGTAAAAATCGATACACCTGAAAGTCAGGAGACGTCAGCATCACCAGAAAGCAGGAATGAATTTCCTCCTCGCTTAAATATTTGACAGTCAGGAGATTCCACAATTGCAGTAGGCAAACTTTTCCGCATCTTAACTGTGGTCAAGATGAAACTTCTTACTTAAGATTGACTACTAACTGGCTCCTCGAAGGTCAAGGTGAGGGAATG
>JANJGK010000010.1:52124853-52127353 GCA_039081455.1 Macrobrachium rosenbergii | reverse complement strand
AAAAAATTTACTTTCAGTATGAGAAAACATACTTCACTCTAGATGCCACATGAAAATATACATCAAGATCAACTTCATAGATCCTTTCATTAATTCATCTTGCACACTTCTTCAGAGGAAGGTGTGTGTATTGTAAAGTAACAAATATATTTGGGAAATATGCTTCAAAATTAACATCAAGGGCGCTTTCGTGTATTTTTCTTACGCGGATTTTGTTGAGAGAAAGTTGTGCATGAAACAAATGTACTTTGGGAAGATTCTTTTTCATTTCAAATAATTTCTTAAGCTGTGTACTTTGTAAAACTGTTTTTGAAAATAGTACAATACTTACTTTTGGTGGGCGGTAGACTGGTGGTCTGACGAATTCTTCGCTGCTTGCTGGTCTAAAGAATTCTTCGCTGCTTGCTGGTCTGAACACTTCCTCACTGCTTGCTGGTCTGAACACTTCCTCACTGCTTGCTGGTCTGAACACTTCCTCACTGCTTGCTGGTCGTCTGAACACTTCCTCACTGCTTGCTGGTCGTCTGAACACTACTTCCTCACTGCTTGATGGTCGTCTGAACACTTCCTCACTGCTTGCTGGTCTGAACACTTCCTCACTGCTTGCAGGCCTAAAGAATTCCTCACTGCTTCCTCGACGACGAACGAATTCTTCGCTGCTTGCAGGCCTAAAGAATTCCTCACTGCTTCCACGGCGACGAACGAATTCCTCACTGCTACCACGGCGGACGAATTCCTCACTGCTACCACGGCGGACGAATTCCTCACTGCTTCCACGTCGGACGAACTCCTCACTGCTTGCTGGCCTAACGAATTCCTCACTGCTCCCACGGAAAACAACGAATTCCTCGCTGCTTGCAGGCCTGACAATTTCTTCAGACGAAGATCTGAAGGGTATCTGGAAAGTTTGACCCAGTGCAGATGAATCACTTAGTATTCGGGGACTGCAGCTGACCAGCCCCAGAAACTGTTATTTTGACAGACATGTAGAACCCTTTCCAACCCTTTAAAGCTAAAAATGAATCATTTAGTATTAGGGGAGACTGTAACTGACCAGCCCCATATGCTGTCATTTTGACAGACATGTAGAACCCTTTCATTACCTCTAGAAACTAATTTAGTTAAACACCTGAGGAGTTATTAAACATACCTGTGGAGTGCCGTAAACGTATCCTCTCTCTCTGCTTTCGGCAAGGGCCGCAGCTGCCAAACTGAGGATTACTAGGAGCTGTAAAAAAAGAAGATATTAATTAAATATGGCATAAACTATTAATCCACCTTACCAAGCCAGATTTGTCATTAGTCATATAGCAATAAAATATTAAAATTGATTCAGAAAAGCCTAAGATTTGGCATCAGGGGATTCCGGTACAGAAAATAAGGTTGTCATTTGATAAATATTGTCTTGTGGAATTTCTTACAAGGTTTTTGTAGAGTTTTGCTATCCCAAACAGAGTAGCAGCTTGGTTTGTAATAATGATAATAATAATTCACTCTTAAAACTGTAGCATTTTAAGTTAAAATATATTGAAAAGGCGGAAAATATTAAATTAGACCTTGTAAATAATTACTGGAGCCAGCATGTCTGTAAGGCAAGAAGGTTTATCAAAAAATAGTGAATTTGAAGAGATTTAAATTACAGATTTAAATTAATCACTGTGCCACTTTAAAGAGAGAGAGAGAGAGAGATATGGGGAAACCTGTCAATCTTCAATCCACAGACGAGACACTACTGCTGCAGACCAACACGAACCTTCATGTTCATGATGAATATCTGTCACAAACTGCCTGTATTCCCAAGTCGCGCCAGCTTTTGTTTATATAGTTGGTAGGCTGGACTGGAGAGCGCCACCTATCGGCCAGAATGATTCCAGTTTTTAGTGGGCGTTGCAGACACGCAGCTCCACGTCGAAGTTGCCTTCGTTTTGACGTCCCGAGACAAGTTGGGAAATCATTTCGGATTACGACGCCGCGTCGGGCTGAGGCAAGTTTCCCCGTTTCTGGCTTTTCTTTCCCAAGAGTGGCCTGTGGTCTCTCTGTTCTCTTGGTGCAATTTCAGGTATTTAGTGTGAATTCTTACTCTCCTTTCTGCCATTCTTGACACTAATTCACTTCGGAAACCGGATGATATTCTTAACAATTCTTTCAGTATTTTCTTTCGTTTCAATTATTTCAAGTTTCCTCTTCCATGTGCCTGAAACAAATTCCCCCAAGAATTGTATGATAAAATTAACTATAAAAATATTTCCTAAGAGAGGCGAGGGGAAAATTTTGCTTAATTCTATTAGGCCCATAATGGCCATTATTCCATCAAACAAGGATGAAAGATTTATAATCCAGTTATCCAGTTTGTTTGTGAGGACCATTACATAAGAAAGGTATGTTTGGATTTTCACAAAAATTTGACCAAATTTTGACACTTTTGATTAGCGCCAAGTGATTAGATTTAGGGTTAGATCTGGATCTAGATAATGGAGGTTACAGGACAGAGAGAGAGAGA
>JANJGK010000010.1:52108899-52124753 GCA_039081455.1 Macrobrachium rosenbergii | reverse complement strand
GAGAGATTGATAAAAGAGGGAAAAAGGCGTAAGAGAGAGAGAGAGAGAGAGAGAGAGAGAGAGAGAGAGAGAGAGAGAGAGAGAGGGAATGACGTTTTTTGAATTGAAATGTCTTCTGCTCAAATAAGAAAAAAATTATATTAAATAATCTGACACTTTAATGCTAATTTCACCGGGGGGAGAGAGAGAGAGAGAGAGGGAGAGAGAGAGAGAGAGAGAGAGAGAGAGAGAGAGAGAGAGAGAGAGAGAGGGAGAGAGAGAGAGAGAGAGAGAGAGAGAGAGAGAGAGAGAGATGAACTATTTTGTATTGCACAAGTTTCCCCTCTAATTATCTTGTCGCTTTTTTCCAAATAAAAAAGACATTTAGAAAAACATGATATTTTAATGATATTTTCACCTGAGAGAGAGAGAGAGAGAGAGAGAGAGAGAGAGAGAGAGAGAGAGAGAGAGAGAGAGAGAGGGAGGGAGGGAGGGAGGGAGGGAAAGGCATATAGTGTATACATCTATATATATATATATATATATATATATATATATATATATATATATATATATATATATATATATAATATTATATATATATATATTTATATAAATAGATGTATACACTATATGCCTGGGCCCCCCCCTCTCTCTCTCTCTCTCTCGCTCTCTCTCTCTCTCAGTTGAAAATAACATTAAAATATCATGTTTTTCTACACATCTTTTTTATTTAAAAAAAAAGAGAGTGTAAGATTATTAGAGGGAATGTTTGTAACACAAAACATCTCATTTCTCTCTCTTTCTCTTTCTCTCTCTCTCTCTCTCTCTCTCTCTCTCTCTCTCTCTCTCTCTCTCTCTCTCTCTCTCTCTCTCTCTGGTGAAAATATCATTAAAATGTCAAATGATTTTAATATAATTTTCTTTTTTTATTTGGGCTGAAAAAGATTTCACAGACACTTCATTCTCTCTCTCTCTCTCTCTCTCTCTCTCTCTCTCTCTCTCTCTCTCTCTCTCTCTCTCTCTCTCTCTCTCTCTCTCTTTTCTTACGCCTTTTTCCCTTTTTTATCAGCCTCTCGGTAATAATTGCACTTTTCTTCTGGACATACAGCGCAGAGCAAGATAAAGAGAGAAAAAGACACCTGCCTTTCAAAGGCAAGAAGTTGCACAACTGTGGCTCTTCGACAGATACCTGATGAAAGGTCATCAATTATGGAGGAGACCAGATTTCGTTGATTGGGAAATGAGAACGTGGAATTGGGGAAAATACGATGCTAATAATAATAATAATAATAATAATAATAATAATAATAATAATAATAATAATAATAATAATAATAATAGCAGGATAATCTCCAAAAAATTGTACCTTGGAGACTGAACAGGTGACACCAAGTGAAATATTATTATTATTATTATTATTATTATTATTATTATTATTATTATTATTATTATTATTATTATTATTATTATTATTATTATTATTATCATGAGGGGTATTAGAAGGACGTCCATATATATATATATATATATATATATATATATATATATATATATATATATATATATATATATACACGTACACACACACACACACACACACACACACACACATATATATATATATATATATATATATATATATATATATATATATATATATATATATATATATATATATATTTATATATATATATATATATACATATATATATATATCTGTGTGTTTTCTCCTTACTGTTCTGAACAGAAGCAAGTGGAAACTCTCACACGAGCTGATCTTGGCCTTGGAATGTTAATATAAACTAAAGAAATTTTGAGCAATATTTACGAAATCTACTCTCTCTCTCTCTCTCTCTCTCTCTCTCTCTCTCTCTCTCTCTCTCTCTCTCTCTCTCTCTCTCTCTCTCTCTCTTAAAGACCCTCCCCATTTTTTAAGGTAACGTTAGTTATTGTCATATAAAAACATTATAAATTTTCTTTTTTCCTTCTTTTCTATTCTGTTACGTCATCCGAAATGGCGTGGAATTTTTCTGCCTTGTTTCCTATAACTAAAAATGTTTATAAATTTTTTAATTCGGTCATTTCCATAATTCTTTATGCGCAGATTTCCCCGGTAAATCTTGTAGAACTAAATTTGTATGTCTAATTAAATTACTGAAGTCAGTCCGTTTAAAAAAAAAACTTTTTTAATTAGGTATTTAGCAGACCAAGGATTTAATAGGTATTGTTTACGATTTGGCATAGGGAAAAATGTATGTAAATGTGGCACCACTGTAAAGACTGAGGCTTTGGCGAAGTTTTTCCGAAGTAACAGAAGGCTGACACGTTCGCGAAGTTTTTGTGACGTCAAAGAAGGTTGAAACGTTCGAGATTTCATTGTGAAGTCAAAGAAGGCTGAAACGTTTGTGATTTATTGTGAAGTCAAAGAATGCTGAAACGTTCACGAATTTATTCTGAAATCAAAGAAGACTGAAACGTTCACGAACTTATTTTGAAGTCAAAGAAGGCTGAAACGTTCGCGAATTTATTCTGAAGTCAAAGAAGGCTGAAACGTTCGCGAATTTATTTTGAAGTCAAAGAAGGCTGAAACGTTCACGAACTTATTTTGAAGTCAAAGAAGGCTGAAACGTTCACGAATTTATTTTGAAGTCAAAGAAGGCTGAAACGTTCGCGAATTTATTTTGAAGTCAAAGAAGGCTGAAACGTTCACGAATTTATTTTGAAGCCAAAGAAGGCTGAAACGTTCGCGTAGTCTTTGTGAAGTCAAAGAAGGCTGAAACGTTCGCGAAGTCTTTGTGAAGTCAAAGAGGGCTGAAACGTTCGAGATTTTATTTTGAAGTCAAAGAAGGCCGAAACATTCGCGATTTTATTATGAAGTCAAAGAAGTCGCTGCGAATACAAAATTAGTAATTTATAAGAGACTGATGTCTCTGAAAATAAGAAAGAAAATTAAAATAATGATTAAACAAAATGAAAAATTACTCAAAGAATAATACAATAATGATAAAATATAATATTCAGACATCATTTATAAATGGAAAAGTCCTTTATCACGATTTAGGTCACGTATGCAAATCCGCGCCAAGATTTCGTTACAGTGAGCTAAATTTCCCCAAAAGCCAAATAAAAAAAAAAAGCTTCCTAACGAGCAACTTGACTCACTGTAATCAGAACAAACGCATCTGGGTTTTTTTCTCTGTGCTCCAAAAAGCTGTTCTTGAACAGAGATCAATAAACTGTATGTTTAAGATTATTATTAGTGTCAAGAATTTTGAAGCTCAGCCTAATATGGGAATTTTGTCGAGCGAGATATTCGGTTTACGAAACTCCTCGTGTTTACATTCGAGACCCATGACATCATCCCAGTGTTCAAATGAGGGTAAAAACTATACGTGAATTCTCGACTTGGAAAAGTGGGCGTGGTCACGGCTCGGTAAAACACGTCAGGGTGTATATATAAGTTAGAAGAAGCCTCTGAGGAAGTCAGTTACTTACTGGAAGGCGAGGCAAGATGCACGCTAAGGTATAGTGTGATTCTCACGTCTTTCGCTCTCCTGCATAATGTAATATAAAAAAAAAAAATTCTCATGAAACATACGTAATCAGACAAGAAAATCCTGTCTCATAGGCCCGTCGGCATGATGTCTTCATCCGGAAATCGATCCCTGGGCAAGAAATAACAATTTGGACGAAGAAGAAGATATTTCTGATCGTGTATTAATTTTCTATTTTTCCAGGTCTTAATCTTCTTGGGCTTGGCAGCTCTGGCAGCCGCTGGCAGCAGTGAAGAATATATTTACCGCCGTCCACAGGTAATATATTCCTTCTTACACTGTAGATTATAAGTGTAAATTCACTGGATGTCATATAAGAGAATATATTTCCATATATGGTAGAGTATAGGGGTAAATATATGGGAATATATTACCTTAAATACAAAACCTTATGGGCTGTTCATTAAGCAATATCACTTGCTTATTTCCACTGTCCACGATTAGTCTAGACTCCCAGAAGAGTCATCTCTCTCTCTCTCTCTCTCTCTCTCTCTCATTATATCCCATAATTCCCCTCATGTTATAGACCACTGGAATGAATCCCAGACCACCTAAATATGAATAAATATGTATAAAATGAAGAATAACTTTACATGTTAGACTTGTTCTCCGTTTTCCACCGTCCAGAGACACTCCGGAGAATCAGATGAGTCTTACGAATCCGGCGAGGCTCAGTACGCCTTCGACTGGGCCGTGAGGGACGAGTCTTCGGAGAACGACTTCGGCCACCAGGAATCCCGCGACGGCGACGAGACTCAAGGCTCCTACTACGTCCGCCTTCCCGATACCCGCCTGCAGAAGGTGACGTACCGAGTCGAGGGGGATTCCGGTTACGTCGCCGACGTCAGCTACGAGGGAGAGGCTCAGTTCCCCGATTCCTACGAGTCTCGTGAGTCTGACGAGTCCTACGAGGCTTACAGGCGGTATTACTCTAGCGGCTCCAATGAGTCTAAGTAGATGAAAGAACTGAGGACACCATAAGTGAGTCTAGGCTCCAGTGATTCTAAATAGATATAAGAGCTAACAGTCTGAAGAAACTTTAAGTGAGTCTAGGCTCCAATAAGACTAAATAGACTAAGAGCTAACAGTCTGGGGAAACTATAAGTGAGTCTAGGCTCCAGTGAGTCTAAATAGACTAAGGGCTAACAGTCTGAGGAAACTTTAAGTGAGTCTAGGCTCCAGTGATTCTAAACAGATATAAGAGCTAATAGTCTGGGGGAACTCTAAGTGAGTCTAGGCTCCAGTATGACTAAACAGACTAAGAGCTAACAGTCTGAGGAGACTATAAGTGAGTCTCGGCTCCAATGAGTCTAAATAGACTAAGGGCTAACAGTCTGAGGAGACTGTAAGTGAATCTAGGCTCCAATGAGTCTAAGTAGATTTGCGAGAAAGTCTGAAGACACTATAAGGGAATCTATTTAGAAGCGGTTCCAAGGAATTTTTCTTTCGCTTAGGTGATGCTGATTGAATCGTTGAATGCTATAGTTGGCGTTGCAATTCCAGGGGTCTGCAGTACCTTATAACTCTTTGATTTATCCCCTATTTATATTTATATTTACATTTATATTTATATTTATTCTCCCGATATTTATCCCCGTTGCTTCCTTTTGTAAATAAAAGCTAATGCAAAAGAACTTCTTGTAAATAAAAGCTAGTGAGAAGAAATAAATGCATTATCATTGATTGTTTTTATTGTTTAACTGTTATCATAAAACATGAAGTATATATATGTGTATATATATCATATTTAATTAACCTAAGATAAATGACAGAAAATAATTAATTAATAATATGGTTCTGTAGATTTATGTATTCGCAATTGTAGTTAAAAAGGAAATTAGTTTATTATCTTTTTAAATACCTTAAAAAGATAATTGCAAGTTTTCACATATTTAATAGTATTGGGAAAAAGACTTTTCAAGCATAATCTCTGGTCCAGTTATCAGAATTACAGTTAGTGAATCTAGTTGGATATTTCCCAATAGGCAATAATGAGTTTCAGGACTGGTTACATAAGTACACATAGAAACGCCTATGAACAAAAATGTATTGCACTTGTAATAACATGACTGGATTCACCTTGTTTGAATCCTATAACACAGTGGTTCTTAATCTTTTTATTACCACGCCCCTTCTAAGAGTTGGTCCTTTCCGCCACGCCCCCCTTGTGTCTGCGAGTAAAATTCCCTCCCAGATTTAAAGAATAATGAAAAATAAAGAGAGAGAAAGAGAAGGGGTTCGAGAGATAAGGCGGGAGGTAAATAATTACAAAACATGGTAAGCCCAACGAGTCTAACCAGGGTAGTAGACTATAGGAAACTAACGTTATAAGGCGATACTTTTGCATTTTTTTATAATCTGAATATTAGTTCCTCACTCTTGTTCAGAGAATAACGAATACAATTAGAGAATTTTCTATTTTTCCCTAGGTCTCTCGCCTCGCCTGGAAATCGCTGACGGCCCCCCAGGTTGAGAACCATTGCTATAACAGTTTCGCAAAATGAGTTCGAATATTTGAGGGGGAATGCTCGTGATTCATCACGAATTTCATTTGTCTTACAAATTAAGTGCTCGCTAGAGCGTGCAAGTTGAGGTGAAGAGTATTTTTCTAATTAATAAGAGAGTGATTATCAGTATATCATTTCATTCGGCGCCAAAATCTTTATAATCGAAAGGATTGTCGATTTTATGAAGAGAAACCAAATCTTTAGGCCTTTGTAATCTTGTTTCCTTAACTGAACCGCATTCAAGTGTTGAAAAAGATGTCATATATATATATATATATATATATATATATATATATATATATATATATATATATATATATATATATATATATATATATATATATATGCGTGTGCGTGTGTGTGTGTTTGTGTGGAAATAATGAACACATGAGAATGTGTTTCACAGGAATAAATTTCTGACTCACCCCGGGGCCGAAATCCGGTCGTTCAGATGAGAGGCCATGGTGTTATATGGGTGAATTAGTAACACCCTGGCCTCTTATTTGAAAGAAAGACTTGAGTCCTGTTCCGAGGTGAATATATATGTATATATATAAATATATATGTGTATAGGTAATATACATATATACTGTATGTTTATACATATATATGTGTGTGTGTATGTGAGTGTATACATACTGTTGTATTACAGTAACAGACATTCGTATATACATATTTTCATTTGTATGCATATATATATATTTATATATATATATATATATGTATATATATATATATATATATATATATATATATATATATATATATATATATATATATATAACGTATTACTTATCTCTCAAATTGAAGACTTCAAGTACAGACTTTCCATTCATCCTTGAAATCAACTGCCGCAGAGTTAATTGAATGATCAGCGATTGCCTTTTTCTGGTCATTTCTTACGGCTATGGGCAATTTCACCCACTGCTCACCACACCCTTTTCATTCCAGTGACCGATAAAATCACCTGTGGTCATCCAAGCGTTACTGGGCGGCCATTACTCAAATCTTCTTTCCGTTTAATATCACGGGAAATCGGGAGAAACGTCACGCTTTCTTTCTGTATAAAGAATCACGGGAACTCCGGAGAAACGTTACTATTTTTCTCTGTGTAAAGAATCACGGGACTTCTGGAGAAACATTACTCTTTTTCTGAATTTAAGAATCACGGGAACTCGGGAGAAACATTACTCTTTCTCTGAGTATAAAGAATCCCGGGACTTCCTAAGAAACATTACTCTTTCTCTCTCCGTAAAGAATCACAGGAGCTCTGGAGAAACATTACTCTTCCATTGAGTATAAAGAACCACGGGACCTCTGGGGAAACATTACTTATTCTCTGAGTATAAAGAATCACAAGACCTCTGGAGAAACATTACTATTTTTCTCTTCATAAAGAATCACAGGAGCTCCGGAGAAACATCACTTTTTCTCAGAGTATGACGAAATTACATTAACAAATCGATTTTTGGCAGTCATCCAATATGACTCTATTATATAATCATATAGTATGGATAATTTTACATTTTTGTACTTTAATGAGATGCAATTCGTACTACTAATCTCTTATGATATTTATATATCTGCAATAAGTATTGTTCCATATATTCACCCGATTTCATGATCAATATGCAGCGACCTATATCAGTTCAAAAGCGAATATTAAAATTCTTTTTGAAGCTTTGATATTTTATCCTTCGTTAACAGAAGACTTCCTTAACATATACCTGATATTTTAAATATGAATCTATCACTCTTTAACAAGTCTTTTGACAATCGTGAGTGCTTGGGTAATAGTACTTTTTCCACCTACAGCATTTATGAATGTAAAAGCAGCAGGTATTACAGAAGCCCTGTTTTCCTTTTAAAGAATGGACTCCGTTCTTGTTTTTCTTGTGCCACATATAGTTGCCTAAAAACACTTTTAAATGCAGAAAGTAAAACGACATTCAGTTCATCAGTACCAGTGACATTCAGTGCAGTGCTAAATCTATAACTGAAAGGTAACACTTCCTTACTCGGTAGCTTATATAATGTTACCCAAAACGATTTTCAATACAGAAAGTAACACGACACTCACTTCATCAGTGCCAGTCAAACTTAGTGCAGTGCGAAATCTATAGCTGAAAGGTAATGCTTTACTTACTCGTTAGCTTATAGCATGAAGAAATACTGACATTTTCAGAGATGAGATGACAGTTAAGGATTTGAGACCAAGTATTAGAGACTTTGGTACTGAAATCTCAGTGGGTTATCCTTTGGTGAGACATCAAGCAGAGTACCTGCAAGTCAGGTGCTGAACCTGATGCAATATTTGGTGCTAAACTTTAGTGACCAAACACATCTGTGAAGTGTGATTGTTCAAACAAGATAAAGTGATTTTAGAAAGTGCACTTAACTAAAGTGCCTGAAGTTAGAGGGCTAGAGATGTCTCTTTGTGTTGTTGGTGTAGGGGCAACTGAGACCCCAGGATAAGAAGCATATTAGATGACATAACTTGAGCACACACTATAAGCAGTAGTAGTAGTGCTCCATAGGGCCATAGTAGAATTTTTACCTATAAAAACGTCTTTATAAACTGGAGGAACATAAGTAGTGGGTGGCTGAAACAGATGATTCAGGCCTTATGCCGGCACATCCTCTTGCTCAACCATCGCCAGTAAGTTATGGTAAGGTGTTGAAGTGAATAACAAGACTATTGTAGCCCACTGGACACAGTTCAGCAAACTGAGACGAAGATATAAGACCCTTATCTCCTGGGGAAGACTAAAAGGAAGTGCATGGCTATAAATATTAGAGAAATTATTTCAAAATATACTGAAGGGAAAGAAACCTAGTACCTGCTTTTTATATGCTTTATTTTTCATAGATTTAGGACAAGTGCTGATAAATAAATAAATAAATAAATAGGCCATAAACGGAACCATACATTAAAACTATTCTGTCATTCTGTTATAACCCAGGAACTTCGGAGCGTCAGAAGGTAATCCTTTATTGCAGCTGTGGAGTTACTTGGATTCATTGGAGTCTGGGACTCCATAGGCTCTCCTTGGAGCCTCAACAGATTCATTGGAGTCGGGGACTCCGTAAACTCTCCTTGGAGCCTCAACAGATTCATTGGAATCGGGGACTCCGTACACAATCCTTGGAGCTTCGAAAGATTCATTGGAGTCTGGGGCAGCATAGACTCTCCTGGGAGCCTCGAAGGACTCGTCGGAGTCGCGAGCCGAAAAGACTCTCCTTGGACGAGCAGTGGTGAAGCGTGGAGCCTCGAAGGACTCGTCAGATTCATTGGAGTCACGAGCAGTGAAGACACGCCTTGGTGGAGTGTAGCGACGAACCTCAAAGGATTCGTCGGACTCGTTAGACTCGTAACGCTCGTAGGACTCGGGGAACTGAGCCTCGCCCTCGTAGCTGACGTCAGCGACGTAGCCTGAGCCTCCGTCCACGCTGTAAGTGACCTTCTGGAGGCGGGAATCAGGGAGGTGGACGTAGTAGGATCCCTGAGTGTGTTCTCCTTCGCGGGATTCTGCGTGGCCGAAGTCGTTCTCTGAGGACTCGTCCTTTACGGCGTAGTTGAAGGCATATTGGGCCTCGCTGGACTCGTAGGATTCACGGGAAGCCTCTTCAGAGGATGCCTGAGTGAAGATTAAACGAAAATAGTGAGGAAATTCCTAATGAATTTGGTGTTCTGGTTTTAGTTCCAGAGTCATAAGTGTACCTTTTCAAGTATATTCTAGACTTATTAACTTATTCAGGGCTAATTTAAGCAGGAGTATGTTCTCCAGCAATAGGAAATGAGATATTGGTTCAATTATTTCAATACACAACAACCTGAGGCAAAGAACTCACACGTCGAGGACGGAAGACGAATTCCTCGCTGCTTCCTGAAGACCTGACGATGTTCTGCACTTCTACAGATCGGCTGGATTCCTGGGAGAGGTCCTCAGACGAGAACTGTCAAAGGTAATGTTTTTTGTTATTGTTCTCCAAAGAAACCTTACAAAATCTTCTTCTTTCATTTGAATTGATATGTCATTTAATTCTTATTTTAGTGGGTATTAATTGTTTCTGAAATATTTACCTGGGGTGGACGATAGAAATAGCTTTCTCTGCTGTCTGCAGCTGCTAGGGCTGCACAGCTCAGGAACAGTAGCACCTGAAAATATGAAGAATGAGTAATGATATATATATATATATATATATATATATATATATATATATATATATATATATATATATATATATAATATGTATATATATATATATATATATATATATATATATATATATTTATATTTATATATATAATACATACGTGACTTTTATGTTCACAAATATTAAGCCAGAAATAACTTTACCTTAGAAATATTTACGACCAAAATAAAATTATAAGTGCATTTTCTCAGGCATGGATCCTACATATACCTACATTTCAAACCCATAAGTTATAAGTTTGAATCCTGGCCGGGACATAGGCATTTATATATAATAAATATAGGGGTGACGTAAACTTAGTATATTCAGTACGAGAAGATTATCTTAGGATATTATCTTTCAACAGCTAACAAGGAAGATGTTAGCCTCGTATAAAAGCAATGAAATTATTTTTAATTAAGATATAACAATAACTCTTCACAAGAAACAGGGGAGATATTATTTTATACAACAGACAAGGAACAAGGAGATAATTTTTTTCTTAAAAAGACCACAAGAACTCTGTGCTGGAAACAACGAGAACCCTTAGCACGCTTCACTTACTTTGGCGTTCATGTTGAACAGTCGTCTTTGGGCTGACTCAATGCATCTCAGCGAAGCGCCTTTGTTTATATAGGCCTGAGTTCCGCCAGACACCGCCAGCCTCCCGGGTCGAGTTTCCACTTTTTACAGCTGGCGTTGCTACAACCCTCGCCAGGGTCCCTCCATATCTTATTTTGCGTTTATTCAAATTATTGGGAAACCAGAACTTTCTGCCGAGTGAGTTAATTGGTCGTTACTTCAGTCTTGTCACTTGAATTTCATTACTCTCTGCTCGGAATTCAATAGAATTCATTGAGCTTCGATTTATGAAGACAAATGAACTGACTGGAGAATTATATATGAAGGTAGTATGTTTGTGGTATGTCAGGCTGATCATTTGCTTTGAAAGCAATGAGGTACAGCTGACTGTAAACTATTCATGGGTTAGATTTCATTAATGTCAAGGCATGACAGTGTAAATGAGGATTAGTTAATACCTTTGTTCTTAATTTGCTTTTAGATAATGTAAACATACATTTATTGTTTGATGTAGTTATTCCTCGTGATGTTTTATATTTTATTTTGTCATTTTGTTCTTTCTCATGAGGACATTCTTTTATATTTTAGCTTGCTTTGTGAATTAATGGCTGTTAATATTTGTGTCATAATAATGATAATTATAACAATAAAAATTTTTATATTACTATTATCATTACAATATAACTAACATTAACAACCAAATCACATTGTTTCGTGTATCTGGTAGTTCAGTTGTAGCTTTATTCAATTACTGAGTTCCTCCCTGTTAATTGCATTTTCCTTATTATTTTAGATAAAGGAATTTATTTTAAAAATAAATTCCTAATGTAGTTTAATGTAGTTTATTGTTCTAATGTATTTTAGCTTATTATTCTATTTTGTTTTGGTTTCTTTGCTTATTTAAAAAAAAAAAAAAAGAGACCAATTTAGTCCGTTCTTTAACAAAGAGGCAAATATCTTCATTTAACAACCTTACTAGTAACTATATGAATTATTTTCAGAACCAGTGTATTCTAACTCGTAATTTTTATTCCATATTCAAAACTGAACATATTCAACAAAAAAAAATAAAATAGAATGATAACCAAAAATACATTAAGATTGGCAAAATATAAGTATACTTGAGGAACGAAAATATTTAAATGCATATTTCACACGTATACACAAGCATAGATATTGCTTGTGATTTCAGTCTGACGTCAGGACAAAAACTTGTCTTCAAACAAACTTAATCATTATCTGTTTTCATTAAACGGTAGCAATACTTTTGTATTTGTCTTTAATTGCAGATGAAATATTTTAGCTTTATGTGGAATATAGACTGTAATTTATTCATTATATTTCTTAATGTTATGGTTTGAAGAATTTAATTTCTGCTGTTGGCCAAAATTTATGTTTTATGATACATGAGTTACAATTATTTATACATTTTCTATTTTTTAAATTTCCCTGTCATCCAAAATGTATGTATTGGAGATTGTAGTGCATCAATTATATTTTCTTATGGTTTTTATAGTCTAATTTCTTTTTCTACAGGGCAAAATGTTTATATTACTGACGTTATAGAAGAGCTACACTTTTTTATGATTTTCATAATTATTTTTTTCCTTAAAAAATCAATTCATTGAATGTATAAGTTATTATATTATTATTAAATATATAAGTTATTATTGTAATATGTATGTTACGTCTTTTTGAATGTCATAGATAACCTATTCTTTTTTTTTTTTTGTCCTGGGGATAATCTTTGCATTGTAGATCATAATATATCTTATAAATTTTCTTATGATTTTCATAATACAATCTTTTTACTACTCTCTTAGAGACTGTAATGCATGAATCTAGTTTTCTATGATTATCCATAATTTCATTTTATCTACCAGCCAAATATTTTGGGTGGGGAAGAAGTTGGTGGGAGGACTAAACACACCCATCCCATCCCCCAAAACACTGAAGGGGGTAGGGGATTTGAAGAACGCAATCAGCCCCACCCTGTCCCACCTTACACAAATTCAGATACTCGAGGAATTGTCCAATTTTATGAGGTTTCTCCAAATGTCTCTCTCTCTCTCTACGGCAGCCTACAGCTGACATTTAAGTCGTAAGGTGTTGAAAGCAGCGGAGTGAGTTTGGTTAAAAGCAAAAATCTCTCATTTGAATGATGTTGAAATCTCCTAGTCTTGGCGTAGGAGAGAGTTACGGCCGTTGATGACAGTTAATGAATGCTATTGAAAAGGAATTTTTCTGTTTCTCTTGTTGAGAAATGTGTCCTCGGGATAGCACTCTGACTGGAAAAAATGGAATTAAATGAAATTATATTATAGCATTTTCAAAGTTTATAGGTGAGGAACTTTAGCTTGATACTTCTATTAGGAAAATCATTTAGTAACGTAAATCTACCATGCTTTTTGCAACATTAAAAGCTTCATGATAACAGATCAGCATCGAACTTTGAAACGTGAAAAAAAAAAACAAATTTGAGATAAAATATATTTCAAAAAATCCACATATAGTTTAGGAGCGTCATGCTCCCTCCACACTAAAAGCTTTCATGAATGGTTCTTTGTTTACTAGAGCTCTAATATGCCTTTTATTTTAATTTCTCTCTTTCTTTCTTTCATAATTCACCTTTAATTTGCTTCTACTTTGTTGCGTATTGGGTTACAGTCCTTGTTAAATTTTTCAAAATTAAGAAGTTCCTTGTAGATCACGATTAGCCATCAATTTCAGGTCCTGCAATTTTTTTTTTAAAGATGTTGTCATGGAATGCTTCCTTCAAAGAGAGAGAGAGAGAGAGAGAGAGAGAGAGAGAGAGAGAGAGAGAGAGAGAGAGAGAGAGAGAGAGAGAGAGAGAGATCTGAGATTTGCACATTCAGAAGAACAGCAAATCCTTCTTCATACCAAGACGAATATCGTCACATACAAATATACACCTTCAGCAGGGAACCGCGAGCCCAAATTGAGTTGGACCCAAATAACCACAGCTCTTGGAAGGCTTCTTCAGCACCGAAGAAACAGAGAAACCTTCTTCTTATATTTTACGAAGAGTAAACCGAAGACTTCTTGGTGCAGAGCAACCTTCAATAAGGTCCGAAGTCCTAGACTAAACCTAAGGTGATTGGACCATGGAGGAGGCCGTCTCACCTCATAGAAAAGTCACGGTTTTAGGAATAAGTATCCTATAAATATATCATCATTACGTTCTTTTCGAATTTGGAATAGAGCAGAACACCACCCTTAGACCCTTCTGGACTTCCAGGACTTCTTCCAGGACTTCCAGGCATTCAAGGATTTTGAGTACCTCCAGATCTCATTACGTTCTCTTCGACTTTTGCAAGAAACAAAAGATCACCCATTAACCCCTCTGGACTTCCAGGACTTTTAGGAATTCTAGAACTTCCAGGACTTATGACTTCCAGGACTTTATGTATTCTGGGACTTCTAGGCCTTATAAGACTCTCAGGACTTTCACGATTTTCAAGAACTTCCAGGACTTCTAAGACTTTCAGCCATAGACCCTTCTGGACCTCTGGAACTTATAGGAATTCTGGAACTTCCAGGACTTATAAGATTTCATGAATTCCATGATTTTAAAGAATTTCAGTGACTTCCAGGACTTTCAGCCATAAACCCTTTCGGACTTTCGGGAATTTTAGAACTTCCAGGACTTCCAGGATTTATATGAGTTTCAGGATTTCCAAAACTTCCAAAACTTCCATGACTCTCCTGATTTCCAGGACACCAGGATTCCCAGAACTTCCAGGACTCACAGGACATCCAGGACTTCCAGGACTCGCAAGATTTTCAGGACATCTAAGACTTCCAGGACTCACAGGACTTCCAAGATTCTTAATTATTTCCAGGGCTTCTAAGCTTTTCAGGCCATCCAAGACTTCCAGGACTCACAGGACTTCAGGATTCTTAAGTATTCCCAGGGCTTCCAGGTATTTCAGGATATCCAAGACTTCCAGGACTTCCAGGGTTTCCAGGACGATTACTATAAGACAGCTACAGAGAGAAAATCCACCAAGACCAGTGGTTCACTGACCTGATCTTTCAACCAGTCACAGATGATGGTTTAGATTCTCCGTGAATATAATTGTCTAAATGGTTATTTGGAATCACAAGTGACTCTTCAATAACTGATTAAGACATATTGCATAGTAAATGGATTTATCCAGTCTTTGGGAATCTGAAACCTCTCTGTTATCTTTAATCGGTTACAGAAGGAGAGCCGACAGAGGAACAAAAATCAACCATAAGTACATTATGACTGAAGCAAATTTAGTTTTACATGGTGATTGGCCGTGAAGACTTTTACCCTCAAAGTATATGTATGTATATATATATATATATATATATATATATATATATATATATATATATATATATATATATATATATATATATATATATATATATATATATATATATATACATATATATATGTGTGTGTGTGTGTTTGTGTGGTGTGTGTGTGTGTGTGTGTGGGTGGGTGGGTGGGGGTGTGTGTGTATGTGGGCTGTGTAGTTATGGATAGACAGATATAGAATAACCACATTGTTTCGGCAGTATATCTGTTATCCAAACAGTTTTCATTTAGGCTCTCAATACCGTTCATTTATCTATTCATTATTATTTATTTCAGCTCTTGACTTTAGTAACTCTTGCTTCTGAAGTTCCTTGAAGTTATAAATAAAAAAATATGAACAATAAATGTATGATATTCACAATATGAATAGTTACATAGGAAAAAGAAGATAGCCACTTTATGAATATGTTTCATCTTGCTTTATTTTGCTTTATTTTACATCCTTACTAATAAAGTAATCATTACTGTATAATAAATAAAGACATAAATAAGAGTCGTTTCGTTTCTTCATTGCAGTCGCCATTTTGTTTACCTGTTACTTGGATTCGTTAGAATCCCTTGGGTAACTGGGAGCCTAGAAGGATTCATTGGAGTCTGGGACTCCATAGGCTCTCCTTGGAGCCTCAACAGATTCATTGGAGTCGGGGACTCCGTAAACTC
>JANJGK010000010.1:52081536-52108799 GCA_039081455.1 Macrobrachium rosenbergii | reverse complement strand
ACAGAAAACAAGAAAAGTAAAGAAAGAAAGTAAGGAGAGAGAGAGAGTTAGGTGTGTGAAAAATGACAAGGACACCTTTGGAATATGCAGAAATAGCAATGGCTGATAACAGAGAGAGAGAGAGACGAGAGAGAGAGAGAGAGAGAGAGAGAGAGAGAGAGAGAGAGAGAGAGAGTTGAAAACAGCTTTCCCAACCGCCCAAAACATTAAGGCAACTAGATTTTTTGGGCCATTATCTACGAAACAGGAGTTGAGAGAGAGAGAGAGAGAGAGAGAGAGAGAGAGGAGAGAGAGAGAGAGAGAGAGAGAGAGAGAGAGAGAGAGAAGAACACTGAATACTGGCGTCCAGGACAAACAATGCAGAATGATATCTACTTGACTGCAAAGGTAATTAAGCAACGGGGGAAAAGACAGTCTATTTGTGGCGTAACAGACGCCTGAAAGAATAGACTGCAAACCTGATAGACTGACAGGACTGAGTTATAAAGACAGAGTGAAAAATAGTCAACTGAAAGCTGGAAACAGATAAGTGGGAGGGGGGAGAGAGAGAGAGAGAGAGAGAGAGAGAGAGACAGAGATAGAGAAAATTAAATTCCCCTGACGTGACAAAACACAAGCAGGAAGAATCTATCTGACAAGCAAGTGGGAACTCTGACAATAGATAGCAATTGGGCTGACTGTCTCACCTGATAAAGGTGATTGAAGTGATATAGGACCCCCCCCCCAACACTTTTACCCTTCCTACCTAAACCCCCCCCCCCTAACGCGCTCCTATCACGACAGTCCTCCCCCTGTTCGGAAGATTTGCCCAAAAGGTAGGAGGTCACTGAAACCAGACGTTAAAGGTATTTGCTTTGAGGCTGGTAATGGTTTCTCCCAGACTTGGCAGGTGGTGTCTTTTGAATGGTACCACTTTGATAAGGGCTCGAGTTCAACCTGTGATTCTTTTTTTTTTTTGGGGGGGGGGGGGTTCTGGGATACTGTCTACGTGATGGAGGCCGTTACGTGTTTGCTTTTCCTAAAGTCTATAGTCATTTTTACATGTTTGCTATTCCCAAAGTCTGATTTTTTTCACGGGTGTTATTCCCAAAGTCTGAATTTTTGTTTCATGTTTGCTATTCCTAAAGTCTGAATTTTTTTCAGGTTTGTTGTTCCCCAAGTCTGAGTTTTTTTCACGTTTATTATTTCCAAAGTCTGAATTTTTTTCACGTTTGTTGTTCCCAAAGTCTGAATTTTTGTTCCACGTTTGCTGTTCCCCAAGTCTGATTTTTTTCAGGTTTGTTGTTCCCCAATTCTGAATTTTTTTCACGTTTGCTATTCCCAAAGTCTGAATTTTTTTCACCTTTGTTATTCCCAAAGTCTGAATTTTTGTTTCATGCTTGCAATTCCCAAAGTCCGAGTTCCTTTTTTACATGTTTGCTATTCCCTAAGTCTGAATTTTTTTTTTAATGTCAACTATTCCCAAAGTGTGAATTCGTTGCATGTTTTCTGATCCCAAAGTCTGATTATTTTCCTTGTTCATATCTGGACATAGACCGAGAACTGCTGTTCAAAATGCTGTGATCCCATCAGTGGAATTACTTGCTCAAACTCCTCTCTTCCTACTTACATACTAGAGTGGAATTTGCTGGTCAGTATTTTGTTCATACTTAACATACTGTAACAGCGTTAGTTGATCACTTTTCTATTCATATTAACAGAAGCTGAGAGTGAAATCGACAGCAAAAAGGTTTGAAAAATGCATAACAGGAGGAAAACTTCGTAGTTGCACTGTGAAACGCAGAGAGGGCTGAGGAAAATCAGTTGGAAGAAGGAGAATATGAACAGAGGTACAGCAAAAGAATTAAAAAGGGTTTCAGCTAGGGGGCAAGGTGACGCTGCAAAGAACCTTATCAAGTTATGCCTACAGTGCTCTGCGTGAGGCGCACTGACGGCACTAACCCACTGAGGCCATTGCTGTGAGCAAAAAATATATCTTTTGATCAAAATAAGATTAACAAAATTGCCTGATTATCAAAACTTCAGCATTTAACTATACTGAGACAAACTCGGTCAGACGTAGCGCTTCTACGAGAGGCAGAAACTGCTGGCACAAGGCCACCTTAATCCAATAACAACGAGAATGAATAAGATTTGCATCGCAAAAAGCGACCAGGTGGGAGATCGGGCCTTAGCATTGAACAGAAAATCATTCAAACGAGATACTCCTACGAGAGGCAGAAAGCGCCGGCACAAGGCCACCTTTAATCCAAACAACAACAAGAATAACTACGATTTGCATCTCAAAAAGCGACAGGTAAGCGCAGTGGGCGTTACCTGCCCGGCAGGTAACAGCCGAGCGGGTCCTCTTGAAATCCGAACGCCGGAATTTTGATTGGCGTAACTGGTCACCGAAGCCAAGCCAGCCAATCAATTCCAGTTGGCGCACTTCTCCGTTTCCAGATCTGATTGGCTTGGCAAGAGATACGGTTAGGAAACGGTCTCTGGAAGTCTGAAATGGCGTATTTAATTCAAAAGGTACACAGTATGGCTGTTAACGCAGTGACGTACGGACGGACAGACAGACAGTTGACGCAGATGCGTAGGTAGGGAACTTAATTATACGCCCACTGAAGTAGTTAGCGACCAATTTAGGCAACTAGAGTCTGTTTCTTTATTGATATAAGTAACTGGCGTCACATAGGTAGTGAACTTAATTATACGCCCACTGAAGGAGCAGTTAGCGACCAATTAAGATCTGTTTTTTTATTGATATAAGTAACTGGCGTCACATAGGTAGAGAACTTATTTATACGCCCACTGAAGGAGCAGTTTTTCTGTCCATACTTTTTCTATCCGCCCTCAGATCTTAGAAACTACTGAGGCTAGAGGGCTGCAAATTGGTATGTTGATCATCCACCCTCCAACCATCGAAGATACCAAATTGCAACCCTCTAGCCTCAGTAATTTTCATTTTATTTAAGGTTAAATTTAGCCACAATCATGCTCCTGGTAACGATATAGACCAGGCCACCACCGGGCCGTGATTAAAGTTTCACGGGCCGCGGCTCATACACCATTATACCGAGACCACCGAAAGATAGATCTATTTTCGGTGGACTGATTATACGCTGTACAGAAAACTCGATCGCGCCGAAGAAACTTCGGCGCATTTTTTACTAGTTTTATTTTTTTTATTGATATCAGTGATTTGCGTCACAGAATTTCGCTCAGAAACGAAAAACAAACGACATTCTCGAAGAGCAAAAGTTGACGGGGAAAATTCAGCCACAGACTGTCAACGAACAGACAGAACTGACAGCCATGGGTTAACCCCTGAGGTCACACAGAACGGGAAAGGAAATAGAGGGTTGGTTCAACTAAGCCTGTAGCAGGAGAGACAGGAGGGTTTACGCGCCGTTGGTCAAAATGAAAGGTTACAACATACGACTGAGGAAACATATTGCTGCGGAAAACAAAATTCGGGTTTGTCGTTGGGTCTAAGAGAGAGAGAGAGAGAGAGAGAGAGAGAGAGAGAGAGAGAGAGAACATACGCTTCTTGTTGCAAAATGCAGAATTCAAATCTGTCAAAGAAAGAGAGAGAGAGAGAGAGAGAGAGAGAGAGAGAGAGAGAGAGAGAGAGAGAGAGAGAGAGAGAGAGACCAAAATGCAAATTCAAATCTGTCGCGGAGAGAGAGAGAGAGAGAGAGAGAGAGAGAGAGAGAGAGAGAGAGAGAGAGAGAGAGAGAGAGAGAGAGACCAAAATGCAGAACATACGATTCTTGTTGCAAAATGCAGAACATACGATTCTTGTTGCAAAATGCAGAATTCAAATCTGTCGCGGAGAGAGAGAGAGAGAGAGAGAGAGAGAGAGAGAGAGAGAGAGAGAGAGAGAGAGAGAGAGAGAGAGAGAGAGAGAGAGGTATAAATAGAAAACGCCCCTTTGGGAGCCACCCACCATGACGTTCCCAGGGCGTGCATGTTCGCCCACGAATGTCTCTGGTTAAAATGGAAGAGAGGGAACATGGAAGTCCTGATAAAAGGAGGAAGATTAAAAATGGGAAGATTAAAATTGGGAAGATAGAAAAGAGGAAGATTAAAAATGGGAAGATTGAAAAGAGGAAGATTAAAAATGGGAAGATTAAAAATATGGGAAGATTGAAAAGAGGAAGATTAAAAATGGGAAGATTGAAGAGGAAGATCAAAAATAAGAAGATTAAGAAGGGAAAGATTAAAAATGGGAAGATTAAGAAGGGGAATATTAAAAATGGGAAGATTAAGGAGGGGAAGATTAAAAATGGAGAGATTAAGAAGGGGAAGATTAAAAATGGGAAGATTAAGAAGGGGAAGATTAAAAATGAGAACATTAAAAAAGGGGGAGATTAAAAAGATGAAGATTAAAAATGGGAATATTAAACAGGAGAACATTAAAAAAGGGGGAGATTAAAAAGAGGAAGATTAAAAATGGGAAGATTAAAAATAGGAAGATTATAAAGAGGAAGATTAAAAATAGGAAGATTAAAAAGAGGAAGATTAAAAATGGGAAGATTATAAAGAGGATTATTTAAAAGAGGAAGAGTCAAAAAGCAAGATTTAAAAGGGGAAGATTAAGATTAAAAAGATTTTAAAAAAGAAGATTAAAAATTGGAAGATTAAAAAAATGGGAAGATTAAAAAGAGGATTATTTAAAAGAGGAAGAGTCAAAATAGCAAAATTAAAAAGGGGAAGATTAAGATTCAAAAGATTTTTAGAAGGAAGATTAAAAAGGAGATTAAAAAGAGGAAGATTAGAAAAATGAAGATTAAGATTTAAAATGTTAAAAAGTGTGGACAAAAAAATTGCGGACAAAAAAATTGCGGACAGAAAAAGTGCAGACAAAAAAAGTGCGGGCAGAAAAAAGTGAGGGTAAAAAAAAAGTGAGGACAGAATAAAGTGCTGACAGAAATAAGTGCTGACGGACAGACAAGCCGGCACAATAGTTTTCTTTTACAGAAAACTAAAGAGAGGAATATTAAACAAGAAGATTACTAACTGGGTGCAGTTATGGACGCTCTCCCTCCCCCCCCAACCTGCATTTTGCAACAAGATTCGTATGTTCTCTCTCTCTCTCTCTCTCTCTCTCTCTCTCTCTCTCTCTCTCTCTCTCTCTCTCTCTCTCTCTCTCTCTCTCTCCGTGACAGGTCTGAATTCTGCATTTACAACAACGACAACCGTATATTCTCGGCATATTTCTTTCTCTCTCTCTCTCTCTCTCTCTCTCTCTCTCTCTCTCTCTCTCTCTCTCTCTCTCTCTCTCTCTCTCTCTCTCTCTCTCTCTCCGTGACCGATTTGAAGCACAGAAGAATTTTGGGGGAGGAACCATGCGATGCTTTGAAAAATTACGACAGGAAGTTTTATCACTTTTTCCGCAACCAAATTTGTCGAACATGAATCGTAAATCTTATTTTTACGATTTTTTTTACACTGGATTACAGCTTTATTAATATTTTTCTAGCTTTTCTCATGAAGAATTTGAGGAATATAGCTTTATAAATATTATATTTTAAACTTTTCTGGAATATTCACTTTATAAATATTATTTTAAACTTTTCTGTTATAAATTTCGTAAAATAGAGCCTTAAGAATGTTTTTTTGCTATTTTTGTTTAACAAATTTCTGGATTTTAGTATATATATATATATATATATATATATATATATATATATATATATATATATATATATATATATATATATATATATATATATATATATATATATATATATATATATATATATATGGATTATACCTTTATAAATATCTTTTTAGCTTTTCTGTAAGAGAATTTGAGGAATGTAACTACAAATGTTATTTTAAACTTTTCTTTTATAAAAATTTGTAAAATTCAGCCTTATCAATATTTTTGTGCTATTTCTGTTTAAAAATTTCTGGATTGTAGCATATATATATATATATATATATATATATATATATATATATATATATATATATATATATATATCCAGAAATGCCTGAATTCCTATAACAGTTTTACGTCAAGAGAAAATACAAAAACTTTCTTTAAATATAACAGGCGGGTGTCACCCCTCCAAATATTTCACCCCTCCAAAAATAAAAAGAAGTTATAGATGAATGGATTTGAGGTTCTAGAAAAATAGTATTGGAGGGGTTACCAGCCTAAAATGCGTTTTATATATGGCCGTGGCTGGGAATATCTGTAAGTGGTTTCACGAAGGTAAGTGGCGGGAATGTCACTTAATACAACATGATATACATACTATTTTGTATCAAGTGTATATATATATCAATAAATATTTGGTATGCATGAATGGGTGTATTCTGTATTAAGTGATATTGAGTTTTTTCTTTCTTTTTTTTTTTGCTGAAAGAGTAAAATTCACACAGTAAATGAAGCTTTTTACAAAATTAGGCATTCGTGACGCCACATATATTTGAAGAACCGGTCAATCAATCAATAGAAAAATTCGATGATTTCATTCAACAATTTGAATAATTTAAACTGTTTAGACATTCATAAAATATTGACGAATTACGTGAATTTTCCTTTCAAACCTACGAATTCCCTTTTAGCAAATTAAGCATTCACAGAATTAGGCCCTGTGACGCCAGATAGATTTACAGAACCGGTCAATCAATCAATAGAAAAACGCTAAGATTTCAGGCTAAAAATTGAATAATTTGAAGTTTTTAGACATTTTTAAAATGTGGATGAATTAAGTGGCTTTTCCTTTCAAACTTACGTATTCTCTTTTAGCAGATAAAGCGTTCATAAAATTAAGTATTTGTAACGCCAGACAGATTTACTGAATCAATCAATCAATCAATAAAAACTGCCACAAATTCTGTCTAAAACTGAAAAATTTGAGGTGTTTACACATTCATAAAATATAGTTTGTTTACATGAATTTTCCTGTCAAATCTACGCAATCCCTTTTAGCAAATTAAGCCATCTCAGAATTGGGCCCTGTGACGCCAGATAGATTTATAAAACTAGTCAATCAATCAATAAAAAAATGCTACGATTACAGGCAAAAAATTGAATAATTTGAGGTGTATAGACAATGATAGAATCTGCTCCTTTCAAATTCACGAATCCACTTATCTCTCCCCTTAATCTTAACCCCTCGTCAACTAAATCAAGATCTCCGCTGCGACGCCATATACCGCAAACTTATCAACCAATAGAGTGAAGAAAAGAATCATTTTCTGAGCTCGTGTTTATCTTTCTGTAGCAAAGAGGTGTGTGTGTTTTGGGGAAGAGGGAGTGAAACTTGGTTATCTTTTGATCGAGTTAGTGTGAGAGTGTGTGTGTGTGTGTGTGTGTGTATGTGTGTGTATGTGTTCCCTCGCCCTTGAAACGATAACAGGATTAACCTTTTATAAAGCAGAAGCGGGCCGCAAGAGATAATATTTATCTTCCCACCGAGGAAATTGCAGTTCGTGGGTGGTCCCTGTGAATGAGCTCAGTTAAGCTTTTGAAGCTATTATTATTATTATTATTATTATTATTATTATTATTATTATTATTATTATTATTATTATTATTATTATTATTATTATTATTATATTATTATTATTATTATTATTATTATTATTATTATTATTATTATTATTATTATTATTATTATTATTATTATTGAGGGATCTATCAACAATCTTACAAGCCCCGAAAAACTTCAAGTTTTAAAGGTCCCCAGATGCACATACCCCATAAAAAACATATAACTTATCTCAAAACAGCTTCAGTTTTTTCCTGATAGAATAAAAACCCTTATCAAGTTGAACATTTTTTACACTGAGAGTCATAAAATTTATTCCAAAAGCAAATGTATAGCAAATGAATAATTATACATATTCTGGCCATGGGCTATGAAAAGAATGATTATACATATGTAAGGATAATCTCAAAATAGTTTACTATTGAAAGAATACAAGCTAATATGGAGGTGTTATCTTATTCATAGTGTATACTTAAGTATAGTGTATATTCACATATTACTAAAGTATACGTAATTATCCTCGAGTATATTTATGTATACATATGTATGAATAGTCTCGGGATACTTTACTACTGGAAGTACACAACCTATACTATTATATTACAAACGTATACCTAAGTATACTTGTGTATAGTAATGCATACATATATATGAATAATCTCTAGATACTTTACTAATGAAAGTATACAATCTAATACTGAATAGTGCATACTCATACATTACTAACGTATACATGAGCATACACAAATAACTCATATTATTCAAAACTAATACAAAACTCAGTCACAAGACCATTTCACAGAGACACCTGCTCGAAAGGTCAAACGATTAGGAACACACCTGCACTGACTAACACACCTGCGCCAACGGTACCAAGAGAGAGAGAGAGAGAGAGAGAGAGAGAGAGAGAGAGAGAGAGAGAGAGAGAGAGAGAGAGAGAGAGAGAGAGAGAGAGCTGTATCTTGACCTTAAAAGGGCCTGCGAATAAAAGGCCAGACTACTTAGGTATTGATTACAGGTATTCAGAGTGTCAATATTTCGAAGCGAGGCGAGGGTCAGATACTGAAGGAATCAGGTATTCGTGCAAAAGAGGGTTGTGTTTCTGAGAGAACTTGGGGTCTGATTTTTTGCATGGGTGTGTGTGTGTGAATTCTGCAGACTATATATTTTTTACAGACACACACACATTATATATATATATATATATATATATATATATATATATATATATATAGCGTAGGTAACATGACTGATCAGTAATTGAAGGTGGTTCAGTCATGTGGAGAGACTGGAGGAAAATCAGTAGCACTGTCACTTTCCAGACAAAATGTCTTAGGTTCGATTCTTGATTAAGAACGATTGGAGGGAACTGTTCTTATGATAAGTCAAAAAATAAATAAATAAACAAATAAATAAACATACAAAAATAACTATTGTGCCTCTCTTGAACAGAGCAATGAATTAGGTACCAGATATATATATATATATATATATATATATATATATATATATATATATATATATATATATATATTCTACAGGAAAGCAGAACAAGCAACATGAGAGAGGGAATATCTCGATTAAACGAACCTCTAACCCAATATATTTAATTTCCCAATCATAGCCAGAGAACCATCTCGACCAGCACAAACAAAGGAAGGCGGAGGGAGTTGTCTACACAATCAAAGAGAAAAGGGGACCCCTTTTCCTCCCCGAATTTTAGGGCAATTGACCCCCCCCCCAGCTGACCCACGACCCCGTCAGAGATGGGCACATGAAATTGGGAGGCCTTGCATAAATAAAAAAAAAAAAACTTCTAGTGCTACAAATGCAACAAGTGCCCCACACGTGTTCGTAGGATACGTTTTCCCTCCAGACATCCCAGTATCGATCGCGAGTCTCGCTCGACGCCGCTGCCAGACGGAAGATATTTGCTTAGGTCACGTTCCACTATTTCGCGACGGGTATCATGTGACAGCGAGCGTGCCCACGTACCATCCCCTGCTTAGCCCTCAGGGAAAAGAGGAATTCAGGGGAACGAATTAACAATATAATCATTCAGGGACAGTTCACCTTCTCCACTAACGACACCGGTCACGTGATTTGAATCGTCCTGAAACGGCTCAGCAAGAAAACGTTTCCGAAATCCGTCAGCCTGAAAAGTGTCATGAACGAACCCTCTGCCTTTGGGTGGAGGGGAAAGAGAGTGATGGACCATGGCCTCGCGTTATATGTATATATATTTTTTTTAATATTCACTTAATTCCTTTATCTTTCCACTTCCATTCCAGTTGTCTCTCGTCACTGGTTGTATATTACAGCTGTTCGGACGTTTAATGCAGCTGTATTCAGGTATAATACAGCTGTTTTTTACTATATTAAAGCTGTTTTCACCTATAACACAGCTACTGTTTCACCTGTAATACATCTGTCTTAACCTATAACGCAGCTGTTTTCACCTATAAAAACGCTATTTTTCATTTATAATACACCTGTTTTCACCTGTATCACAATCGTTTTAGGCTATATAATACACCTGTTTTCACCTATAACAGCTGTTCTCACCTAAAATACACGTTTTTACCTATAACAAAGCTGTATTCATCTACAATAAAGCTGTTTCCACCTCTATTACAGCTGTTTTCACTTGTATACAGCTGTTTCCACCTATAACAGAGCTGTTTTCACCAATAATACATCTGTTTTCACCAATAATATATCTGTTTTCACTTATATTACAGCTGTTTTTAGCCATTAGAGCTGTTTTAGCCATAACACAGCTGTTTTCAGCATAACACAGCTGTTTTCAGCTATAATACACTTGTTTTCACCTATAACACAGCTTTTTTCGCCTATAACAAAGCTGCATTCGTCTATAATAAAGCTGTTTCCACCTATATAACAGCTGTTTTCACCATAAAAAAGCTGCTTTTAACTATAACACCGCTGTTATCTATATCACAACTGTTTTTCACCTGTAACACATCTGTTTTTATCTATAATACAGCTGTTTTAATCTATAACACAGTTATATCCACCTATTTTACAGCTGTTTTCACTTATTATGCAGCTATCTTACAGCTGTTTTCATCTATTATACAGCTGTTTTCACCTATAATACAACTATATTACAGCTGTTTTCACCTATAATACAGCTGTTTTCACCTTTAATACAGCTATACTACAGCTGCTTTCATCTATAGCACAGCTGTTTTCACCTATAATGCAGCTGTTTACACCTATAATATTGCTATATCACAGCTGTCTTCACCTATAACACAGCTGTTTACACCTATAATACTGCTATATCACAGCTTTTTTCACCTATATCACAGCTGTTTACACCCATAATACTGCTATATCACAGCTGTTTTCACCTATAACACAGTTGTTTACACCTATAATACTGCTATATCACAGCTGTTTTCACCTATAACACAGTTGTTTACACCTATAATACTGCTATATCACAGCTGTTTTCATCTATACCATAGCTGTTTTCACCTATAACACAGCTGTTTACACCTATCGTACTGCTATATCACAGCTGTTTTCATCTATAACACAGCTGTTTTCTGCTGAACGCCGAGAACAGGGGCTGCTAAACGCCGATTTTGGGAAACGCCGCGTTCATAAGTGCAGTCGATAGCGTTCGTCACGCAACGGAACTTCGGGCTGTTCCTTAAGTAACTTCCATAAGTAACTGGAGGCAGCAGTGAGGAGGACTTAATGCATAATTAAGGGTGCGTTCAGCTGCGTCTCCCAGTTGGCAATGAGACGCTCGCGAGTTTGTTTGTTTGTTTGCGTCTCAGGACAAATATTCCCTGATGAGACTCAAATGTGATTCTCTGTCTCTATCTCTTTTTCAAGTCTTGGGTACTTGAGCTTTTGAAATTTAAGCTTTGAAATTTAAGCTTTGAAATTTAAGCTTTTAAACCTAAGATGTTAAATCCAAGATTTTAAATCTAAGCTTTTAAATCCAAAATGTTAAACCTAAGCTTTTAAATCTAAGATTTTAATTCTAAGATTTCAAGTCTAAGCTTTTACACCTGAGCTTTGAAATCTAAGCTTTTAAATCCAAGATTTTAAATCTCAGCTTTTAAATCCAAGATTTTAAATCTAAGCTTTTAAATCTAAGCTTTGAAATCTAAGATTTTAAATCCAAGATTTTAAACCAAAGCTTTTAAATCTAAGCTTTTAAAACCAAGATTTTAAATCAAAGCTTTTAAACCTAACATTTTAAATATAAGATTTTAAACCTAGGATTTTTCCATACTAATAGGTGTTTATCTTCTGAATAATAATAATAATAATAATAATAATAATAATAATAATAATAATAATAATAATAATAATAATAATAATAATAATAATGTTTTTATTATTATTATTATTATTATTATTATTATTATTATTATTATTATTATTATTATTATTATTATTATTATTATTATATGGAACAATCCCAAAGGGGCCACTGACTTGAAATTCAAGCTTCCAAAGAATACTGTGGCGTTCACTCGAGTCAAGAAATGTCCACATATTCCTACAAAAGACTGTCTCGCTCGATTCAGTCTCTCACCCAAAGCAACGCCACCTACACAGGTGCACAGGCAAGCAAATCTGCAGCAGTAATTGAACGGCTCCCGTGTCTCTGCAGCGTTGCTCTGAAATTGTTCAATCTGTATTCATATTCAGTGATATGTCGAGCCATTCGCCAGCTCTGATTGAGACTTTAGGGAGCCTGGAATCTCTGTAGGGGATCTCTGAAGCTGCCGGGAATGTCTGAGATTCGAGAGGGCCTCTGGGATTACAGAGGGCCTCCGGATCTGTAGAAAATTTGCAGAAGAAGAAGAGGAAGCAGGTTTACGTAGTGGGATGCAGGGAAGTGTAAACATTGGTGTTCCTTGATGTCTCTGGAGGCTTAGTCCAGTTATTGTTTACAAAAGTAAAAAACTTTATTGCACACACACACAAACATTTGTATATGTATATATATATATATATATATATATATATATATATATATGTGTGTGTGTGTGTGTGTGTGTGTGTGTGTATGTATATGTATATATATATATTCACGATTTTAAGCTTTGTAGTCACAAGCGTATCCAAGATTTGAAGAAATCGAGAAGTTAGGGCCCACTGTGGTTATTGCGATTACATACATACATATCTGGTAACATAGTGAATCAGTAAATTTTAATATATATATATATATATATATATATATATATATATATATATATATATATATATATATATATACATACATATATATTATATATATATATATATATATATTATATATATATATATATATATATATATATATATATATATAATATATATATATATATATATATATATATATATATATATCCCATTAAGCCTAAATTACATAATACATAATTAATTCATCCCTGCCACTACATTCATACAATAAAACATTTCCCAAGGCCTACTATTAAGCCGCGAATAAAATAGAAAAAAGATAAAAATATAAATATAAAAAACCAGTTCTTGACGTCACCACAAAGAAATAAGGACGGAGGGTAAAACTCACGTCTGAGAAAATGAATGTGTACAAATACTCCAGTGGTTTTAAGGAGGGCCATTTAAGAGCTCATAAAGGCCCATATAAAGACTATACATATAGTCTTCTTTCATTTCATGGCTTAAATGGGTCATTAAGGTGACAGACAGACAGACAGACAGAAAAAATATTACGCAAGGGACGAATGGACAATTCTGTTGTATATTTTTATATATACTTTCTAACTTGACATTTTTTGAAGATGAAACAGATAGACAGATAGATTGATAAATAGTAGGCAAATAGATAGATGTCTTTTCTATATTTGATATAGATAAGGATAGATAAGGAGAGAAACAGACAGACATAAAATGTTAATGAACATATATATATATATATATATATATATATATATATATATATATATATATATATATATATATATATATATATATATATATATATATATATATATATATCCCAAGATAATATTTATCATAACAAGAACATATTTGGTCAAAATACAAAAGATTCGTTTTAACCCTCAGATCATTTGATGCTAATCCATCAAATTCTCTGATTCACTGTCACCTCTGTTTACAAAATCCCTCACTAATATGTCACTGAAGTTTCAGTGGTAAAGCAAATCGTCTCCGATTTTTTGTTTTCTGTAAAAGAAAACTATTGTGCCGGCTTTGTCTGTCCGTCCACACTTTTTTTCTGTCCGCCCCTCAGATCTAAAAATACTACTGAGGCTAGAGGGCTGCAAATTGGTGTGTTGATCATCCACCCTCCAATCATCGAACATACAAAATTGCAGCAATCTAGCCTCAGTAGTTTTTATTTTATTTAAGCTTAAAGTTAGCCATGATCGTGCTCCTGGCAACGATATAGGATAGGCCACCACCTGGCCGTAGCTAAAGTTTCATGGGCCGCGGCTCACACAGCATTATACCGACACCACCGAAAGACATATCTATTTTCGTTGGCATTGATCATACGCTGTAGCGCCTGTATAGAAAACTCGATTACGCCGAAGAAACTTCGGCGCATTTTTTCTTGTTTTTGTTTACAAGAGTCCAAATAATCTGCATTCTTTCAATAGAATATTGTATCTTATTTTTCCATCTTTCTTTCTGCAATAAATACCAATTCAAACTTTCGCTTTTTTTTTACCAGAGTCCAGATAACCTGTCTTCTTTCAATGGACGTGAATTATTGCATTTTTCCCGCCACCTCTATATCTCTTCCAAGTCTAATTTCTAACCACTTTTAGTAATTTCAATAGTAAGCTCTATTATAAAACTGTCGTTTGTTTTTGTTTACTAGAGCACAAACAACCTGCATTCCTTCAAAGGATGCGAATTATTTTATTTTTTCTCCATCTTTACTACTCTTCCAAGTCGCTTTTCCAACCTCTTTCCTTCTGAGAACTGACAGAATATCGTGTTCTCTTCGCCTCTGATTCTACCAAATTATCTCTCATATATCTTTCATTTAAACGCCATCGTCAACAAGGCCACTCCCTGAAATATCATCTCGTGTCAGTGGAAAATATAACAAAAATATACACAGAATAATTGGGCCATTTTCACGCGAAATCGGATAATAACTTTGGCCACTGACTGCAAAGGACAGGTTCCAGAAGGGAGATCTGTATTTGAGCAGTGTGCAGTCATGCAAAAGGCAGATCTGTCGACTGTTGTTCCACCTTGAGCGTTTGAAACCTTTCATAAGTCACGAAAAATAATCTGTATTATCGTCGAATTTAATAAAAAAAAAAATATAAAGTAAAAAAATGTGCTGAAGTTTATTCGGCACAGTCGGGTTTTCTGTACAGCGTATAATCAAGGCCACCAAATATAGATCTATCTTTCGTTGGTCTTGGTATAATGCTGTATGAGCCCCGGCCCGCGAAACTTTAACTACGGCTCGTTGGTGGCCTGTCCCATAGTCGTCAGAAACATGATTATGGCTAAATTTAACCTTAAATAAAATAAAAACAACTGAGGCTAGAGGGCTACAATTTGGTATGTTTGATGACTGGAGGGTGGATGATCAACATACCAATTTTCAGCCCTCTGGCCTCAGTAGTTTTTAAGGTCTGACAACGGACAGAAAAAGTGCGGATGGACAGATAGAGCCGGCATAGTCGTTTTCTTTTATATAAAAGACTAAAAAAAAAATAATTTTCACCTTGTACATACCAAGAAGCATTCTTTATCTCCAGCTATCACGTAAGCACGCTGTGAAACACGTACAAAAAACAAAACAAAAAAAACTTTATTATCACGGAATTTCATAAAATAACGAAAAAATCACCTAATTTTCATCTTGTGGATACGAAACTCTTTTTTTATATCCAACCTTCTTTATCTGTACCTATCACGTAAGCAAGCTACCAAGCTGTGAAACACATACAAAAACCAAAAAAAAATCTTTATTGTCACCGAAGTCAATAGAGTAATGAAAAAAACACTTAATTTTCAGCTTGTGGATATGAAAAACTCTTCTTTACTTCCCGCTATCACGTAAGCAAGATGCGAAACGAGTACAAAAACGCTAAAAATAATTCACGCGTGTGACCTGTATTCAGTAAAAACAGATGTAAACATCAAAATTACAGGGGAAGATTCTCAAGGGTAGATATTAGTCAGGGCATAGACGATAGTTGATGGAATGTTACATCTTGATTTTAAGTCAGTCAAAAGGCAGGGTTATAATATTTTTTTTATATTATATAAAACCAAAACAAAGGTATACTGAATATATATATGCACACATATATATATATACTGTATACATATTACATATATATAAATATACATATACATAAATATATATATATATGTATATATATGTATATGTGTATATATATATATATATATATATATATATATATATATATATATATATATATAAGAATCCTTCCCCTATTACATACAGTCACATTACTTGAAATCTTTGTACAGATGACTGACACCTCATTTCACATACTAATGCATAGTTATTTTTTAATTAATACCCTTTGTGGACAAACATTTCCTTCTTTTACTCACACACAGTGATAAAATTTCCCACCACTTTGGGCTCTATTATTTTTTGGGGTAACATTCGAATGCAAAGACTATCATGATGTAATTGAAATGGGAAATCTATTTAACTTCAAGCTCATATGATAATCTCCCATTTCAAAGAAAATCTTTTTTGAGTATTTCGCTTGGGTAAACTTTTTTACAGGACTTTCATGAAAGCATTTACATAAGGAAATTGAAAGTTGGGATTTTATTTTCATAATATTAGGAAGCCTTTTCATTCTGTACTCTTGATGCGAGATAATTCAGCTTCAACTCTTCATTTTGGAAAGAGTGATGATAATATGATTTTCTTCTCAGTGAAACGGTAAGGTTAGAAAAATCATATATGATTTTCCTAAATAATCTGAGATGGTTAAAAAAAACATATTACCACTTCTTCAACGTGCTATGAAAATTAATCTTGTGTGAGATGGATGAAATTACTGAGACTTGAAACAATGGTATTTTAAGGTACAGGAAATATGTAATGGAATTGACCAGTTATATATTTTCTAGCCAACAAATTGCACTAAAGGAATGCTTATGTATGTGTGAAAGATTATGGAAAACATAAAAGACATTTTTTTAAGAGTTTTGATCTGTCTGACTGTCTGTCTTGTTATTAACTCAACGTTTACAATGATAATGCTGCATTGTGAAGACCTAATATTACCATAACATTTATGACGAAGGCTTAATATTAAACAAATTAATTACAGAGTGACTTTTACTTCTTCCACATATAAAACAATAACCAGCTGAAATGAATTTCTGTGAAATATTTCTCATGGAGAAAGTTTTCTGGTGTTTATTTAGGGAAATTAAAGGCCTGGCTATTTTTAAACGCTCCTGAATACATTTTTATATTCTCTCGTGTGAGAAAAATTAGCTTATTCTATTCATGAGCTTATTCTCTTCAATGGAATACATCTCTCCCTCTCTCTCTCTCTCTCTCTCTCTCTCTCTCTCTCTCTCTCTCTCTTCTCTCTCTCTCTCTCTCTCTCTCTCTCTCTCGTATGCTTAACATATCATAACCACATTCATACACACACATACGTATATATATATATATATATATATATATATATATATATATATATATATATATATATATGTGTATATATATATATGTGTATATATATATATATATATATATATATATATATATATATATATATATATATATATATATAAATATATATATATATATATATATATATATATATATATATATAAGTGTGTGAGTGTGTTTGTGTGTGTGTGTACATACAATACATACATTTTTGTAATACAGTAGTATATATATTGGGAGCAGAGTCGATTAATATGAGGTTAAGAGAAATATATACGAGTATATCAGAACAGAATTTTGGGTAATAAATCTGCAAAATTACCTGCTTTTAAAACTAATAATTCAAATTGTCCTTGCATGCTGAGCACCTAAATAAAATATTCCTGGAAGGGTTCAATTTGAAAACCAAAAAAATTAAAATAACTTAAAATGCTTTTGGAATGGAGATCAATTATTGTATTACGTCTTATTTTTTAATAAGCATTGACGAAAATCAGATATATAACATTTATTCTTTCTGACCTAATGTTTGAAGACTTATTGAATGTAGAACTGAGCTGCCAAAATATAAGGAAAACCTATCTTTCAAAGTTCGAACTAAAATCCGCAAACATTGGATCTAATCTAAAACCAATTACTTCCTTATTAGTTATGGCGCGATTCTGTATTTCCAGACTTAAAAATATATCTGCCCTTAACTGTCTCTCTGTCTCCAATTCCTAGTCGTTTCAAACAGCAATATAAATAGCTCTCCCTCGTGAATGTCGAATGTCTAGACTAATTGTTTATCCAGCAGGTAGGAAGAGTTACGTCTGAAAATAAACTATGTTGGTGCACTCTACGGTGAAGGCACCCCACATTTCAGTTAGTTCCAGCATGTAGTGGGTGGTCTGTTATGATAAACTCTACGGATACCACACTTCAGATTTCACTTACTCACGAAAATCGACACACTTTTCTAGCGTTTTCTCATACTCTGATAAAATCTACGGATATTTTTTATCAACATTTAACTTACTGGTGCATGTGTCTATACTAATCAACTCGATTAAGATTTCCATCTAGGCTTCATTTACAAACCTAATAGTTTTTCCCTCGTAATTGCAAACACTAATGACAATATATATATATATATATATATATATATATATATATATATATATATATATATATATATATATATATTCTTCCTCCTGTACAACTATGTTCTAAAACTTCACCACATCACGTACATGAAAGCAGTCGGTATAAAACTTTATAAAAATATTCACATCAATTAAAAAGTACTACTTAGTAAAAAAATAATATTCCTTTTACTATTTTGTACGTTGGAAGTCTTTGAAAATTCCACTGATAAGTTTATACAAAGAAACTTGGATTTTTGGCAACTGTTCCAAAAAATTATGAAGCCTTTTCTACTTCTACATAACCCATTAGGAATCTTTCTCTATTACCTCTCCAATCAACAGTTATATCATAATAATAATAATTTTTCTTTTGCTAGAGACACGTTTTAGCTGCCAGGATTATCACAATGCAACGTTTTCATTTTTCTGCTGTATGTTACTTCCGTTCATTTTCCAATGACGTATTTTATCACGGAAAAACTCATCAACAATTTTACATGCTATAATACAGTTTCACAATAATTGGTTTAAATATTTCTTCCTATCTTTTCTCATATATACTACATAAACATATATATATATATATATATATATATATATATATATATATATATATATATATATATATATATATATATATATATATATATATATTATATAAATTATATATATATATATATATATATATATATATATATATATATATATATATATATATATATATATATATAGTCTATGATGTCCATTGATATAAATAAATATATTTCCTAATCTGCTGATCAAGAATCTATGACTTTCAATTCACATCAGACGAACCTTCAAAGAGAAAATTCCCCCAGTAACTATTTACAGCAAGAAGGTATATCTCTATCAATCATTTCCGGATACACGAGCACTTTACTCTGACAAATAGCTATCCATTTTTCCCTATATTTTAGCACGGCCGAGAAAATTTATCATTTCCACTCTTTTATATAAAATGCGACGTGACATAAACAAACCCTTGCAAATATTTGCAGCTCAAAATAGGGGACACTTTTATGGGGGTTCATTTAGCGTAGTGAATGTGTGTATGTCCTCTCCGTTCGCGCGGACGAGTTAAATGCTGGCATAGAGGCAGTTTGACGGGATGTATAGGATGATTCGAAAACGCATATACGCTTGCGATATTTCACACACGTGTATTGACTAAGACAGTGTGTATGTATGTATGTATGTATGTGTATCTATATATATGTATATATATATGTGTGTGTGTGTGTGTGTTGTGAATTACTTAACTGCAGAACCACCAGTAAAATTATATTCTCCTTTTAGAGGCTGAGCTATTCTGAGGCTTAAGTGAATCTAATATCAATTGTATTTTTAGCTTCACAATGAAAGTACACAATACTAATTTGTCAAATTTGTGACAATACACTACCATATATATATATATATATATATATATATATATATATATATATATATATATATATATATATAAAGATTATAATCACACTGACACATAATTTATATCACACTTTAATAAATAAAATACGAAACAATAGGTACAAATCCTAACTTCTTTGTAAGAGCCTGAAACATATCCCTTAATATTCATCTTTCTTCGTCTCTCCTTTCCTAATCTGCACTAAAAGAGATGCTTCTGTAAACAGAACCACGAAGGAAGTGGATCCTTGTTTATGCTTTATAATTTCGGCTGTCTGGGTACGACTCATGACAAATGACTGTTGCATGTCTCAAAGAAATTGTTCTCGTGAATGGCATTACCTGCCGTAAAGTTTTTTAATGGCTTCATTTAGCTATGCAAATGCTATAAAGACGTGGCCATCCATCTACAAAGACTAGGTACGTAGTAATTATGTTGTTGTACATTATCTTTTTATCACTAAACATGAGGTATTCACGAGAAGAGCTGTGAGAAGATTTTTAATTATATATATGTCATTCCAGGAATTATATACAAATCACATTGAAATTTACCTGACGTCGAAACTTGTTAATCATAATAATAATCTACTAAAAAATTCAAGGCCGTTTTCACAAAAAAAAAGTGGGTCCATATTTGCAAAATCTTTGAAAGCTTGAATTACAAGTCAATGGCCCCTGTAGGTTCTTTCTATGTGAATGAGGTTTACCTCCTGAATAATTATTATTTTTACTATAATAATAATAATAATAATAATAATAATAATAATAATAATAATAATAATAATAATAATAATAATAATAATAAAAATAATAATAATAATAATAATAATAATAATAATAATAATAATAATAATAATAATAATAATAATAATAATAATAATAACAAAGTGATGGACTCCTAAGGAGACAGGATGCAACCCGGAACCCCACACTATGAAAACCACCCAGTCGAATAGGATGACTGTGAAGAACAAAAAAAAATAAATAAATAAATAAAAATAATACAAATAATAATAATAATAATAATAATAATAATAATAATAATAATAATAATAATAATAATATTATTATTATTATTATTATTATTACTTATAATAATAATAATAATAATAATAATAATAATAATAATAATAATAATAATAATAATAATAATAATAATAATAATAATAATAATAATAACAGTGGGTGTACTGAGAAAACCAACCAGTTCGCGTGTCCTCGGGAAATTGCTCTCATACGTCAGAGATGAACACAAATGCTACTAATTACAGCAAAATGCGTTCCATTAAGAGAAGGGACTATATTTAGCCATGTAAATATCCCGAAGTTTTTTTCATGCCCTAATTACATTGATTACACGTTACTCTCACGACCAATATGAATTAGGTACGGACGAGTGTGTTTGTGAAGTTTCAATTATTCATGGTCTTGTGATTAATGGTCCTTATTTTGTATCAGAAGGATGTTCTCGGGACATGCAAAAATTATAATGAAGCTTATAATCATACGTTGTAATAAATTGATGGTGAATGGATGTGATGGGGTGTGCTTATGAAATTACAAAAAAAAATATATATATAATTGATAATAAATGAATATGATGAGATATGCTTAAGGCATTTAAACTTAAAAATATATAAGTTGATGATACATGGATGTGATGAGATGTGCTTATGAAGTTACAATAAAAAAATTATAAGTTAATAATAAATGGATATAATGGCATGTGCTTATGGATTTTACAATTAAAAATGTAAATTTCATGATAAATGATGAATATGATGAGACGGGCTTATGGCATTTACATATAAAAGGTATAATTTGATGATAAAAGGATGTGATGAGATGTGCTTATGAAATTACAATAAAAAAATTATAAGTTAATAGAAATGGATAGAATGACATGTGCTTTGGAATTTACATTTAGAAATTCATAATTTAATAGTATACGGGTATAATGAGATGTGCTTGTGGAATTTACAATGAAAACTGTATCATTAACTAATAAATGGATATAAAAATATGCACATATGGAATTTACAATTAAAAGTAATATTATGTAGATCAAATGAAGTCCATATTCGCTGAGTAAGTAAATATCTTCGAGAGACAAATATTCCATCATAATTAATGAGTGTTTTAGAAAAAAAGATAATTTAATTATTGTTTTACTGAATGCCTATGGCCTAAGTTAAAAAATTCATTCATTTATTTAATATTTATTTCACATTACGCCACTTAATGCAGGATTGATAAATGGGCTAAGATGATCCACAAGTTTAAAATTCGTAGAGTAACTTCATTTCTATTCATTTCATAGAGAATTCATTACCTTTCAAGACTTCAGTGGTCTAGGTTTGAAGACTCATTGATGAATTATGAAAATGAACGATGAAATTTGAAAGCCTATTTCATTTTAATATGAGCTACTGATTATTTCAGTGGTCTGGGTTTTTGAGACTCATTGAGGAATTTTGGAACTGAACGATGAGTCTTGAAAGTCTAGTTTATTTCGATAATAAATACTGATTTATTAAATTTTATTTATTATGGACTGAAAGGCATCATTTCACTGTCACTAACTGCCTCACTACGATAAAAAAAACAACGAAAATAAAAAATTTTATTCATAATTTTAGTGTTCTGTAAAAGAAAACTATTGTGCCGATTTTGTCTGTCCGTCCGCACTTTATTCTGTCCGCACTTTTTCTGTCCGCCCTCAGATCTTAAAAACTACTGAGGCTAGAGGGCTGCAAATTGGTACGTTCATCATCCACCCTCCAATCATCAAACATACCGAATTGCAGCCTTCTAGCCTCAGTAGTTTTGATTTTATTTAAGATTAAAGTTAGCCATGATCGTGCTTCTGGCAACGATACAGGATAGACCACCACCGGGCCGTGATTAAAGTTTAATGGGCCGCGGCTCATACAGCATTATACCGAGACCAACAAAAGATAGATCAATTTTCGGTGGCCTTGATTATACGCTGTAGCGGATGTACAGAAAACTCACTTGCGCCTAATAAACTTCGGCGCATTTACTACTTGTTTTTATTTGCTCATAGATAAACCAAGCAATCCTGATAACAAGGAAGCATTATTTACTTTATTCAGAGATAATCTCTTCCTCTCTTCCATAATCCCATAATCATCATTGTCTTATCTTGGTCCTTTTACTCAGAGACTCTTCCTTGATTATTGAACCATTAATTTTCTTATTTCCTTCACAACCTATACAACTGAATTCAACTGAATACAGATTTTAGGCCAAAGGCCAAGCACTGGGACCTATGAGGTCATTCAGCGCTGAAACGGAAACTGACAGTAAAAGGCTTGAAAAGTTTAACAGGAGGAAAGCCTCAAACCAGTTGCACTATGAATCAATTGGAAAGTAAGATGGAAGAAAGAGAATATGAAAGGAGGTACAGTAAAAGGAACGAAAGGGGTTGCAGCTAGGGGTCTAAGGAAGGCACGTTGCAAAGAGCGTTAAGTAATGCCTACAGTGCACCGCGGGGACGATCTATACAATGAATCACCATCTACAACAGATTAACCCGAGCCTATGGTCCTCGAAATTTTTTTTTTTTCTCTCTCTCGGAGTTAATTACTTTTTGCAACATTTTTGTTAACAGATAGATGATGAAGTCGCAGTTACGGAGGACCTAATTAGTCAAAGTTTACCCCCCCCCCCCCCCCGCCTCCCCCGGGCAGTTTCCAGGGTGATTTAGATTCCATTAGCGTGAAGTTGAAGACTGACTTGTAGCGTTAAACTTTGATGGGAATGTGAATATATATCCTAGGAGTTTATGTATGTATGTATGTATGTATGTATGTATATATATATAATATATATATATATATATATATATATATATATATATATATATATATATATATATATATATATAACAAGCTTTATCCCGACATTAAATTACACAAGGATAAAACACTATAAAACATAACTAATATTTCGAAATAACTGCTTTTAAATTTGCTGTTTATATTTCTTAGGGTTTACCTTATAAGCGTAAATTAAAAATTAAAATAAAATAAAGTATATTTAAAAATAAAAACTAAATAATGGCAAAATTATCTTTAAAATTCTATTTTACAAAACCATCTATCTCTTGTAAAATCTTATTTATTTTCCCCATAGCATTTCACAAGTTTGGTAATCCTTGAATTCATTAACTATTTCATCTGTACGAACTAAGCCTATCCTGTTTACCCCTAAATACTCAAACCCGTAAGATTCCCCTACGTCTCTTTCCAATATGGCCACCAAAAGCATCGAGACCCCATCTCCCTAACCCACAAATTCCTATCGTATATCTACTGTAGTCCGTCGTAATCCCACAGGCGGGCCTCGTCACATATCCCAGGATCACATACACTAAACCACACTTGGACACGACGGCACATCATTAATCGTCTCAGGCAAAGGAATTTAATCCGTACGTCCGTGGTACATCAGGCACAGAATGTGGGGAGTGAAAAACGATTAATTTCTAGATGTGAAATGTTGCTTGCGTCGTGGTTTTGTCTTCTCATAATCTTGTGTTTTTGGGGTTTTTTAAAGCTAGTTTTGTGTTAGGTGATTTTAGTGTTTTTTTTTTATATCATCAAAGCTATGAGTTTTATTTTGGCTATAACTAAAATGTGGGATAGTTTGCCTGAAGCAGGTTGTGGAGTCTTCTGATTTCCCAATGTTTAAGCCAAGAGCGAATTCATTTCTGCTCTTTGCTGACGTCTCCTGAATTCAGGTGTATGGGTTCAATTTCCTATTCCCTCTTATATAATTACTTATCACCTATTCCTTTAACTCGTCTCTATCTCTGCAGGCTGATTTCCCTTTGGAGACCTCTTGGTTTTACAGTTTTATAGAAGAAGAAGAAGAAGAAGAAGAAGAAGAAGAAGAAGAAGAAGAAGAAGAAGTAGTGTTTGCTGCTCAGCTGTCATTACAGCAACAGTTTCCCCTGCTGGTGATAATCTAAGACCAACGCCAGGAATCCAGGATACAAGAACTTCCCTCGTTTCTCAAGAAACTTGAGCCGTCCCCTTGTTTACAGAAGATGGAACATCCATCCCGTTTTCTTTAAAAAGCGAGAGAACTCGACTTACTCTTCAGGAAACTCGAATGATTCTCCTGTTCCCAGAAGATGGAATCTTCCTTCTTCGCTCTCTGTAATGTTGGAACTTCCCTCGTTTTCAAAAAGGAACTAGAAGACTCGTGGCGTTTTGTGAAGCCTGGAGTATTTGTTATTTTAGTTGGAAGCAGTACCTAAAAAAGACTGCAATATGTTCCATTCATGTTGAAAAAGATGGTTTCCGTTTAAGTAAAGTTGTAAAGAGGCATTTTTTTTTCTCAACATAGAGGTTGTCAGCAACAATCTTCTTAAAAGTCTAGAAACTTCTTGAATTTTTTAGGGGCAACAATTTTCCCGTATGGCAAAAATAGTACCCGTAAAGTTTTCTGTACAGCCGCTACACCGTATAATCAAGGTCACCGAAAATAGATCTATCTTTCGGTGGTCTCGGTATAATGCTGTATGAGCCGCACCTCATGAAACTTTAACCACGGCACGGTGGTGGCCTACCCTACATCGTTGCCAGATGCACGATTATGGCTAAATTTAACCTTGAATAAAATCAAAACTACTGAGGCTAGAGGGCTGCAATTTGGTATGTTTGATGATTGGAGGGTGAATGATCAACATACCAATTCGCAACCCTCTAGCCTCAGGAGATTTTAAGATCTGAGGGCGGACAGAAAAAGCCGGCACAACAGTTTCCTTTTATAGAAAACTAAAACCAAAAACAATTATACGAAAGAAACATGAATAACAAAGATAATTCAAGATGTAAAAATAATATAAAAAAGCAGAAAGACACAAAAAAAATATAAGGTTTTGACAATGGAGGAGGGACTGACCACGAAAATCATAATCGAATCCTAAGTTCGTGGAAATTCTGCTTTTGATGAAGTTGACTCGCGTGGAGTGATCAGTGACTCTAAAAACCAATATTTTAACTTGGGCTCCACTGCCTGATTGGAAACGGAAGCTGGGGAATAAGTACTGGGGAATTTTTAGGGGCAAAAGGTAATTCCACATTTTAAAGCTCGGCTCAGCAATCGCCGTGTCATTAAATTGAACTTACTGGCAAAGGTTGTATATATATATATATATATATATATATATATATATATATATATATATATATATATATATATATACATATATATATATATATATATATATATATATATATATATATATATATATATCTGAATCCCGTCCGTATTAAATAAAGGTATGGGTTGCAATATATTTCAGTCCTTTGTGATGGCACAGGGCCATCGTATTTGCATACAACCGGTGAAATGTGGTTATGGTATTCTGCGTATGTGCGTGTGCATACATATATATATATATATATATATATATATATATATATATATATATATATATATATATATATATATATATATATATTATATATATATATATATATATATATACGTTATATAAATATAAATATATATATACATATATACACATATAAAATGTTTGGACGTACGAATGCATGTGTATGTATGTATGTTTCTTGTCCAAATTTTCTTACAGTAACTAACCTTGAACCTCATTACCTAGAAACAATCTATATCACAATACAAAAAAACTATATACCTATAAAACATACCTTTTTATAGAGCAAGGTCCCCTCAGCGAATAATTTCAACAAATTCCGCACCGAAACAAAAGTCAAACCTAATTTCCCAAATCCAGCTCATGCCGTTTTCGTTAAATTTCTTTAATATGCGGATAACGTTATATTCATAAGTTTAATGATTTTATTGCAATACGGTTTAACAGCATATTATTTCTTCAATTAATTCTCGCCAGAGATACATGCGAAGATTAATTACATTTCACTTTTATTGCCGGTGGAAAAGAGGGACTGGTCGTGTTGGAAGCTGAAGAACGTAGGAGATAAAGTTTGGTGGAAATTAAATCAATGATACATTATATATATGTATATATATATATATATATATATATATATATATATATAAAATGACAAAGTTAAATGATACGAACATGACGAGGTAAAATAACAAAGTAAAATGACAAGAATGTGAAGTGAAATGGCAAGTATGTAAAATGACAAGAATATGGAGTGAAATGACAAGAACATGACGAAGTCAAATGACAAGTATAGAAAATGACAAGAACATGAGGCGAAATGACAAGAACATGACGAAGTGAAATGACAAGAACATGACGAAGACAAGAACATGAAGTGAAATGACAAAAATATGAAGTGAAATGACAAGAACATGACGCAGTGAAATTTTACAAGAATATGAAGTGAAATGGCAAGAACATGACGAAGTAACATGACAAAGTGAAATGACAAGAAATGACGTTGAGGAGGAGGAGGAGGAGGAGGAGGAGGAGGAGGTGGAGGAGACTCAAAGTGACATTTCCACCCTCAGGTAATGCCATCTGAT
>JANJGK010000010.1:52046914-52076436 GCA_039081455.1 Macrobrachium rosenbergii | reverse complement strand
GAAACGTCTCCCTTCGAAGTCATCAACACGCTCCTTTAATTAAAAGGTCTCGGGGTTACAGCCAGGGACATCAGGACATCAGGAAGTTACCTGAAGATGGGACGTTCGTGGAATAAGGGTCCCCAGCATTTAATATCCTTAATTGAATACAGGATCGATGAAATTGAACGTATGTTCTGTACGTCCTGTGTTTTGAAAAGTAATTACGATTTGGATCCAAGCTTCGTTTTTGAAGTTATGTACTTTAATGATAATTGGAGGTGTTGTATTTTTCAGTTTTTTCAGATGTATAAATGTATATGTATATGTATATATATATATACATATGAGAATTCTGCGCATATATAAATATATATATATATATATATATATATATATATATATATATATATATTTGTAGGATTTCTGTCGGAACTCCTGCGGGGGATAATGCGTCAGGTGTTGAGGATTCATCTGCTGAAGATATCCTTAGGCTCCTAAGGACTTTTCTTAACAATAATTGACTGATGTGATTATTTAAGTGCCGTTTCCTTGATGAGGTGAGGAAAGTCTTAGAGAGGTGAGGGATAAAAATGGTGGTGTTCTAGATGATTTCTGAGTTTGACTTTAGAAAGAAATTTATATATTTATGAACTAGGGACTTATAGATAACACAGTGCCACTTCTCTCTCTCTCTCTCCCTTCTCTCTCTCTCTCTCTCTCTCTCTCTCTCTCTCTCTCTCTCTCTCTCTCTCTCTCTCTCTCTCCCCCTCTCTTTAAAACCTAGCTTTTAGATATGTAATTCAGGGAAAACTTCACAATACAACATCTCTCTCACTCTCTCTCTTACTCTCTCTTTAATACCTAACTTTTAGATATCTAATTTAGGGAAAACTTCATATGCACCACCTCTCTCTCTCTCTCTCTCTTTAAAACCTAACTTGTAGATATCTAATTCAGGGAAAACTACATAATATAACACCACTCTCTCTCTCTCTCTCTCTATTTTAAACCTAATTTATAGGTATCTAATCCAGAAGTAAAAGAACAATCGGCAACAAAAAATATAATTTTAAATCTCTCTCTCTCTCTCTCTCTCTCTCTCTCTCTCTCTCTCTCTCTCTCTCTCTCTCTCTCTCTCTCTCTCAAAACTAATCTATAGGTATTAAATCCAGAAAGACAACGACAGATTGCCCAAATATTCCATTTCAAAGATATCTCTCTCTCTCTCTCTCTCTCTCTCTCTCTCTCTCTCTCTCTCTCTCTCTCTCTCTCTCTCTCATACTTAAGGTTAAATAGTGAATACTGTAAATTTACCTGTATACCATTATCTAATTCCCTGTAGGGGGTTAGTGCCGTCAGTGCACTCGTGAGGTGCACTGTAGGCATTACTTAAGGTTCTTTGCAGCGTGCCTTCTTAGGCCCCTAGCTGCAATCCCTTTCGTTCCTTTTACTGTACCTCCATTCACACCTTTCTTCCACCTTGCTATCCACCCTCTCCTAACAATGATTTCAAGTGCAACTGCCTTGAGGTTTCCCTCCTGTTACACCTGTCAAACCTACCTACTCTCAGTTTCCATTTCAGCGCTGAATGACCTTATAGGTCCCAGTGCCTGGCCTTTAACCTAAATTCCACATTCCACATTCTTTCTATACCACAAAGGTTCATGTGTGAATAAATATTCGCTTTTCGATAAATATAAGCATGAATGGATAGATGAATAATAGATACGACATAGATTTAAATTTTGAACGGAAGGCTATATTTAAAGCTATGTTTTAGAAATGACGATAAATATCGTTTATGATATTTTGAAAACCGTTATATCGTTAGATCTATCAACATTAACCTCTAAAATGCATTAAAAGTAAAGAGAAATACTGTGGAATATCGTTCAAATCTTTCTGGACATTATTGGAACCAGAGTCACGTGACCTGACTGCACTGGTGAACCTTTCGCCCACCAGCAGCCATCTTCAGCCATCTTCTCTCTGTGGTGTGAATCTCCTCTATCTTCTGCTAAATGTAAGTCCCGTCCAGTTACGTAAGCTTAATAATATGTCCATTAGGTAGGTTAAAGGTGTATATAAACGTAACTAGCTTAAAAGTGTGCTAGACACGGAAAAATGTAGCGAGTTTGTTGAATTTTAGTGTCACATTGCCCTACCAGGCTACCATAGCCTAAGCTTATTCAGGAAGTGTCAAGTTGCCTTACGAAGAAGCCTCATGCTGTAGCGTCCCACTGAGATATAGGCCCATGTAATTCTACAGAAGAGTTCCGACCAGAGATATCGTTTATTAAGACAATTTTTTGGCCAGTATAGAAAAGGGCGTATGTAACGCAGTGCAGTTGGGATAATTTGAGAAATTTTTAGTATTTTGTTTGTTTTTACGTACTGAGTTGCCTGGTACTAAGTAACGACCTTAGCAGAACTTTTCTGTAGAATTGCTTAAGGCATATTTCGGAATCGTCTCGTGAAAGCCTAGATTAGCCTAGGCTACCTCACTGATGCCAGTTGAACTGTGACACAAGATCACGTTACTTTCTGTGGTACTGAATACTTTTATGTTCTCTGAAAATTGGTGTAAGTTTTTGGTACAAAGCTCTATGAAGTGTTTGCATTTATTAGTAACGTGCTAATGAAACTGTCTTGGCAGAAGAATAAAGTGCTTATTGGGTAAAACAATGGAAAAAAGGTGATAGTTGAAGAGTCATCATGGTAATAATAGATAGTTTCATCTCGAGAAGCACAGGACTTTGAAAATATAGTAAGAAATGCCAGGTAGGTTAAGGTTTGGTTATAAAACTAACCTTGGTGAATATTTGAAGCTTCAAGGATTCAGCAGGACCTAAGAAGCTTATGGAGACAGAGAGAAAGGTGTTTAAAACGGTTAAGTTGTGTCTAAACCATAGGTAGTAATGCTCGGCAGAGCACCCATAGTAGGCCTAGTATGAATTTAGAATACCTGATCCTCAGGTGTGGGCTATGATAAAATTTAGTGTATGGAAGTTCAGCTTGGGGTAGAATGGACAGCATTATTATTCTGAAAAGGCGAGAATGTAAGTTATACTGAAGAAAATGTTACCATAATGTGGGACGTTCAAGTGCAGGTTAGGTATAGCTCAGTCTTACCCAAGCAGGTATTTTTTTATTACCAGGTAATCGCGTAGTCAAAATAAATCACATATGTGGTGAAATTCAAGGTAAAGGATGGTTTTGAGAGTAACCCATAAATTTTAAAGGAAAATCCTAGGACATTTTCTGCTCATTTTAGGTCAGTATAGAAGATACCAAAACAAGACTAATATAAGGGGTATTAGATTGTTAATGAAGCCGTTACTGCTTTTTATATTTTAAAAGAAAATAATAGTTCTCAAATGGGAATGGTGTTTCATCTGCTACATTTATGAATGGGAATGTATCTTAATGCCATATTTTACAATGAAGTTTAATTTACTGCTTTTATCAGTGAAAAGGGATTGTATGTATTGTACAGTATAATGGTGTAACAAAAACTCGATTTGTCAGCCACAGGTTCAGGAAAATCTGATTTTTTTCACCCAAGAAGCTTAAGTTTCTGTATGTGTTTAATGGTTTTTGGTCTTAAAATGAGTGAATTACCAAGTTTAATCTTGTATATGATCGCAATATGATGCAATTTGTGTTCCTTAAATGCTGATGTATTTATATAGGTTTTGAAGTCAAGTGGTATCCGGATTTTAAACATGATAGCTTTGCATAATTCATTGGTGATTTACATATTTACTGGTTTGCTGGTATAGTGGTTAGTGTCATGGCATGCCACTCATGTGTGGCGGGTTCGTGTCTCCCCCAGGGCGATTAAAAATCACTGGCTCTGTATCATGATCAGTTAATGCTGCAGTGTGGGTTTTGCAGTGGGAGATTGAAACCATCTTTGGAGGCTTGAATTTCAAGTCAGTGGCCCCTTTGGTGTGCATATTTCATGTGAATAGGTTTCATCTATTGAAATATAATAATATAGATCAAAGCACTAGTGAATTGGATTACGGCTTTTAGTGAAATTGATAAATGTAGCTGAGCCAATTAGGTTAAATATGGGCCTTGTTTAGTCCAATCTTGACTAATTTGACCGTTATTTGTTTCTGCATTCGCTCATAATGTATCAGAACTTGAATTTACGTGGTTTTTAAACTTGCAATACCATAGATGGACAGGGTATCATGCCCTCAAGTTCTTTTGAAGCATTTGGTCCTGTATAGCTAATCCTATTCAGTATTCCTAGTTAGAGCCACCTTTAACAGATATTTTCGTCTTGGATATGTTGCTGCCCTAAAATGGAAGACTGCAGTATCTGCAAAAATACAAAACTGGGAAAAATGGTAGATACTCCCTTGCCTTACTACTGATTTTGCAGATACTGCAAATGGGACCCCCTAAATACTCGTGGAAAGCATTGAAGAATCACTCTGAAACTGCAGTAACTTGTGTATCAGTGTTTCACGAGCCCAATAGGTGGCACATCTCAATTTCAACAATTTTGCAGATACTGCAGTTTTCCATTTTAGGGCAGTAATAGCCTAGTACTTCCTAGTAACCTTGAACGTGTGGCACCCTTCTCAGGCCTGGCCTGCAACCATTGTCATAGACTTGCTCTGGTTGTCAGTTGTTGTGATTCTAATCTTTATAAACCAGTCAGTCTAGTTATTTGCGTGATACCCATTTAATAGTATTAAAAATATCCATTTCAAGTTCATGTAGGCTGTTGCTATGGATATACTTATTGCAAGGTCGTTGGTAGTTAGTTTCACCTGACCAAGAGCTGTAAAAGTAGTTAGAGGCCTAATTTATGTCACAAATCCTAGGCCTACAAGAGAACTTGAAAGGCCTAATTCTATTGCATCACGTAGGGGGATAGTGCCGTCAGTGCACCTCATGTGTTGCACTGTAGGCATTACTTAAGGTTCTTTGCAGCTTGCCTTCGGCCCCTAGCTGCAACCCCTTTCGTTTCTGTTACTGTAACTCCTTTCATATTCACTTTCTCCAGTCTTACATTCCATCGTCTCCAAACAATTGATTCATACTGCAACTGCTTTGAGGTTTTCCTCCTGTCACACCTTTCAAACCTTTTACTGCCAATTTCCGTTTCAGTGCTGAATGACCTCGTAGGTTCCAGTGTTGGCCTTTGGCCTAAATTTAATATTCAACTCTATAAGAATCTTGAACTGATGTAGTGGTTAGTCATTCATGGTTTAATTGCCCTTAAACTACTTAGGTAAGGGATAGTTAGACTTGATAAGAGACAGTTTGTGAAGCCAGGACTCTTTTGAAAGTTCTTATTTATACTAAGTTATTTCTCTTCATTCCAGGTACTGCTGGCAACATGTGAGGGATACTCATCATTGTACAAGTCTCTTATCTTCAGGAAGGAGGAATTTTAACAGATGAGATAGGGTACTCCCTCAAGAAGGTGGAGGGTATAGCTGCAACAGCCATTTTGGTTTATCTGCCCGTCACTGGCACTTGGGCACAAGTGAAGAGAAATGTCTTGCCTTGGACCAGGAAAAATGCATTTTTACTTTCTATGCGAATTATGCTTTGAAAAACAGTTGAATGTTAAACGTGTCAGTAAAATGTGAGGCAAATGATATAATATCTGTGAAGCAGATTTATCAATCAGTTATTAGGAGAGGCAAAGATAACAAAGCAGGAGGCGAGAGCAAAATGTGTTAGTTTATTGAACTGGGACAGTAATGTAGTTATACAACTACAAAAGGAAAGATCAAAGCTTACAGAAATACCTTGAATGTATGAGAACCAAGTAATGCCTCAAGGCCCTCTTCATGTTAATAAATTTTTCCATAAATTATGTAATAAACATAGTTTCAATGTTCTGGCTGAGGTATATACAAGGTCTAAGAACAAAGCAACAGTAAGTCTTCCACTTAGGGAGGAAGATAGGAAATGAGCAAGAATACACCAATACCACATTTATTAAAGCACTTAAACAACATACTTAGAGTTAACAATTTAAAGAAGCCAAATAATCAATATATTGCAGAAACCTGAACAGTTCACCCCTCCAACACATGCACCCACAACTGTTTTGCCAACTTTTCACTCTACTGAAAATATAATGATGTAATTACATACATAGGTATTCTTCCATCACTGTTCCATCTTTTAATGCCAGTGGGTACAGTGAACAGCCTGCAAGGAGGAATGCAGAAATAACAAAAGACTACAGGCTGTAACCAGCTGTAATATGAACTTGGGAATAAGATATTTAATGGTAAAATTGCAGGAAATGAACTGATTTATCAACAGATATAGGCACATTTACACCTGTGCATTCACCCCTTAACTTCCAAGCATAGTAATGTGCACATTATATTGAACAAAAAGGGAAAGTTTTGAAGTTGAACATCAGTACAATTTTTTCATCCCAGAAGCCTTCTCCTGAATGCATACACGTTGCCCCTCCCTCTGTAATTATGTAAATATTGTCTGCTGTCTAATTGCTTTAATGAATGTAATGTTGCTGTATTCTTCTTGCATTCTTGCCTGTATTCGTCAATGACGTATGCCTGTAGGAGTTTCATTGTATTTTGGCCATACTTTAAAACATTTTTCAATTATTGTATTCACTAAACAGGATTGTATAAAAATTATGCCATTATTAGGTATTCTGTCCCATAAGCAATATGTGACTAACTTCCAGCTTGGATTCAACAGATCAGTAAGATAAGCTTACTTTTTGCTTTCTGTCAATCACAGTACTACTATGGACCATAGTATTTCACTTTACTTCCTCTTAATTCTTCCTAATGAACACCATGATATTCTTTGGAAGCTTGATTTTCAAGTCCATGACCCCTTTGGTGAGCTTGTTCCATGTGAATAGGTTTCATCTATTGAATAATAATAATAATAATAATAATAATAATAATAATAATAATAATAATAATAATAATAATAATCCTTGAGTGCCTGATTTATTTTCTATGCTCAGACTGCCACATTTTCTCTCTCTCTCTCTCTCTCTCTCTCTCTCTCAGCCTTCCCTTCGGTATTATGGTTCGTTTCATACTGAAGACTGATCAAATACATAAAGTAATATTGTAGAGTGACTGAATGTCCAAAGTACATAATACAATACCTAATGACTTAGCTTTGTCACACTTAAATCTATATTGTAAGGTAAATGATTGATTGATTAAAGATACTGTAAAGAAAGCAAGCAAAGGTTGAAGTGATATAGAGGAACAAAACGATTTAAGCAGGAGAGTGTAATGTGTTATTCTTGTAATTACCCAGTTTACTTAAGAGCATTACCAAAACAAGTAGAAATAGGCTAAATAGACATAAATATTATGGAGATATGAGGACAAGAATCTGTGTAATCTTAAATTTTTATGGTTATTGTCATTCTATCAAATGTGAGCGTAAATTTTTTGAAATATGGAAAAAAGTTTTGTGAGTCAAGTGCATTTTTTTATTTTTTAATTTTAGCGTATTATTTCAGGCTTTTCTATAGAATAAATGATGTGTTTGTTTTGTTTACCTGCGTTCTCACTGTCTCTCAGAGGTATTCATACGTATAAAAACTGATCTCTCATTTTCTGAAAGTATTTGATATGTCAACATTCTATTGTATGTGACAGCACCTTTTAATGTCTTGCATCGGCTTGATGCTTTACCATGGCTGGAAAAGTGGTGTCCCCTCTGGAACCAAGAACCTTCTTGTTTATGTTATTATGGCTTAAAGTTGGATGTGCCAACGCCTTAATGTCTTGCATCCGGTTGAAGCTGTACCATGGCTGGAAAAGTGGCTCCCTGTCCGGAACTAAGAACCATCTTGTTTATGTTATGGCTCAGAGCTGGTTGTCTCCAACTTTCCAGCAACAGGGTAATGTTATTTCAGATTAATGGCCATTCCCTTCTTGATGGTTTTGAATAAGATTTCCTTCAGATTCTTAATTCAGTTGTTTTACTTCTGTTGTTGTTAGTGTCTATGTCCTAAGGTGGTGCATGCCACGTTTATTTTGAAGAGCACCAGTGTACACAATCTATTGATGTTAGCCTGATTTATTCCAGCAAGGCTTCCAGTCTTGATCAGTTCACTAAAGTGGTGCACTGTAGGCCTAACTAAAAGATGTTTTCAGTGTCCCTTCTGCCCCCAGGTGCACCCACTCTTTTTAGCCTTTTACTTTGCCTCTGTTCCAACTCCTTTTCTTCCATCTCGCTGTGTAATCATTGCAAGTCCCTCTTTTCACTGTCTTAAGTACCGAATGGCTGAAAGTGGCCCAGTGCTTGGCTTTGTAGCCAAACTTTTAAGAAATGAAGTGGTCGGTCTATAAATTCAGTTGTGTAATGTTACAGAGAGTGGCTGGTTGAACTGCATTGAAGCACTTGACTGTCATATCTTAAAGTTGTTCTTTGGAGATGTTTGTTCTAATATAGGGAAATTTATCTTGTATTGTGTATCCCCAGTGTTCTGTTTTGTTATGGCAGTTTTATTTTGCTAAAACATTTCACTAAAGTCGGTACATTTTTACCCTTTCCTATAAGTATTAATAGACTCTGAACAATGATGACAGTATTCAAGATTTGCTCTCCAATGTTTAGCTGGTGATGTGTAGGTCTGCGTTGAATGGGGAGATTTCTTTTTGTATAACACCCAGTGTCTACGACGGTCAGCCTTTTTGGGCTTACCTTATCAATCTTGCTTCATTCTCTTGATCTTTATTGTGGCTAGTCCTAATGGGTTTCCAGGCACTTGCCTTCATAACGCTAATCATAGCAACAGTGGCACTAATGCCTTGTACCTTCAAGTCTCGCCATCAAGGAAGATTCTGCTTTTCTCTCCCATCTGTTGTGGCTAGTAACGTTGGTGAGTCTCTCTCTCTCTCTCTCTCTCTCTCTCTCTCTCTCTCTCTCTCTCTCTCTCTGTACCCTAGAACTCACAAAAGAAGTCCAGTGCTTTCAAGTAGGCTGCCAAGCATATAGTTGCTCTCTGTAGAAGTTGTCTTGCCTCAACAGTCCGTATCATGTAAATGTTGTGAAAAGGAGTTCTTCCTTCATTGTGGTCAAGGCCTGAGTTTCAGCTCCACTAGACCCCGTAGGGGGTAGTGTCGTCAGTGCACCTCACGCTGTGCACTGTAGGAGTTACTTGTTCTTTGCAGCGTGCCTTTGGCCCCTAGCTGCAGCCCCTTTCATTCCTTTTACTGTATCTCCTTTCATATTCTCTTTCTTCCATCTTACTTTCCCCCCCCACCCCCTTCTAAAAATTGTTTCATGGTGCAACTGCGAGGTTTTCCTCCAGTTACACCTTTGTAACCTTTTCCTGTCAATTTTCCTTTCAGCGCTGAATGACCTCCAGAGGTCCCAGTGCTTAGCCTTTGGCCAAAATTCTATATTCTGTATTCTATTCCATAATGCTAGTACCATTCTTGGACTGGCTGCTCCGAATGTGGTGCCAAGGCACTTCTAATCTCCAGTCAGTGCCTCAGAAGAGGAGAGCAGTGTGAATACCCATATTACTGTAGATGTAAACTTATCGATCACAGTTTTGATGAATCTTCTTCTATTCCTCTTGAGATTGTTCTCTTGCAAGGTATCATCTCATTTCCTCTCGAGGTCATCTGGAAATAGAGAGTCGCTTTTGATTGCCCTGCCTGGCTAACTGAGTGATTGTAGCTCACCGTTCTCTTAACCGTTTCATTATAATGTGTGATGAAACTAATAAAAGATTGCCTCTCTACTCAAGAGGGTTAAAAAGTCACTTTAAGACTTTACAAAGTATCTAAGCAAGACAGTGGCTTGTCCGAAGTCGGGAGAGAGAAATCATACTCTCAAACAGAAGGGTAGAAGCATACCCTGTTGTGGGGAGCCATAGGTACAAGTGGAAGAGTAATGTGTCCATCAAAACGACATCAAGGTGGTCTTGATTAAATTTGTTAATGCATACAAATAAGCTTCGAAGTATCACTTAACATGAAGGTAATGTAAACTGGAAAATACCAAAACGAAGGTATTTTTCAGCAAGCCATAGTAAAACTACTGTTGCTTTTCAATTGACAGTTGGTTTAACAGCTACTGCCAAAACGTGAGCTGCTGATAGTATCTAATTAAGGACAAAGAGTTAAAAAGTATTCTTGATAGTATCCAATCAATGACAAAAACGAGCTAAAGAATATGCTAGAGAAATAAAGTTAAGACTATGACACGAGTCTCTGTAACTAAGTGTAACTATGGCCTGAAGAAATAAAGGTCATATTCCAAAATTCTCAGCAGTGGGTGGTTTAGTAAGATCAGAAGGAAGCGTTCAGTACAAATGCCTATAGTATTGAATGACGTGTCCTTTGTATGCAACCAATTACACTAAAAAAGGTTTTGAGTTCTGTGTAGTAGACTGCAGAAAAGTCAATTGAATATGAAAATGTATTAGTGAAGAAATAAAAATCGATAAATAACCGGACTCCCTTTTATTTAAATCCAAAATATACAATTTTCAATTTGGGTGTGATTACTAGTAACAATCAGACAAAAAATATTTTTTTTTACCCCTTGGAGACAGCACTACAATGACCCGAGGAAGGGATTTGTCCTCAGCAGGAGGTACTCGGCCAGATGCCTGTTTTTGAGACCAATTCAGAGTTATTTTCCAAGATGGCAGCTGATTACCGAGATGGGAAAAGGCCTCACTTCCCTTGTACTTTTCCAGGTGCATTCCAGTTTTCTGTCACTGCTCAAGGACTAAATCAGTCAAGGAAAACGGGTTATGTAGAGGGAGTCTATAAGAGGGGTTGGTAAGGTAAATCACTAAGACGAGCCTGGGCTTACGTTCAGTCTCATGGCTTTGAACTTGGAGAAATATTTGCTCGAAGCTTAGTCTACTGAAACAGGGTATGCACACCCCGTAGAGTTTCACAGCCAGAATTTCATATGAAATCGCCAAAATACCCCACAAAAAATTCAGTCCAGTTCCTCTACGATAAATATGCCCAGAAACTCTACGTGGTTGAAACACAGATCTCCAAGTCGTTCCAGCTTTCCTTGACGCACAGAGACAGGAATTTCGCTCACGTCTGGTTATAGAAAACGAGTTTTTTCGTCCTCATAGAAAACCGAGGTAAAACATACAAAAGACACTGACTAAAATGAATCTGTTTTCGAACGTATTGGGCAAATGACGCTGACTTTGCAACTGACAGAAGTCTTATCTTGGAGGTGTAATGGATAATCTACTTGTAATTATTGATAGATAAGGATATACTGTCCTTGTTTTCAGAGATATTTGTATGTAAAACTGATTTAGTTTTTCAATAGGAACAAATAACTGAAATTACCTCTGGGTACACAGAGCCTGTTCTCTGACATCTTCCAGCATTTTGTTGTGAATTTTCCATCAATTTGCCAATTCTGGAGACAAATTCGGAGTATATCCATGTTCAAAATCCTATTATGAACATGTAATACTTCAATATTGCCACCAGACCTGGCTAGTTGATGTAAAATTTGACAGGAAAATACTGAAATGTCAGAAAATGTGTTTCTGGAACACTCCTTTAGATAATAAAGGTACTCTGTATGCATGACTTCAAATTCTTTGACCCCTAAAAACCAATTATATAATTTATTTTGATTTTAAGCTGAAAAGATAAATTTTGAACTTTTTAGCTTATTAGATACAATGCATTGTACTTTTACTGTAGGCCTACTTGCTGAGAAAGTTCTTTTCTTGACAAGGTATAATTAACTGAATATCTTAACTGAATTATTATTGACCACTTTACTTGCTTCTCTAATACTTTGATATTATTCATTACTGAAAATAAACTTATAGCCGAGTGCAAACTTAGTGTGTATAAAATTATCCATACTCTGCAAAAAAGCGACATGCACATACTGGATTTTTCATATCAATGACAATTTCGACAAATAAATCAATTAATGATAATGTGAAGCAAAGGCTTGGTTTATGTCTTTACTAATTTTTGGGAAAATTATCATTCATATATGTAAATGAATACGTAATTGATAATTGTTGCATTTTATTAAGTTTCAAAAGTATGTGATTACGTGGGTTCTAACCGTTTAAATAAACAAGAAAATTCAATTAACTTTATTCAAAACTTCAAGTCATCCTCCAGTCTTGGTTACAACAAAAGCAATTAATTACACCAAGACACACACAGGCCCCCCAAAAGCAGACAAGTGACCCAAACGCCTTCGGTGGAACAAGTGTGCCTTGAGGCACCCCCCCTTCCCCCAAAAAACCACCAATTCGTCTTATGGGGCCATGGCACCATTCAATGTAAGTGATTGAGTCAGGTAAATGGTCAGAGACGTGCAAAGCTAATGTCCTCCTGCCCTGAGTTCCTCCTCCCCCAGCAGGACAGCAGGTCGGACTAACGTCAGCCTTCACCGTACACGTGGACCACAGGGTCATCTTAGGTTCTGTGTGATACGCCCTACAAAAATCCATCCCATTGCCAGTAATTAGGGAGAAATGTCTGCAACTTGATCAGAGCATTGCTTCAGGTGTTTTGCAATTGTGATATCCTTTACTTTGTTCAATTTGTACTGTTTACAAAACTCTGAATAACTGCTGTTTTGTATTACTCACAAGATACCTAGCTGTCAAAACTGCTGTTTGTATTGTTTACCAGAACAAGCTACAAGACTATAAGAATTGCTGCATCGTATTGTTCATTTGAGCAGGGGTGCCAGTCTCAGAAGACTGCTATTTCACATTGCTATCTAGAACAGGCCTATAAACTAAAATCACCTTTCCATTTGCCCACCAAAAAAGGCATACAAATGAAAATATACTATTCCATATTGCTCACTTTAACAGGCCTACAACACCTTGAACATTGCCTTTCAATATTATCCAATAAAGCAAGGCTACCATTGCTTTTTGAAGACCAACAAGTATTGACTGGTAAAAACTTACTAAAAAGTTTCCTACTTTTCAATTTAGATATATTCCAAGACTTGCCTTCAAAATGCTAATAGCAAAATACTGGTAAATCTCAAGATTTCCCTAATTTTAATGTTTGCCAGATTTTAGAGGACTAACTCTTCAACTTTCATATCAGTTCTTCAAGAATAATACCATGATTAATACCATGATTCTTGATAATGTATGTTTTTAAGTAGTGCCATTTTACCCAGTTAATGTCACTGTTACAAATGATGCAGACCGTGTTGATATTATTAAACGTGGAGCATCACTTTTACCTATTTCTGTGCTATTCAAGATGAAAACTGATGCTGATTCCTGATCCAATAGTTAATTACCAAAAGTGATTAAATTCTGCACAAATCTCTCTCAAACAGATAGCCTTTTTTGGGTGAAGTATTTTCTTAACAAGCAAACTCTCTAAGCAAGAAAAACTAGAACTGACACACTTTCCAGGAAAAACCCCAAACTGGTACACACACAGGCAAGAAACACTACAAAAATAATATATTTGGGGCAAATACTAGCTCAACCCAATAAGCTTTTTAGGCCAAAAAAACTGAGGGCTTCCATAGTGAAAAAATCAATTTTCTAGGTAGAAAACCAACAGCTTTTCTAGCCAGAAAAATACCACAAACTAACAGAATTTTCAGAGGAAAACCATTTCCTTGCATTAACAGATTTTTAGTAAAAAACATGCCTTTAAAAATTGACACTATTTGTAGGTAAAAACTATTCCAAACCAGCAAATTTTCCTGGCAATACACGCCACCAAACCACTACTTTCGAGGTAAAAACTATTACAAACACACTAACTTGGTAAAAATGCTCTTGGGCTAAAATACTTTCCAGTCAAAAACTCTTCTTGTACATTTCTAAGCAAAAACTCTTCTTGTACATTTCTAGGCGAAAACTCTCCTAAACACAATATCAGGTGAAAAAAGGGTTCGAAAACTAAAACACTTCCAGAGAGGAAAAAAAAAACGCACCGAGACACTTTCTGGTAAAAAAAACAAACCCCAAGACTGAAACTTTCTGTGCACAGACTCTCCCAAACACAGTTTCTGAATTAATAAAGATTTTTTTCAAGAAATAAAACCTCAAGAAATAAAACCTCTACCAATCTGACACACTTAATGGAAAAACTTCCGAACTAAAATGCTATCTAGGCAAACTATCACAAATCAGAGAAGTTCCAAGTTGAAAAACATGTGAACAAACAGACTAAGCAAAAACTAACGAATCTAAAACCAAAATCAACTCAAAACTAATAAATGTAGAGCAGAAAACCTATGAACTAAGACTTTCTAAGCATAAAACTCACGAATTAGAGGGCTTTTTAGGCATAAAATTCCCATATTAATAGACCTTTTGAGCATGAAAATCACTAACTAACAGGCCTTCTTGCCAAAATGAACCTCACCAACTAACAGACAGGTTGCCAAATTAAATCTCACCAACCAACAGACTTTCTTGCCAAAATGAACCTCACCAACAACAGACTTTCTTGCCAAAATTAAGCCACAACCAACAGGCTTTCTTGCCAAAATGAACATCACCAACAAACAAACTTTCTTGCCAAAATGAACCTCACCAACTAACAGACAGGTTGCCAAATTAAACCTCATCAACCAACATACTTTCTTGCCAAAATGAACCTCACCAGCAACAGACTTTCTTGCCAAAATTAAGCCCCAACCAACAGACTTTCTTGCCAAAATGAACCTCACCAGCAACAGACTTTCTTGCCAAAATTAAGCCCCAACCAACAGACTTTCTTGCCAAAATGAACCTCACCAGCAACAGACTTTCTTGCCAAAATTAAGCCCCAACCAACAGACTTTCTTGCCAAAATGAACCTCACCAGCAACAGACTTTCTTGCCAAAATTAAGCCCCAACCAACAGACTTTCTTGCCAAAATGAACCTCACCAACTAACAGACAGCTTGCCAAATTAAACCTCATCAACCAACATACTTTCTTGCCTAAATGAACCTCACCAGCAACAGACTTTCTTGCCAAAATTAAGCCCCAACCAACAGACTTTCTTGCCAAAATGAACCTCACCAACAAACAGACTTTCTTGCTAAAATGAACCGCACCAACTAACAGACAGATTGCCAAACTAAACCTCACCAACCAACAGACTTTCTTGCCAAAATGAACCCCCACCAACAATGGACTTTCTTGCCAAAATTAAGCCTCAACCAACAGACTTTCTTGCCAAAATGAACCTCTCCAACAAACAGACTTTCTTGCCAAAATGAACCTCTCCAACAAACAGACTTTCTTGCCAAAGTGAACCTCACCAACAAACAGACTTACTTTCCAAATTGAACGTCACCAACCAACAGACATAATTACCAAAACGAACCTTACTAACAAATAGACTTACCTGCAAATGTGAACCTCACCAACAAACAGACATTCCTACTAAATGAACCCTACCAACAAACGGACTTTCTTTCCAAAATGAACCTCACCAACTAACAGACTTTGTCAAAATGAACCTCAAAAACTAACAGATTTGCATGCCAAATTGAACCTCACAAACTTACAGGCTTTCTTACCAAACGAACCACGCCAAGAAACAGACATTCTTACCAAATTGAACCTCACCAACTAACAAACTTTCTTACCAAAATGAACCTCATCAACTAACAGGCTTACTTGCCAAAATGAACCTCATCAACTAACAAACTTTCTTACCAAAATGAACCTCATCAACTAACAGACTTACTTGCAAAATGAACCTCATCAACTAACAAACTTTCTTACCAAAATGAACCTCATCAACTAACAGACTTGCTTGCCAAAATGAACCTCACAAACTAACAGACTTACTTGCAGGCTTTGTCAAAATGAACCTCAAAAACTAAGACTTGCTTGCCAAAATGAACCCCACCAAACTAACAGAATTACTTGGCAAAATGAACCTCATAAACCAACAGACATGCTGGCCAAAATGAACCTCAACAAACAACTGACAGACTAACTTATATCATGCCTAGTAATTCCTCAGTACAGTACCACCACCGAATAACCACATCACATCACGGACATTACTTCCAGTCCTAAAAGGCGCCCCAAGAACTGTCTAAAATTACAACAATTTCATGGCTAACAAACCGTCAGGAGAAACTTGCTAACGCCTGATATCAACTGACCAAATTGGACTAAACTTCTAGAAAGTTGGTATAAAAGAGCTGAGTAACTTCAGTAAGGAAATGGACGTGTCACAGATTACAATCCATCAAATTTTTCCCAAGCTTTTCATGGCCACACTTTGAACTCAGTTAGGTCTTTAATTAGCAAGGTAATCTAATGATAAGGCCAGTTTCCTTGCTCTATTAGATGTTTGGGAAAAAGTGCTATTACAAAAACCCCTTTTACAGCCAGTGATGTCTGGACATTTTTTAGATTATGCAAAGACCTTTCCCAAGATATCAAAGACTACAGCATAACACAATAACTTATTAATTTTGTCCTATAGGATTGTGTGTATAAATTCTAAGCCCCCCAAAAATGTAGAATTTCTCTATTTTTGCCTGATTACCGACGATGTTATGAAATTGTGGGGTTTCTCACACAGACTTCTAAGAATAACCTACGTGGTATTTATCCCTTCTTTATTTCAGGTACACGAATGAAATGCCAAACCTAAGACCGAGAAGGTGTTTAAGCCCCAAGCTGGTACCCCCTTTTGAAAAGACTGCCTGCGTCTGGAATGTAACCAAAAGTATTGTCATAACTGACTGAAGGGATAACTTTTCGACTTTGTAAAAATATTTTAATAAATTTAAACTATATTTTTATGGTTATTTGCAGGACATGAATGATATTCAATACTTATCAGATACCTTTTAGACTACCAGAAAAACCAGCATGTGATACAGTCGATCAAATTTGACGAGCAAAAATTGCAAATTCTAATTAAGAAAATATTTTAAATCTTAGTCAGTTTTGCTTACAATAAAAATTTTCCCTGTAACATCGAGAAATTGACAAAATTATGGTTATGAAGCAGTAATTAAAAGAATGAAAGCTAATAATCAAAGATCTCCCAAAGAACAGTTTTCCTTAAAGAATAATCAAAGAACATGAAGCCATGCATACCAAGAACTTTTACATCTAATATGCAAAGTAATTTCAGTCAGTTATCCATACTGAAAATAAGCCAATCTTATATACAAAGATCTCTGAAGACATATCACATAATCATATCCACCAGTAATTACAAGCGGTGATCCACAGAGCCCTAAGACAAAAATTCTGTTTTCTACAAAGCCATCTGTACAATGGCTAACACTTTCGAAAATAAATACATTGTAACCACTTGTCTTTTGTTGTTGTTTTTCTGAGTTATATGAGACCAAATAAAAAACGCATTCTCTGTAACAAGACATGAGAGAAGCTCCTGTGTGATCCTCAAAGACAACTGAAAACAGTTGGTAAAAAATGTATGTTTAAACCAAGTATTTCTCAAACATGTTTTTCATAGAGTAACTGGACAAATTTTTTGGGTAATTTTATCATTGCATATGAAATTCTAGCAGTAAAATTCCACTGGTTAGCTACACCAGGCTAGAAGGCATTACATACCAAGCAAATATTTCCTCAAGCACAAAAGCCACAGACATTAAGAGCTAACGTGAACCAAGGCCCATTTTAGTTATAACCTTGCCAACCCTCTTGGACTTCCAAAGCATGACATGCTTTCCTCAACTGACTTAGTACATTAGCAGTAACAGATAAAAAATGGAATACACCTGGAGAAGCACAAGAGAAGTAAGGACATTTTCCCATCTCGGTAATCAGCTGCCATCTTAGAAAACAACTCTGAACTGGTCTCAAAAACAGACACCTGACCGAGTACCTCCTGCTGAGGACAAATCCCTCCTCGGGCCACTGCAATGCTGACTCCAAGGAGTCCTTTATTTGAGGTCTTTTCCAGTTTTTTCTATCTACAATCTTTCCAGGTTTATAAACAAGTATTACAGTATATAAGAGGACTTCTGTACTTCAGCATCAGGCAATTAGATAATGATTCATATTCATACAGTTTTCTTTAGACTGTCAGGTTTGTAAATCTATGCTTTAAGACACTGCTCTAGTTCCCACTTCATTCTCAACACTAAAATTGTGTTCCTAGAAAAGATTATGACTAGATGAAGGCAGTTACCTATTCTTAATATTCAAAGAAAGAATTTCCCCTTTAAAAAATCCGAAAAATTGAAGCTCGTTCCATAAGTTGTGGCATAAGACATTAAATGCTCAGAATATATAGAAACACCTCAAATATTTACCCCCATAAAATGAAATCGTTGATAAACGAACAACTTTACTTTACACCCAAAGTTTTCTCACGATTTCATACCCAGACAATTCCAAACCCAAACAGCTGCGCCTAAGAATGCCAAGAGAAAGATGCTACCTCTGCTGGAAGGTTTCTGTAAAAGCATATTATGTGTACAGGTCAGTTTCAGCGAAGTATGTTGTGTGGAATGATGCTTCAGAGAACCATATAGAGCAGTGGTTCTTAACCTTTTTATTACCACGCCCCCTCTAAGAGTTGGTCCTTCCCACCACGCCCCCTCCCAGAATTAAAAGAAAATAAGAAAGGGTGTTTTTAATCTTTTGGGAATAAAATATTGCGATACTTGACGCTGCTTCGTAGCGACTCTTGTTAAGAGAATAACGAATATAAGAGAATTTTAATTTTTCCATAGGGCTCGCGCCTCCCCCCCCCCCGAAATTGCTGAGGCCCCCCAGGTTGAGAACCACTGATATGGAGAGTATGGATAAAGAAGAAAATGTGCAGAACTGCTTCAATAAAAGAATGAAGGCCTTAAGCTAAAACAAACCTCATTAAAGCATGAATATGCAGAGAGAGAGAGAGAGAGAGAGAGAGAGAGAGAGAGAGAGAGAGAGAGAGAGAGAGAGAGAGAGAGAGAGAGAGAGAGAGAGAGAGTTTCCTTAAAGTGTGCAGGGCTTCATCGACAAAGTATGTGGAATTCGTTAATGCATAAAATATCCTGATTTATTTGCTTCCACAGAGCAAAAAGTTTGCATTTCTGCAAGTTCAAAGTTTTGCTGTAAATTTAGAAGGTTTCTATATGTCACGGCTTGTATAGTAGCTGAAGGAATGCCCGTCAGGTTCACGAAGAATGAGAATTCAATGGAAATGGTTAGCAGCATGCAGCAGGAGGAACAATTGCTAAGTAATTGTTAGTAGTTGGAAAATACCTCATCTTCTATACCTGTGGCTAGTAGCACTATAAATTATTATTGCTACTTGAGATTTCAGCTAACGTTGGCTCGTAGGGACAATTTTTGTATAGCCACGAAGCCCCAGTTTTAAAGTTTATCAAACCTAGATTGTAATATTCACGTGATATATCATGGCCAAGTAAAAACTAAATATAATTTTCTTGAATTTTTGATGCCACCACAGTTTTTTCAATTTCCTCGGGCTTGCTTTATTTTGCCATGAACCAACAAATGTATTAATTACCTCTTTAAAGCTAAAATAAAACCTGGAACTTGGTGAGAACTGAGCAAAAAGCTGAAATACAGAAGTTCTTGTACAACAAAATAATGAACAATTTGCTTTTACAAAAATCTTCCCCTGACTAAAATTTTCAAGAACAATTTTTTACAATGGTTAATTGAATCTTGATTTGATTGTATTACTGACATTCAAGGGGAATTGTATGAGACATTTCAGTATATAAACCTATAAGAAAAAAAATCTCTCCATATGTCAAGACACTGTCGCACTGAAGGTTCTAAAATTTACGTAACCTATAAATCAGAATGACGAAAATGAATTTCTCCATTCGTTTACTTTCATAAAGTGTTTCCTTATTAAAATGCATGTATCAGCACTGACTTCAATGTCTTGTTCCTAAGCCCAGACAAACCTATCCTGCTAAAGTTTCAATTCTGTCAACTAGACAAAATTATCTGTACAATAAATACAGTGGACCCCCGTTAGATCGTGGTTCAAAATTCGCGGATTCAGCCATTCGCTGCTTTTTCCTGTGAAACACATCTCTAAATATATTGTGGGGAAATTCACCAATTCGCGGATTTTTCCGTAGAGCAAAATTGCTTACCTGGCTGTATACTGAATCATACTTAAGAGTAAAATTGCCTATAACAAAAATCCAGAAAGCTAAATATTTCCAGTTTATTTTCTTCCTATTCCCTTTAATCTCTTCTTACTTTGTTGTTTAATTTCTCTGATTTGACTTTACTCCAATTCACACCGTCATGGAGACTCCCCCCCTTTTCTTGAGAACCTTACAAAAAAAAGAGATACCTATGATTTAACTGTCTCGTGAAACACTTTGATAATAATGGCTAATGAAATAACAAATATCGAAAAGGCTCACTTAGAAACGAATTTCCCTTTTACATCTAAAGCCTGGAAAATATTTGGTTCTACAGAAAAAAAATACTGGTTAGTTCTCAAGATGAATTGAGTTCTTCAAGAGATTATAACCTATCAATGTCCCACTCAGCAGAGTTAACCCTTTTCGCAACTGAGTTTGCTTATTTTTAATCATAAAACTGTATTTTTACTGTCAACACCAAGTTCTCTTTAATTCAGCACTTTTTATTTATGTTTGATCACTGATTCATATACAGAACATAAAACTCTCATCAATATAAGAAAACTACTCTTAATGTAACAATTAAGAGTTGAACCTTCACATGCTAGCAGTATCTTGAAAAACGCAGAGTTGCAATGATGATAATACTTCAAATAAGTCAACCTTCCAGTATTTAGATTAATTTTACCTTGTGTCCAAGGTTTACAAAACTGCATAATTTTCTTGTCAAATTTCGTCAAAATAACAGACTATTCTGAACTACTAGAACATTATGGCAAGTTCTCCTTTTGTTATCAAAATTTAGGCCAAAATTCAAACTGAATTTTGAAATATTTCTAATCCTAGAATGTAAGCATTGAAATACTTTTGGTCTGTGATATCCCTCCTGCATTAAACCAAGCCTTTACATAACCTAAATCTTTAATGGACAAATACTAGTGCTTACATAATATAACAACTCAAGACTTAGAAGTTCAAAGATATAATCCTAAATTAACTTGGATATGATTCAGTAACTATAACAAGCTATAGATTAAGGCTTTAACTCCCAAGACCCTACCAATAACGGGAACTAGTTCAACAGTATTTGTAAGACCCATATAAAGAAAAACTATTTGTCATTACTTGCTACTACCACAAAACTATTACCTGCCTATGTAGGTGATGCCTCGTAGGTTCTACGTCCCTGACTGAATGGAAGTTATATCACTGAATTATTCAGAGCCACCTGATGACTGATATTGAACTGATATGACTTTCAAGCAAGCTATGTGTCCTTCACATAGTACTCCGCCTGATGACTGATATCGCACTGGCTGGATACTTAGATAATGAACTATATTCTGGAACATACTGATCTACCTAATGATGCTCTAAACTAACAAGAAATCAAAATCTATGTATTCTGAAACATAGCAAGCTATTGGATAACTGCTATTAAGTTGGTATGAGCAATTTGAGGCAAACGAACTCTTATATTGAACAATACCTACCTAATGATACACTAAATTGATAAGAAAGTAAAGTAAAATCTATATATCTTGATGCATACCAAGTTGCTATCTAGCTGGTAGGAGCTATTGAGGCAAAAAAGACCTATATCTAGAACCATACATAACTAACTAACAGCTGAATTTAACTCATTTTTCTCTACCTTTTGTAACCTTTACATTTGTAAATTATAAAAGTTTGATTAGAAAAAAAATTTAAGCAGGTAATGAAGAACGTTTGTTGCAGCAGGATATTCCATATTCCTTGGGGGTGTGTTTGGTGTTCCACTTGAAAAATGCAGAATATCTTGACCAGTTGTCTGTCCTGAATACTTTACTGGAATGAGACAGAATTGGATTAGTTCTAAAACTACTCAAAATCGAAGTGTCAGAAAGCAGTTTAACTTCAACCTACGAAATCAGAGGAACTGGAACTTTTCAATTAAATACAGGGTTCAACTGCAGGTCAATATAAAAAGACAAGGGATAAAATGGATTAGGAAAATTAGGAAAGCCATAGCTACTTTAGGTAGTGGTAGTTTGAAGTAGCACTAAGGTTCAAATGAATTAGAATTATATTTAGGCACAGTCCTTTGGTACAGATAGACCACAACAAGGGACATTGAATCTGAGAGGCTTTCTGGTAGCACTGGGATAGCAGCAATAAAGATGCAAGCACTTGGAATCATATTTTGATACAGTTCTCTGGTGAAGCCCACCCGCACCAAAGGGGAATTTCTGGTACTATCAATATGGGGATATGGTGCAAACTGTAAGGTTATCTAGCATTTTATCTAATACGAATCTTTAATATCAATGGTCAAATTAAAACACCTTTAATAAATTACCTTAGTAGGCTCTGACAATGTCACTTCAAGACTTTGCAGTTTTAAAAGCAGAGAAGTCAAGAATTCTTGCAATTAACCTCATGAGCAATTGCAGCAAAATGTTAAATCAATTTAAAAATTGATAAGCAGCAAGATTATATTTTCGCGAAACCTTTGAAAACTTTATAAACACTTCCGAATCTTGAAATTCAAAAGAATAAGTTTAGTATATAACAGGAAAGCTTTGTAATTTCCGAATAACCTTACCCACAGTCAGTTTCTGAAGAACAACCATTCTGTCAAAAGTCAGATCAAGGACCTTTATACCATCACTGTTCAGGCGTCGGTCTGAAATGAAATTTGATCTTTCAATATAGATTATATGTAAGACCGGAAGCATTTTATTATTATCATAAAGTGAAGAGAGAGAGAGAGAGAGAGAGAGAGAGAGAGAGAGAGAGAGAGAGAGAGAGAGAGAGAGAGAGAGAGAGAGAGAGAGAGAGAGCTGTCTTAATTGCAGTTTGTCTTCGTCTTGATGCCAGCAGCAGATTATTTCGAGACAATTGAGTACAGTGCTATCTACTGGGAATATTTGCATCCAAATACTATTCAGAACTCATTACTACAACTGCCAATGACACTACCTTTTAATGTCCAGTAGTAAATATCATTGGTTTACTTTATATACTGAATCCAACAGACTGATAAAAAAAAAATCAAAAGAATTGTGATGACTTACGAAGGTTGCAGGTAAGACGATAGATCTCTTTGATGACCAAGGGGCAATTGGCACTGGGGATGGACACGCAAGTCGGGAGATTCACAGGGCTCCGGTTACATAAAATCCTGCAGCTTTCTCACGAGGAAGTACTTCGCATTGTCTCGAATTGATTGGTGATTTGGTCAACATCAACGTACATGCGAAAGGAATACAGGAGTTAGTTATGCAGATTATATAGGATGCTTCACCTGAAGTCAATGGCCTAAGTTAACAAATATAACTTATCCAATAAATATTCACTTATGGTATTTTCAGTAAAATGTGACCATTCTCAAACAATTAAGAATCAAAGGATGAATCCGGTTTACAAGGATGTAGATCTGTGCAAATGTTAAGTGATGTCCACTGGTTGAAGAATTGAGATTGCCGTTTTACCCCTGCCTAACCTGCCAGATAATTTCATATAATTTTTGCTATAAGGATATCTTTACATTCTTGACCCAAGTCAGCAGTTTTGTTTGCAATTTCGTTTACACTTCTTGTAGTAAGCACAAAGTGAACCCCAAGACATGATAAGATTGTACTATGTTATTCCCATCTGAGGTGAATGATTACATACCTCTATATATAATCTATAAACCCTTTAGAAATGTGGCTTTTTTGTGTTTACTTATCAATGGATTTAGAGGTCATGATAGTAAGCCTTTGCTAGGGTTATCAAACCAAATAACATGTTCGAAATTCACTCACTGACCAGTTTCAATTAGGCTAACGTTTTGTTTTTGTTACCGAGCTTCATTAACATTCTGCAATGGCTGGTTCCGTCTTGCTCGACATTCCCTGTTGTGGCGTTGAAGGAGGGTTTGTCTGGAACAAAAGATTAAATAATTACTCACTTACAAAAAGTCAAAGGCAACATAGCTCTTTACTTACAAAGAAATTGCCCTATACATTCCTGATGGTTAAACAGCCATGGGGCAGTGAAAATCCCTTGTAATGGCTTGAAATATTGCAGTCAAGAAGCCCTATAATAAAGCTAATCCCACCATTCACAAGCACATTTGATTCAGTGCTTGAATTCAGCTTCTCTCCTAATAACATCTTTCTGGAGTCTTTTAACAAAACATCATAACACTGTAATCTTTCAGTAATGTTCAGGAAAATTGACAACAACCAATTTCAAGTATTAAACACGACCTTGAATTTATCCAGGTTACAAATTCTAACAGAATGGGGAGCAAAGGCTGTCATTTCCTTCATGAAATGCTTTTTGAAAGGCGATTCCAGTATTCTGGCTGTCAAAATTTGACAGTTTTTGCTTCAACTAATAACCTAAATTCAGCTTAACATTATGCATTTAAATGACATAACATACATTAATTCTCATTTACTCAGCTAATCACGGACATTCTGTCCAAATATTTCATGTTCTGGGCCAATAGGTGAATTTGATGACCAGTATTATTAAAGGCTGTAGCCCACTTCTGATCTGAACTTCTCTGGCTAGGACTGGCCAGTAGATTTATGAACATAAGACCATTAGGGGTTTGTAGCCCACTTCTGGCCTGGACCTCTCTGGCTAGGACTGGCCACTATATTTATGAACATAAGACCATTAAGGGTTGTATAACACAGAAAACTCATGCTTGTCTCAAGCACACCAGTTCTCTAGATGACTAATGGCCAAGCACTTTAACCGAAGAAAAAATTGACACTCTTCAGTACAAATCAAAAGCCCTCTTTATTTAAGGTCTGACAATAATTTAAGTATCCGAAATTGGATGTTAATGTGAAGACTTGAATATTTGCCAAGACTCTTCCTGAAAGTTTTTTTTTTTTTTTTTAGGTACAGCTATTTACTATAATTATTGTAAACAACTGTCTTCTTACTTCAACCTTCAAAGAACTTCCAATTACTTCATCAGAAATGGTGCATATTGTCCAACGAAATCTTTAATATCAATGAGTTTGACCTCTATCATTTTCCTGTCTTAATTACTTGCACCGACAAACCAATTTGCTTAAGAGGAGCATTTCTGGTAAAGCAAGCTTTAATAAAAGATGTTTGATAGACGTAAATGTATGGTACAAAATGCTCTGAGAAAATTTTATAACATGCCACCCTGTACAACAATGGCATTGGGAGTTAAAAAGAAAACCTTTAAACTTAAATTGTATATGTCATTGGTTAACATGAAACGAAACATTAGTTTAATTAGTCGAGACTGCACACCATAAGACCTGTGCTCAACCTAACATGCTCAAAACCAGGATACTGTATCCCCTTGGGCTGAAATGCTATATTACGATTCAGTAGTGCCCTAATTAATATATGTAAATCGCCAATATATAAATTACCACTCGCCTAATAACGTACAACTGGTAATAATTCTGCAGGGAATATTATTTTCGAAATTTGGATATCACATCGGACTAGAAGCCCACACAAATATATCAACAATTATTTGTGAATTGCAATGTATTGCAATCCCATGAGATTAACCCAAAACTTGACCTTTCAGAAATTTTCATGACCATAAAACATTTAGGCACATACAAAACCTTATGTCTGATCAGTTAAAACTGCAAAACGTTTTTGAGCTCAATAATCTGAAACCTAATTCACCTTTGTATGAAAGACAGTAACAATACTAAACTTGGCCTACATCAGTGAAGGAAAAATAAAACGTTCCCGATTCAAACCTTTACATATTTCAGCCTAACTTAATTTTTTCTGTAACCCCATGGCACAATACAACATTAAAAACCATTTTCATATATAAAACAGAAAATCAAATGCCATACACTTTCCAGGTTATTATTTCCAGATAAAATACCAGTTTGTGTATTAACAATCTAATAACCTTTTATAAACACTGATCTCTTTTTAACCTCTTGTATATTAACCTAAAAATTTAGGGGAAATTGTCCAGGTAAAATCTTTAATATTTCTGGGTATGTTTACCCTCTACCTTGAATTTCACTACTTATATGATTTCCTTCCACTACAAAGTTATCTGGTATTAGAATATGCCAATGGCTGAGCTACCATACTGTAAATTTGATCATAGACTACACCTGAGGATCAGGCATTCTAAATTCTTACTAGTATTGCTAATAATACTACTATGGTTTAATGGAGTATCACTGCCTATGGCTTGTGCACAAGTTATATCATCTGAAACACCTTATCTCAGTCTCCAAAGGATTTCTGACTCTTGCTAAACTAACAATGCTGAATATATTCACCAAGGTTAGTTTTATAATATCTGTCAAAAATCACCTTTATAAATTCTTTTGCATAATACACATTTCATTCTCCTGCTTAGACACTCAGTTTTACAGGCACTTTCTCTGGGCTAACATATCTGTGTCAAAACTTCACAGAGGATTGCACTAAGTAACCTTACAATCACTTACAATTACTTCAAGAGGATTTGAGTGTCTTCAGATCAACAGAAATTAGCCTAATTTTGATTCACAGTTCGGGTAGATCAGTAGAATAGCCTAGGCTAAATCTAGAGTTTCAGTAGACGGTTCCTCAAACACACCTAATCTCAAAAGGACCCTATGTCATGAAGCTTCTTTATTGAGACACTTTGACACGAGCTATGGTAGCCTACCCAGTAGGCTACATTTTGCTGTGCTTGCTACACATCGCCTGCAGATCACGCTTACTCCTTTAAACAACTTTGTTCTATTCAATTATGCATATTAATAAACTTATGTATCTGGCCAAGACTTACATTCAGCATCGTAAAGAAGAAAATTCATAACACAAGGATTCGATGGTTGCTGATGGGGGAAGGATAGTCAAGTCACGTGACCCTGGTTCCAAATAACTTCCAATAATGTCCAGACAGAATTGAACAATATTTCACGGCATTTCTCCTTATTTTCATACGTCTTAGAGATTAGAATTAAAAGGCCTGATGGCTTAAGAACCTTTCTAAATACCATAGATTGTTTCCGTCGTCAATTCTGTAATATGGCTTCAATAAGTTGTATGGTTCCTTAGAACGAGATGTTAACTGAAAGCTCCTTCGTCGTACACTGAAGAGAGTAACCTTTATACTGGCTCCTCAAATATGGCTTTTTTTTCTGTTCATTTGGCGCTTTTTTTTAAATCAAATCATTTCTCTTTTTCCCCCCAACGTCCTGATTTCCTACCTTTTCTTGATTTGATTTTTCTTCATCGTTCGTGAGAAGCATTAAAATAATCGATATTATATAATTTTTTCCAATATACAGACGTCGACATGAGACGTATATATAATATTTCAATGTGAACATAATTCACTTTTATCCCTGTTCACGAAAACTGGTTATTGCCACTAGCTACTAATTATGCTTCTTATTTTCGACCCCTCTCTGTCAAAAAACGAGAACATTCTACAGGGCCACACCTCAGAAAGCAACCCACATCAGCGTATTAAGCAAGAATCTCAAATCTTGATTCGCTGGCGAAGCAGTCACCAAATATTAATGTTTTTCAATACCTCCTTGAAATAATCTTGGCCGGATATTTCAAAGGCTCTAAGGTATCACCCACACCAGTCTTCACTGAACCGAACATCTTGAAAGAAACAAGAACACTACCAAATATCCCCTTGGCAGAGTGAGAAACACCACTAAAGCCCAAATCTACCGAAACCAGTTTTGTTTACAAACTTTCTCTAGGCACAATTGACGTCAAAGAGGATTGATTTTTCCAAGAAATTTAATATTTATCTCAGTTTTCCAGAGGTTTGAAAAAAAAAGTCTAAATCCTTATTTTTAATCTTTATTTTCCCTTGAAAGTCATATACATATATTATTGTGTCATTTCCTTCAGACCGTGATGAAAATGTTGTATGCAAATTGCATATCCTGGTTCGTATACAACTGTATTTCTTTGTGCTTTATAAATAAAACTACATAAACCCCATAACTGAAGATCACAAGAAGTCAGCATCAGGCATTATTTTCAACAAAGGACGTGTCCCTGCCTCTTCTTCCTGAAATAAAAATGGAAAAGGAATATTTAATTTCTAACATAAAATGGGTCATTTCAAAGAAAGTATAAATATTATTCTGAAAATCAAACGCATGCTTACATCTCTTTAATTTAATTATGGTATTCATGATTCCTAGAAAATAATTGAAAAGATTTATTCAATTCTTTAAAATGCTTAATATATTTTTTGTGTGAAAAACGTAAATATCATTGCTGAAATATACGTATACTTATACATATATACATACGTACACATGCACACATACGTGGTTTAACAATGGATAAAACAATTTCCAATTTAATGATGGTATTCATGAGTCTTTGAAAATAACTTAGACGAGTTATAAAATGCTTTAAAATACTTAATATTTTTGTGTGGAAAAAAGTACATATAATTGCTGAAATAAACGTATACTTATATATATATATATATATATATATATATATATATATATATATATATATATATATATATATATATATATATATATATATACATACACATACATACATGCATGGTTTAACAATGTAAAAAGACTCTTAATTTTATTTTGGTATTCATGATTCTTAGAAAATAATTTAGATTAGCTAAGTGATTCTTGAAAATGCTCAATATATTTAAAAAAAAAAAAGAATATTCATTGCTGAAATATGCCTATACTTATACACAAAGATACAAATAAAAGGTATTACAACTGTAAAAACGATTTATAATGTAATTATAGTACTCAGGAATCCGGGAAAATAATTTAGAGTTATGAAATTCTTTAAACACAATCCTCAGTATATTTTGTGTGAGAAAAAGTACATATCATTGCTGAAATATACGTTTAATTATACAAACATACACATACATGGTTTAAAAATGGTAAGGCAATTTATGATTTACATTATAATTTAGACGAGTTACGTAGTTCAGTAAGATGCTCAATATTTTTGAGTGGGAGAAAAAATGATTGTACATATCATTACTGAAATATACATGTACGTAGACACAAACATTCACACACATACACGCATACATGTCTTAACCATGGTAAAACAAGTTCACCTATACACTCACAAACGCCCATACATATTTTAGCAATGGCAAAACAATATAGAGTCACACACACAAACACACATACACAAGGCTTAACCATGGTATAACACGTTCGAGTTATACCACACCTATACACACACAAACACACATACATGTCTTAACTATGGTAAAACACGTTCGAGTTATAGACACCTATACACACATACATGTCTTAACCATGATAAAATACGTTCGTACCTGTACACACACAAACACACATACATGTCTTAACCATGGTAAAGCACGTTCGAGTTTCACTTTACCTATACAAGCACAAACACACATACAAACCTGTGTTTTAACAATTGCAAAACAAAGCAAGAGTTTCACAGCTACAAAATATATAAAAAAAAGAGAA
>JANJGK010000010.1:52039414-52044414 GCA_039081455.1 Macrobrachium rosenbergii | reverse complement strand
TTTTTCTGTAGCCCTGTTGTCCCCCCAACTGGCTGCCGGCCTAAAAAAACAGGAGATCAGCGCCTGTCTTATGAGCCTAGAGAGAAAAAAAAGATACCTTAGTTTAACCAGACCACTGAGCTCATTAACAGCTCTCCTAGGGCTGCCCCGTAGGATTATACTTATTTTACGTGGCTAAGAACCAATGGGTTACCTAGCAACGGGACCTTCAGCTTATTGTGGAATCCGAACCACATTATACCGAGAAATGGATTTCTAACACCAGAAATAAATTCCTCTAATTCTTCACTGGCCGGCCGGAGAATCGAACGCGGGCCTAGGAGAGTGCTAGGCGAGTACGGTATCGACCCATCCAGGGAAGAACTGTTGAGCCTACAGAGGCCCAAGAGGGCTTGAACCTACAGAGGCCCAAGAGGGCCTGAACCTACAGAGGCCCAAGAGGGCTTGAACTTACAGAGGCCCAAGAGGGCTTGAACCTACAGAGGCCCAAGAGGGCTTGAACCTACAGAGGCCCAAGAGGGCTTGAACCGACAGAGGCCCAAGAGGGCTTGAACCTACAGAGGCCTAAGAGGGCTTGAACCTACAGAGGCCCAAGAGGGCTTGAACCGACAGAGGCCCAAGAGGGCTTGAACCTACAGAGGCCCAAGAGGGCTTGAACCTACAGAGGCCCAAGAGGGCTTGAACCTACAGAGGCCCAAGAGGGCTTGAACCTACAGAGACCCAAAAGGGCTTGAACCTACAGAGGCCTAAGAGGGCTTGAACCTACAGAGGCCCAAGAGGGCTTGAACCTACAGAGGCCCAAGAGGGCTTGAACCTACAGAGACCCAAGAGGGCTTGAACCTACAGAGACCCAAGAGGGCTTGAACCTACAGAGACCCAAGAGGTGCTTGAACCTCTTGAGAAAATCAAAATCAGTTCTGAACTTTTAGTTACAGGAAGTTTGGTGTTTACGCTGTAAACCCGGGTAACTTTATAAAGTCTATTTTATATATATATATATATATATATATATTTATATATATATATATATATATATATATATATATATATATATATATGTATATATATATATTAAGTCTTTTGACGAAACATGTGCCCTCTTTAATGGTATATTATGAGAGGAACATACAATACCTATGGACTTCGATTTGCTGCTGGGCGTGACCAGCTCTTTGTGCAGAGATCGTTTATTTGCGGCCGTAGGAAGTGAGTGAGATAACTTCATTAACGCTTATATTTTTTCCAGACATTTTATGGAATACCCATTTTTATGCCGAAGTGAAACTCCTCCGTTCTCCATTGTGTATTTTTTCGTTTTGAATGTTGATTTCTTTAAATGTATGTACCCATACATAACTGTGGATTTATCTCTTCATTATTATTATTATTATTATTATTATTATTATTATTATTATTATTATTAAGAAGCAGAAGATGAATCTTATCAGTATGGAACAACCACACCAAAGGGGCCACTGACTTGAAATTCAAACTTCCAAAGAATATTGTGTTCTGTTCATTTGAAGGAAGGACCAGAGGGATAATATAATACAGAAAGAAGAGACCAGCTATTACATATAAAATAAAATAGATAAATAAATAAACAGATAAAAACCTAAGTAAACTATTAAAGTACAAGGAGAATCGTTTTAAGGGTAGCAATGCAATGCATCTTCGCTCGACCTTTCGAGGTGCTAGTCACGTAACATCCTCAGGGAGGCTGCGAGGAACTCAGAGAAAGTCTCTCACGTACCACACGCCCCGTCAGAAGCCTTCCTGAGGGTGGGGATGGTACATGCGGCGTTGGAGAAGACGCATTCGTTCTGGTAGGTCTGGCCGTTGTTGCCGCACACGGGCTGGAAGACGGAGGGGCAGAAGAGGGTCTGCTTGCAGAGGGGATTACGTCCTTTGGAGAAGGTTGGAAGGCGAAGAAGGGTTAGGTTAGGCTAGCTTAGGTTAGGGTAGGTTATTGAAACGTGAAATGGAATTTGCTGAAGTATCCATCTTGCTGTTAATAATAAGTGAAAAGTGGCTGTTTTGATCAAATGAAACCCAGAGAGAGAGAGAGAGAGAGAGAGAGAGAGAGAGAGAGAGAGAGAGAGAGAGAGAGAGAGAGATAATTTGCTGTTGATAATTTATGAAGTGGAAAGTGGCTGTCTTGATCAAAAGAGAACCTGAGAGAGAGAGAGAGAGAGAGAGAGAGAGAGAGAGAGAGAGAGAGAGAGAGAGAGAAATATCTAATTTGCTGTTAATAATTTGTAAAGTGGAAAGTGGCTGTCTTGATCAAAAGAGAACCTGAGAGAGAGAGAGAGAGAGAGAGAGAGAGAGAGAGAGAGAGAGAGAGAGAGAGAGAGAGAGAGAGAGAATATGCTGTTAATAATTTGCAAAGTGGAAAGTGGCTGTCTTGATCAAATGAAACCCGAGAGAGAGAGAGAGAGAGAGAGAGAGAGAGAGAGAGAGAGAGAGAGAGAGAGAGAGAGAGAGAGAGAGAGAGAGAGAGAGAGATAATTTGCTGTTGATAATTTATAAAGTGGAAAGTGGCTGTCTTGATCAAAAGAGAACCTGAGAGAGAGAGAGAGAGAGAGAGAGAGAGAGAGAGAGAGGAGAGAGAGAGAGAGAGAGAGAGAGAGAAGGCAGGACTCTCCTGAGTGACAAACAATAAAGCAAACAAAACTGAAAATAAGAGTAGACTGAGGACAATTCCAAATAGACAAAAAGAAGAAATAGAAATAAATTCACTCACAACGGAAAAAAAATTGTTTATTTACAGAATAAATAAACAAAATTCACTCACCATAGAATTTTTTTTGTTTATTTACAGAATAAAAAAAATTTCTCACCACAGAACAAATTTTGTTTACTTACAGAATAAATAAACTAAATTTTACTCACCACAGAACAAATTTTGTTTATTTACAGAATAAATAAACAAAATTCACTCACCACAGAACAAAATTTGTTTATTTACAGAATAAATAAACAAAATTCACTCACCACAGAAACCTTTTTGTTTATTTACAGAATAAGTAAAAAATTTTACCCACCACACTCTCCGTCGGATACTTTGGTGAGTCTGGGGTTACTGCAGGCCGCGTTCCTTAAGGCACACTCATTGGCGTACGTTTTTCCGTCACTTCCGCAAACCGGGGCGTAGATGAAAGGACAGCCCGTGCTTGGTCTACAGTTGGGATTCGTGGAGCCTTTTTTTTTTGAGAGAGAGAGAAAAAAAGATTAGCAATAAGTCTGTAATGCCTGACAATAGTTGCTTAGAATAATGTCCTTCCAGAGGATTTGAACTGTTGATGAGTTGGATACAAGGCCAATGCGTTATCAACTTGTTTGTTGAGAGGAAAAATTAAAAAAAGATTAGCAATAAGATGTCTGTAATGTGTAATAATAGTTGCATAAAATAATGTCCTTCTCGAGGATTTGATCTGCTGATATATCTTTCGGTGGTCTCGGTATAATGCTATATGAGCCACGGCCCATGAAACTTTAACCACGGCCCGGTGGTTGCCTGGCCTATATCGTTGCCAGAAGCACGAGCATGGCTAACTTTAACCTTAAATAAAATAAAAACTACTGAGGCTAGAGGGCTGCAATTTGGTATGTTTGATGATCGGAAGGTGGATGATTAACGTACCAATTTGCAGCCCGTTAGCCTCAGTAGTTTTTGAGACCTGAGGGCTGACAGAAATAGTGCGGACTGACAGACAAAAAACCACCTCAATAGTTTTCTTTTACAGAAAACTAAAGATAATGTACCCACCACATTCCCCATCCCTGACTTTGGTCAGGCGTGGGTTATTGCAACGGGCGCTCTGGAAGACACAATCATTTGGGTACGTTTGCCCGTCGCTACCGCAAACTGGGGCGTAGTTGAATGGGCATGCTATATTTGCTCCGCAGTTGGGCGTCGTTGAGCCTTTGGTAAAAAAAAAGATGTTAAAAAGATTTCTGAGAAATTCACAATATTGTAATAAAATCTACAATTATTATAGAAATAAACTGCATTAATCTGCATTTAATACAATTCATTTGTAGAATTATGGATTTTTATTGCTTTAAAAAGATGATTGATTTCTCATAACAATAAAAACACAATCATGGTTTATGTCAGAATCAAAAAATACATATATATAAAAATTATTGATTTCTCATAAAATTCCACAATCGTTTTTTCTGTCAGAATATGTGAACATTTATGCAGAGGTTTGAAGTGCCTGCTTAGTTTTTATAATAATAATAATAATAATAATAATAATAATAATAATAATAATAATAATAATAATAATAATAATAATAATAATAATAATAATAATTTGTTTTTGTAAAGTTCCACGTACTTATTTTGCTTTAGTAATACAGTGACAATAAGTTGAGAAGACGAAAGCAGATTAGCAAAAAAGCATTTATGAAAAGTATAACATCAGTCACTATTCTATGGTATTCTAAAAAAAGTGTAGTATAATTCTCTCAGATGCATCAAGCAATTAATGGTTTTCTAAACTTTCTTAAATTACTGTTGTCGAAAATTCCTTAAAGTTGGGAATTTCAAATCACAAGAAATCACATGATATATTGCTTGCTTTACTGCTTGTTTTCAAGAGATTTCTATTTATTTCTATCTTAACTTATAATGTTCATAATTGGTGAAGAAGAATGTAACTTACTTTTCTTATATCACAGGCAAAGTAAGACAATAGCAGAATAAAATCACTGGGTCAGTTTATACAAACGTATCTGTTTGAAAATTATGTTCAGCTCGTTTATCTCTCTCTCTCTCTCTCTCTCTCTCTCTCTCTCTCTCTCTCTCGCACACACACGATCAAGACCAAGTTTTCTCTCTTTCTCAAAGCTTCAGAGAAAGAAGAAGTTTACATAAAAAATATTCGTCTTTACAGAATCGACAAGATTTTAGCCCTAACTGAATGTACCATAACCTGACCATAAAATCATATTCAGCTCATCTCTCTCTCTCTCTCTCTCTCTCTCTCTCT
>JANJGK010000010.1:52016914-52034414 GCA_039081455.1 Macrobrachium rosenbergii | reverse complement strand
TCTCTCTATCTATCTATTTACCTATCTAGCAGTTAAACTATTAATTTATCTTGTATTTAAGACCAGAGAATCAATTCATGACACCCACTTTGACGACATCCAATAATATATCTATATGAGGCCTTTCCGTATGAGTTCAGTTAAAGCAATCATTGACTAAAATTACTCTGATCTATCTTAAGACAAAAACCCGCTAGTATGGACGGAGACAGCGGCATGACAAGGCCAAAAATCTCATTTATTAATGACACCGACGAATTTCCAAGTCATCCTCGAGTCGCGTTCACGAAGTGTTTTTTTAGCGGCGCTGCTGCTGGCGAGTTCATGAAGTCCATCGTGACATTAATATAAGATTAGTAATGGAATGCGTAACCTTGCGCGGCGGCTGCGTTCATGAGGTGTCTCTTTATTTTCGTTGCGTTTGTGAGGGTTGTTCCCCCCGTATAGTTGCTGCGTTCATGAGGTTCGTTTTGACAGCAGAAAACAGTTATGTTACTTTCTAACTTTCTCCCTCTTTTTCTACCTTGTTCCGTCTGTTGGAGAACTAGGACATTAGAAGAGAATTATAGTCTCGGTTTGATCTGTTTATTATTTTAATGTTTGTTATTTTTAATATTTTGTTTTATGTATTTATACTTTATATATAGAATATATATAATATATATGTATGTATATATATACATGTATATATATGTATATATATAATTATATATATACAGTATATATATATATATATATATATATATATATATATATATATATATATATATATATATATATATATATATATATATATATATATATATATATATATACATATACACACAAAGATATTTTGACTTACATAACATCTACTCTAACATAAAAAAATAATAATATCCGGGACATTTGTCAATACCTAGAGCTTACACTGATACCATCTGCCTAAGCGTAAATCACACTGCGTGCTGTGATCGAGCATCGTTTCTATATAATAACGTACAAGTTTGAACGTTTTTCTTGTCATTTCTCACCTTGGGAACACTACGGCATGAAATTACCAACTGCAGTCTTGCGTCGGAGAGAGTTGATATATAAGCCATGAAGTACATTTTTTGCGTTTGGAAATCCAGGCTAAGTAACGTGAGATATTTCTGTTGTTTGTGGATACTTTTGTAATAATAATAATAATAATAATAATAATAATAATAATAATAATAATAATAATAATAATAATAATATGGAAGGAGTCCCTGTTTTAGGGTAGTAGTTAAAAATATTGCTAAATGCCATTGACACAGCGATTGTTTTCTGTGATAATAATAATAATAATAATAATAATAATAATAATAATAATAATAATAATAATAATAATAATAATAATAATAATAATAATAATAAAGGTCTCATAATCCCTTGAGTCATTGAAATAGGGAAAATCTAATAATAATAATAATAATAATAATAATAATAATAATAATAATAATAATAATAATAATAATAATAATAATATAGTTTCTGGTATTTGAAAACTCTTTGATGTGATTAGGTTGGTAGAAACTTGCGATTGTCATTATCTTAATATATAAAGCAAATATATACCAATTAATTATATTTTTCTATATAATTAAGATAACCAACGGATAGTAAAATACACATGTTAGACTTGCCGTCTTCTAGTCCAGGGTCAGACTCTCTAACACAACTGGCTTCTATATAAGCAAAAATAGGATAATCTTTTCTCTATCTTAATCGAAAGTACATAATGCCATCTTGCACGGGAACTTCTCGTCTCAAGCAACTGTTATTTCAAAGCTATTTTGAACGGTACAGGCCAACTAGTTTATCATAAAGTGCTTAAATTATTTTAGATAAATAACAAGTAAAAAATGCGCCGAAGTCTCTTCGGCGCAATCGAGTTTTCTGTACGTCATGTAATCAAGGCCACCGAAAATAGATATATCTTTCGGTGGTCTCGGTATAATGCTGTACGAGCCGCGGCCCATGAAACTTTAACCAAAGCCAGGTGGTAGCCAGGCATGTATCATTGCCAGATGCACCATTATGGCTAACTTTATCCTTAAATAAAATAAAAACTACTGAGGTTAGAGGGTTGTAATTTGGTATGTTTGATGATTGGAGGTGGATGATCAACATATCAATTTTCAGCCCTCTAGCCTCAGTGGTTTTTAAGATCTGAGGGCGGACAGAAAAAGTGCAATGAGAAAAAAGTGCGGACGGACAGACAAAGCCGGCACAATAGTTTTCTTTTCAGAAAACTAAAAATGCCATGGTTCCTTGGTTCCCTATTTGTAGAACGCTCTTTGAGACATTGAACTCCAGTTGATCGTATAAAGTATCTCATGGAATTTGGTGGAACAAATGTACAAAGTCTCAACAGCCCAGGACTTATGTAATCATCAAGATTAAAATTACACTAAAATTATATCTAATGACTTTACATTCTAAAGATGTAATGAGTAAAAATGACTAATCAACTTATCAGGTCGAGCCTAAATCTTCGCTAAAAAGAATGGAATGAGAGTGTGATTGTGCTAGATGACCTGAATGCAATTAGAGAACAACGAAAGAGTGATTGCGCTAGATGACCTGAATGCGATAAGAGAAGGATGAAAGCGCGTTTGCGCTAGATGACCTAAATGCAAAAGTAGATGGTAAGGAACTGGAATGGTGCAGTTGTAGGCTTAAAATATTCTTTCCTAATTCCAACTGTTTGTTTTGAATATCTGACTTGGAGCATGCACAGGTGATTTATCCCTCTTAGACTATGACCATATATATATATATATATATATATATATATATATATATATATATATATATATATATATATATATATATATATATATAATACACACATACATATATATATATATGCGTGTGTACTTATGAAGGTGTTTCCACATTTGAAATAAGCTTTAAACATTAGATGAACGAGATAAAACAAGACATGTACGAAAAATAAATGTGGTGCAGAAAAGAGAAGTTCCAAATAAAATAAATCATATGAATTCAATTCTCTGGAAAGAGAAGTTACCTGGAAAGCCAAGAAAAAAAAAAATAAGAACTGTTGTATCAAAACTAATAAGTAGAACCAACCGAAGACGTCACTCAATATTTACCTCAGATTTCAGGGAAACAAGCCAAGATTCCTCTTCCACGAGCGAGATTCTCTTCGTTCCAAGTTCACGAAGTGAATGAGCGAATTACGAACCTTCTTTACAGTTAAATAAGACCTCGTCCAGGTCTTCGCGCTGACGTCACACGACCTCTGGAACATCAAGGGCGTATCTTTGCTAAGCTGGAAGCTTACTCGGAGCTATTGGAGATAACCTGGGGTTCCAGGAGTCACACTGGAAGCAGTAGGGAGAGAGAGAGAGAGAGAGTACTTTATGACAAGGCGGCCTCTGGAACTTCAAGGGTGTAGCTGTGATTAATTGGAAGATCACTCGGCGCCACTGGATCTCGCCTGGAGTTCCAGGAGTCACACTGGAAGCAGTAAGGAGAGAGAGAACTTTATGACAAGGAGGTCTCTGGAACTTCAAGGGCGTATCTGTACTAAGCTAGAGGCTCACTCGGGGCTATTGGAGATAGCCTGGGGTTCCAGGAGTTCCAGGAGTCACGCTGGAAGCAGTAAGCAGAGAAAGAATTTTGCGAGATCTTGCGAGAATTTCACACTTGTGGGGGTTTTTGGATTTTCCCACCAAATGACAGGGTTCTCTGAGCGCAGGAGCACATCGTATGACATCCTGGAAATCAGAGGACATGCATTTAAGGAGCGTGATTGTGATTTTTAATATTTTTTACATCAGAATATCGTCATTCATTGGGTCGTAAGAAATTCTGAGTGATTGTTATATGAATGGAAACTGGTAAGGGTATAGAGTGAAGTAATAGTAATTATAATCATAAGGAAATGTTCAGAAGGAAATCCAGATTTCTCTTAAGTAAGATACTTGTAGGAAGACTTAGATTGATTCAACTCCTTTCCCTCAAGTAAACTTATAATAAACATAGAACATGAGGTATCTATAAGTACCCTTAAAGAAAAATGCAATTCCCTTGAGGAAATCGAAGAAGATAGAAAGGGAATTGCTTGTAGGTGGACTTAGTAGGACAAACAATTGATAATGATAGAAAGTGAGGTATTACGAAAAAGTCTTAGAAGAAACAAAAACAACCTCAAGGAAACTGATAAAGACAAAAACAGGACCTACTCTTAATTAGTGTCACAAGGAAACACAGAGCACCATCACATCACCCCCTCCCCCCCCCCCCCGCCCCAACACGTAATCAACGCTCTTGGAATAATAACACAGCGTTCCCAGTTGTGAAGGAAGACGTCACGTTTCTTTGTCTAGACGTGGCTCGTCTGGAATATCAGTTCCAGAGGCGATTCCAAAATGAATTTCCAAAATGAATTCCTAAGTCGCTAGTTTTGACACTCTGCCTGGCTTTCTGCTCAAGGGTTCCCAATTCCAGATTTATTATATTCCTATTGATGTAATAATAGATTTCTTTGGAGGTTTCCGTAATATCTGTAGCCACTGTTTATCTGCAAGTGAACCCTTAAAGACAATGAAAATAATATGGATGTAAATATTAATTTTACTGAATAATTCGGTACCATCTGGCAATGTATACCAATCTTCTTGTCTTCCTATAGATTGTGGCTCTCAGCGAAGAATCAGCGCTGTCTATCTACTGCATTTGATTTATGAAAAATTCGGCTACAAAGCCAAGCACTGGTTGGGCATTCTCAGCCATTCAGCGCTTTGGAAAGTGAAACGAGGTTATTGGAGTGGCTGGACAGCAAGATTGGAGAAGGAAAGCCAAGCACTGGTTGGGCATTCTCAGCCATTCAGTGCTTTGGAAAGTGAAACGAGGTTATTGGAGTGGCTGGACAGCAAGATTGGAGAAGGAAGCACAATTGAGGTATAGTAAAAGGCTAAAAGTTGGGCGCAGCTAAATAGCCTTTGGTATGTCTACAACGTACAAAGTGAGGTGCACTGTAGGCACTACCCCCATACGGATTGTCTATCCACTTGTTTTTTTCCTGAAAGATCACTCTATTAAGAACTACTTGCAAATACTGGTTCTTCTTCATCAATTTCCATTTTAAATCGTTTTCCAGGTAACTGAAAGAACCAGTATAATTTTCATGACTGTAAACATTAGACTGGTGACGATACCTTGAAAGCTTGGTTTTTAGTTAGTAACTAAGGAAGAAACTTGTGACGTCTTGGAAGATTGGACCTCAACCAAGCAATCTTGGGCATGAACAACTTTGCAGGAGTCCATAGCATTTGCGTAGTCAATAATTTGGCCTTGTAGCAGTATTCCAGAATGTGTCTACTGCCAAATTTCCCTCTGGGAGAATGATCACCTAAAGATCGCGTGAAACAAGAATTCAAGTAATGTTTCTCATGAGGTGAGAATAATTCGTTGGAAATGGCCGTCTTCTTGTATCAAAGGGCAATTTCCATGAGTGATAGAGGGTTAATAATGGCATTTTTGACGTTCTTTTCCAAGTGTCACATCGACAACAAACTCTTCCACAGGGAAAACCCCAGACGGAAACACAAATGTTAAAAGTTAACAACACCGTAACCACCTGGCATAATATACGAGGATCTCTTCTCAATCTGCGACTCTTCAAACCAATATTAATTCAAGAAGTGGCGCGTGAAAATATGTGTTTAGATGAACTGGCGCGCAATGGAGGGACAGCCGTGTCTAAGAGGCCTCAGTTACACAACAGGAGCTTCCGTAAATTATCTTTAGGACGAGAGCAAACAAGGAAACAGCAGAAGTATGAATGAATGGCTTGTGGTGTTGTTAAGCGAGGTGATTGGATATCTTGATTTATTTAATATTTGCAATGCAGTTCGAGTCATACTACTATACCTATCCCACAGAGATAATTCTCTATGGTTTCTAATTATCTCTAATGCTTGAAGTATGTGACAATCATTTGGAAACGTGGAAGAGGCTCTGTTCACTCTAAACAATGACGGCCTCATAAGTAGGAATGAGTAGTTCCTGCAATGTCTCCTCGCTATTGCCAATCTTATCTGATTACTTTGCACTTACAACTCCAGTCCATTATTTGATTTCTCTCTGATAGCCTTCGTGAGGTTGAATGCTGGAATTACTGGAATTATTCCTGAAACGGTCTTTCCCTTTTTCTGTAGATATATTTGTCAAAAACAGACAGATTTTATTATGAAATTTGTCCAAAACAAATCGTTTTCATAGTGAGAAGTTGTCCAAAAAAGACCGTTTTTATACTGAGATGTTCTCTAAAGGAGATAGTATTTATTGTGATATATCGCCAAAACATATCGCTTTTATTTTGAAATTTGTCAAAAAAGATCGTTTTTATGGTAAGAACTTCTCCAAAACATATCGCTTGCATAGTGAGAAGTTCCCTAAAGAAGATCATTTTCATGGTAAGAAGTTCTCCAAAATATATCACTTTCCTGGTGAGAAGTTCTCCAAAGATCATTTTTATGGTGAGAAGTTCTGCAAAACGGATCTTTTTTTATAGTGGGAAATTCTCCAAATCAGATTGTTTTTATGGTGAGAAGTTCTCCAAAACAGATCGTTTTTATGGTGAGAAGTTCTCCAAAACAGTTCGTTTTTATGGTGAGAAGTTCTCCAAAACAGTTCGTTTTTATGGTGAGAAGTTCTCCAAAACAGTTCGTTGTTATGGCGAGAAGTTCTGCAAAACAGATCGTTTTTATGGTGAGAAGTTCTCCAAAACAGTTCGTTTTTATGGTGACAAGTTCTCCAAAATAGATAGTTTTTATGGTGAGAAGTTCTCCGAAACAGTTCATTTTTATGGTGAGAAGTTCTCCAAAACAGTTCGTTTTTATGGTGAGAAGTTCTCCAAAACAGTTCGTTTTTATGGTGAGAAGTTCTGCAAAACAGATCGTTTTTATGGTGAGAAGCTCCCCTAAAATATCGTTTTATTGTGAAAATTCTCCCCAAAATATCGTTTATTGCGAAAATTCCCCCCAAAATATCGTTTTATTGTAAAAATTCCCCCCAAAATATCGTTTTATTGTGAAAATTCCCACCAAAATATCGTTTTATTGTGAAAATTCCCCAAATAAATCGTTTTATGGTGAAAGTTCCCCAAAATAGATCGTTTCTATTGTGAAAATTCCCCCAAAATATCGTTTTTGTGACCCAAATAAATCGTTTTTATTGTGAAAATTCTCCGAAACCGAATCTTTTTCATGTTAGAACTTAATATTCTAGAAATACTTCATCCAGATTTATCTTGCTGAGGTAAATATAGAGGTCATATTTTTACGAACGGAAACCAGTGGGTATGAATACCCAGTTCCCTTATCTAGCCCATGCCCGAGGGAAACGACAGAAGGATTTGACGGGACAAAAGGCCTTGAATTTCTGGAAAAACAGAGGCAGGATGAAAGTCCCAAAGCTGGTAGTAATTCTAGAGTGTTCCTTCTTATTTAGGATGCTTACATTTTCGGGCATACTTCAGTGTTAAGTAGCCTAATGTGATCTCCTTGGCACTCCTGATGTACAGTGAAATTTAGAATGAGCCATTTGTAATTATGAAATTTATCCAACATAGGCTTAATCATTCTGTAATTAACATTCAGGCTACTTTCACAATCGACCTTGAGACTGAGATAAAATGCGAAGTAATTTCTCACTAATGGCATAGTCACTTCAACATTATGTGAATTCAGTTATTAATTTCAAAACTGACTTTTCAATATAAAACTGCGTATCTCATCTTTCTACTCGAATGCAATTTTGCATATCGAGTGGTTTTATCCTTTCAAAATACTGCAACATATGCAATTCTTTTTCCAAAATAATTTTTCTTTATCATAAAATCTTCTCCTCTTATCACACGTCAATAACTGGGATTTTTTTTTTACAAGCAGAAGCAATCAGTGCATTGATAAGTACACTAATTATTATTCCTCTTACATGTTGCGTGTAGGGATCACCTCAAATAACGAAGAACAAAGACGAACAAATGTCTTGAAGAACAGAATCAAAGAAATCCTAGGAAACTGAGGAAAATATTGCATCACACCATCTCGTGACTTTCTTTTTTCTTAAGGCATCGGAATTCTGTCTGTGGTTAAAACTGTGCTGTATATCAAGCAAATTTCAGTGCAGTGAATGTGGTCATATTCTCACACGATGAAATTGCATAAAAAGATCTGTCATTACTTTGCCCTTCTTGTCGATTTTTCTTGTAATGGAACTCAAAATGGATCTTCAATCTTTTGCAGAATTCTTTGTTAGAGAATATGCAATGACTTTGTGTAGCGAGGAAATGATAGAAACTTATATAAACAAGTGAAAAATGCCTATAATCAAGGCCACCGAAAACAGATCTATCTTTCGGTGGTCTCGGTGTAATGTTGTATGAGCAGCGGCCGATGAAACTTTAACCACGGCCTGGTGGTGGGATATCCTATAACGTCGCCAGAAGCAAGATTATGGCTAACTTTAACCTTAAGTAAAATCAAAACTATTGCGGCTACAGGACTGGAATTGTACGTTTGATAATTATAGGGTGGATGATCATCTTACCAATTTTTCAGCCCTCTAGCCTCGGTAGTTTTTAAGATCTGAGGGCGGACAGAAAAGTGCGGACGGACAGACAAAGCCGGCGCAATAGTTTTCTTTTACAGGAAACTAAAACGGCGAATCTTTACCAAAGTAAGAATTTTTTAAAACTTCCAAAAATAGTTCCCTTTTCATTTAGTTGGCTTCCTTTGCTTTCAGGCCAGAATTTTGATAACTTTTCAGTTTCAGCTGAAACTCTATTATACGAAAAATGATAGATTAATGCGTGAAATAAAGTCCTTGACAACTTTGATCATGGAAAATCCTTTAACCAAACTGACCAAGTCATTCAGTAAAAGATTCTCTTTGGTAATGAGTCTCTCTTATTCTCCAAGCGTTCAGGGTCTTTGTACTGTATACAAAGGCGTTTAAGTCGTCTTGGCAATTACTTAGTTTCCTCTGAGGTCAGATCGCTTACGTTGCTCCAATAATTCATCTGCTGTGATGTGTGAACAGGTTATATAATTCTTAAATATGAAGCCTTGGTCTTATTTATGGACCTTCTGGCTTTAACGGGAACGTTTAAAATTTTAATTAATCTTTAATTCCTTTTTTATAAAACTATCTAATTAACTGGGTTTCTGAATCCAAGAGACGAATAATGGATCTCATGGTATACTTATTCAATGCCTTTCGAGCAATAGCTTGCCATTGGAAATAACTTTCAATCAAATATCATTTCATACACATCTTGATTTATTTCACAAAGTATTCTTATCAAAGTTCATCTTAAAGGAGACATAGTTTTCCTAAATAATATTCTCATAAAATTTAGTGTTTGAAAGCAGTTTGTACAGAGAAACTGGCATGCAAAAACTAATGTCATCTCTCGTCTTGCAAAACCTCGAGAAATAAAATTTTACATAACTGATGTGAATTGTCATTCTGCAAAATGTCATGAGATCTACAATTTTACAAATTCACTATTTTAAGCAAATTCCAAGAAGTGGTTTCATGTCGTAACTTCTTATACAGTGATTCCCAACCAGGTGGGAATTTCAGAATTTCAGAATTTTAGTGGGGGGGGGGGGGAATTGTGACCACAGATTGGCAGGATCAAACTGGCTCTAGGACCACGCAAAACCCAGTGTGCATCTATCCGCACTACTGAGAGGTCACGCAGGGTTTTCTCTCCACTAAGCTTGTGTGTTTGTGTAAGTATTTTGTTGCATATTATCTGAAATGCACCTTTTGAGGCAGACAATTTTTGAAAGGAGGTTGGGGGCATGACATTCTGACGCATGGTGAAAGGGCACATGGGCCAAAAGAGGTTGAGAACCACTGTTAGAATATATAAACATAAATTGGAAATTCCTGGTGATATAAATTCCAGAGAGTCGTTATTTTGATTAGCACGAATTTCTTCTGCAGTTGACAGATTCTGCACAGAATTCCACCCAAAGCGACACCAACCAGGAGGAAGTTTCAGCGGTGCTCCTCAGTCTGCAAAGGAAGAAAAGGTCTTATCAGTTTTCATTTATAGGACTATTAAAAAAGATACACTACCATAAAGTAAGAGATAAATTCTTAACTTGTTTTATTAATTTTTTAAGAGAAATTATGACTATATATCCATAGTTCGATGGTTTATATATGCATGGACTCATTCTCTCTCTCTCTCTCTCTCTCTCTCTCTCTCTCTCCCTCTCCTCTCTCTCTCTCTCTCTCTCTCTCTCTCTCTCTCTCTCTCTCTCTCTCTCTCTCTATACATACATACATACATACATATATATATATATATATGTATATATATACACACACACACACACACACACACATATATATATATATATATATATATATATATATATATATATATATATATATATATATATATAGAGAGAGAGAGAGAGAGAGAGAGAGAGAGAGAGAGAGAGAGAGAGAATCTGGCAATTCGTGTATTTAAGAAGTATACATTACAGCATCAAACACCTGTTCACAGACAACAAAAGCTATTTTTCTGTATTAATTACAGCCTCTCTCTCTCTCTCTCTCTCTCTCTCTCTCTCTCTCTCTCTCTCGTTTATCTATCCACTTATCATACTTACAGCATTCTCCATTCGACACCTTCGTGATTGTGGGGTCTTCACAAGCAGCAACACCCAGTTCACAATCGTTGCCGTAAGACTGACCATTGCTCCCACAGACAGGGTCGTAAATGAATGGGCATATCTGAGGGCACCGAGGTTCTACGGCGCCTTCTGCAGGAATTGGAAATGTGCGTGTGAGAGTGAGTAGGTATTCGTGTGTGAGTGCATGTGTACAGAGTATGTATTAGAGACTTAGTTTTATATGTATATTATTTCTATGTGTTTATGTTTATATGTATAATATATATATATACATATATATATGTATATATATCTATATGTACACATATGTATATGTATATATATATATGTGTATATGTATAATTACAAAAAATAATTCTCTTATGAAAACTGCTGTCCTATTAGCAAAAAATAACAATTATTGCTACATGATAAAGTTATTTTGAACAAATTTAAGAACATCAATATAAAGAACTCATGGAGAACAATTGATTCATAATGTGATGCTAATTAACATCTGTCTATCTATTTATCTTTCTATTTTTCAAACTATCTATCCATCTATCTATATATCCAGTGAATATGTACCAATATTAATTACTCACTTATAATACATGATGTGATGCCAGTCAGTATCTACCCCTGTATCTTTCTAGCTATCTGTCTGTCTGTTTGTCTATCTATCTATCTATCTATCTATCTATCTATCTATCTGTTTATCTATGAATCTATCTGTTAAATTCGTGCAAGCATTACCTACTCTCACACACATACACTGAAACAGCAACAGTTAAAATGTTACCTACCCACTCACTAATCTATCCAAACACACATACTATTACTAATTCACACCACTCGTGCATCTGATATTTACCCCCGTCTCTTACGACGCTCCTGAATGGCCATTGATCAGCCAGCCACAGGGCTGGAAACTCGGCAGTCTCTTCCAGCCGTCACCGAGTAAACATCTACTCTGCGACCTCTCCTTATGAAATATGTCTTTCAAAAGTTATGACTTTTGAAAGACATTTATCCTGAGGAGAGGTCGCAGAGTAGATGTTTACTCGGTGACGACTGGAAGAGACTGGCAAGTTTCCAGCCCTGTGACTGGCTGATCAATGGCCAATCAGGAGCGTCGTAAGAGACGGGGTTAGATATCAGAAGCACGGGTGGTGTGAATTAATACTAACACAAGAGAAACAACAACAAGTCTTGCCACTTACGGCATTCCCCATCGGAAACCTTCGTGATTGTGGGATCTTCGCAAGCTGCCACGCCCAGTTCACAATCGTTGCCGTAGGTTTGGCCATTGGAGCCGCACACAGGAGCATAATTGGCTGGGCAGAATCGGGGACAGTCCGGTTTTCCTGAATCTCGTGAAGAAATGAGAGAATTAGTACCTTGTGGAAATGTGCACAGGAGTCTTTATTTCTTTCTCTCTCTCTCTCTCTCTCTCTCTCTCTCTCTCTCTCTCTCTCTCTCTCTCTCTCTCTCTCTCTTTCTCTCCCTCAATCTATCTCTCTTTCTCTCTCTCTCTCTTTCTCTACCTCAATCTATCTCTCTTTCTCTCTCTCTCTCTCTCTCTTTTTCCCTCTTTCTCTCCCTCAATCTCTCTCTCTCTTTCTCCCTCTTTCTCTCCCTCAATCTCTCTCTCTCCCCCTTTCTCTTCCTCAGTCTCTCTCTCTCTCTCTCCCTCTTTCTCTCCTGCAATCTCTCTCTCTCTCTCTCTCTCTCTCTCTCTCTCTCTCTCTCTCTCTCTCTCTCTCTCTTTAGCTGCAAACCCTTATGGATAAAGTCAACAGACTTTACTGAACCCAAGAAAGCTCTAAAGGAAAACCAGCCTGCAAAGCTTCCATTTTCTTTTTTCCGCTCACATTCATCCTCCACACTTCACTTCCATATAGGAGAATGAGCTCAACAGTCCCTTCATAAATTCCAGCCTCTTCTCAGGCTCACTCTTGTAGGAAATATTGACACCCAAATACCTGTACCACATGTGCTATACACACTGACAGTGAATTACTGTGCTAAAAAAAAACTCTGGACTCGTATAGATTCACATTCACACGTTTCACCAAACACCATGAATCAGTATTTCCTGCAAAATAAGGATGTTTGAGATAGTATTTGTATATACTTACTGCATTCGCCGTCAGACACCTTCGTGATGGAGGGATCTTCGCAAGCAGCTACGTTTAAAGCACAGTTGTTGCTGTACGTCTGACCATTGCTTCCACAGACAGGAGCATAGTTTGCTGGACAGATCCGAGGACACCTTGGCTTCAGGCCACCTGAAAAAGTTGAAATTTCGAACCAACATAATTTTTTATAAGAGACAACTGTACCATTGTGAATTTTAGTGTATTATTATTATTATTATTATTATTATTATTATTATTATTATTATTATTATTATTATTATTATTATTATTATTATTATTATTCACAAGATGAACACTATTCATATGGAACAAGCCCACCAAAGGGGCCGTTGGCTTGAAAGTCAAGCTTCCAAAGAATATGGTGTTCATTAGGAAGAAGCAAGAGGAAGTAAGGGGAAATACAGAAAGAAGAGATACCTCTTATTAAAAACATAAATTAATGAATAGATGAATAGATAAAAATGTATAAAAAAGACCTACTTGGGCCAAAAAGATATTTGTGTTAAGATATCACTAACCAACAAGTATCTCTGAGTAAAGGAAACTTGTAGAGACATTGAATTTATATATATATATATATATATATATATATATATATATATATATATATATATATATATATATATATATATAAGTGTACCAAACACTCAGAACATATCAATAAATAAATATTAACTATGAATACTCGATGAACCTTGACTTCAGTCTGTGGGCGTTTAATCATAGCAAAGAATTTTACATTGTCACACCTCTGATAAAAACAAAGGTAATCCTTTTAATGGAACAATTACATGTTTGTGTTTAGTCAGCGTAAGTTGTCAATTGTCAACATGTACATTGGTGCCCTTAATCAAACAGGTGTTTCAATTTCACTTGCACATCTCAAATACAAAGACGGCGATCCTTTAATTCCTTTAATTGGGTTAATCCTATGTTCACTTGTGTATAACAGAATCAATTTGTTATTACAATTGCAATATGATATTGTGCTAGTGTTTAATAAAGTAAGATTTTCGAAAAAAAAAGAGTTGTGAATGGTCATTCTGCTGGGATAAATAGAAAGTAAAATCTTTGATTTATCAAACTTTTCAAAATTTACATTAAAGAAGCAAAATGCACACAAAGTATAACTAGAGTTTTTGTAAAGAAGCAGTCAAGAATAATATTTCATATTGTCTTTTTCTGGGATTCAGTATGGATGTATATATTTTCATACATATGTGTTTAGATATCCACGCAAAATATAAGTAGAATTTTTTCAACAGAGCAATCAATAATGATGTTCCATATTGTTCTTATCTGGGAACCAATATTCATGCATGCATTAATATAGATACACACACACACACACACACACACACACACACATATATATATATATATATATATATATATATATATATATATATATATTTGTGAGAAGTGCTATCCACCTTGTTTACAACGCGGGGTAAAGATTTGCACCTGATCCCCACCATATAAGTCTATTTTTCCACGCTTGAAAAGTCGACTTGTAATCCTTAACTTAACTGTAATATAATGTATCTTTATTTATTCAATTTTATTCTAGTTTCACAAAATAAAAACACTTTATTGATCCTTAGAAACAACAAAAATCTCCCTCTTACCTGCAAGATACTGAGGAACCCCTTTGGATGGATCGAGGAGCGCCAAGATGGCGACCAAAAGAGCAGCGGCGGAGAAACCCATGACTTGCCAACGTCACCTTCTGATCTAATCAGAAGAGAACGGAAAAGTGTTAAGATTCGCGGCTCCTCTCATGAGAAGTTTGAGATGTGGTAGCGTTGCTAGTATTTTTTTTTTTACTTAGGTAAAATTTAAGCGTCATAATTTGTTAAATTCGCTTGAAATATCTTTCTACTTTACTGGCTAAGGTTTTATGTACAAAAATATATAGATACGTGCAGCCATTTATCACTGTTTAAAGAGATGATGAACTTTTATACGCATAGAAATGACGCATTTGCATGCGCGTATTACAATCATCTATGCAAATTAAAAGTAAATAGCTTTTGTGAATACACGGAAATGACGTTATTATGTTCCTAAAGCAATTAGCAAACCGTAAAAGCAAAGGTCTTGATTTTTGTCTGAACGGACAAATGCAGTAACTTCGACTAAATATCCAAAACTGCAAATAAAACAATATAATGATTCTGCTCTCTCTATATAACATATTTAAATATCCTCTCTAATTTTCAAGGAAATATCTATAGGAATTATGGGTAAAAATTGTTTGTAAATAAAGAAAAAGGTGGTCGGGCGTTTACCTGTTGCACGAGGGACAGCTGAAGAGCGATTGGGTGTGTGCGCGTTTACTGCCAGCCAGGTTGTCCTGCGGAAGTCGCTGACGTCACGTGCAGATGCCAGATATCGCTAACTCTGATGCATTTTTCTTTATCGGCCACAGATTATAGGCGTTTACAGTATTCTCCTCTACATTTCATGATTGTTTGGGGATTGTTGAACTCTCAAAGTGGGCATAAAGATATTTCATTTACTAGATCGAAAATGACATTGAATTAGTTCTCTTAGCATCAAGGCATACCACAGGAAGTGAGTTGCCAAGGTTATATTTGTCAACTTTTGTGCTTTATCATTGTCTACTCCCGTAGCACCTCTTTTGGTCCATCAGGTGGACTGACATTAACTTGAAATCTGTAGTTTATATAATTTTCTTTTTTTTGTTTCATCGCAAGTGTCTCTAAGTTATATTACCTGTTTCAAAAAGAGTACTTGTCAAATCCATCACAGTTTGGAATGAATATAAGCAGTCTAATCTTATCAGTATAGACTTGACTCTTTTATTATCCTCAGCGTTTTAGTAAGAGACTATTAGTCATCAGTGACCCCAGTCATTGCCACGCCAGGTATATAAACTATACTCAATCAATCAACTACAGAGTCCTTTTTCTATAAGAGTAGCATATGCAATTTTGCATCAAGGCTAAGCATTTCTAAATGCAATGAAATCTTTTTGACCAACCAGAAAGCTGTTTAAATAGCTGAGGTTATTCTTTTTCGCCAACGCATTAAACCATTACTTATATTTCAGATTCTTTCAGGTCTAGTAAAAGGTGATTAAGTTTCACTCTCAGATGAACTAGGCAACTTTTCAGCAGGTTATAATTTATTTCTTTATCAAAGCAATAAAAGAAATGGCGTACGCTTAAGATTCTTTCAAGTTTAATGATATATATGATGAAATTTCTCTTGATGATCAAGCAGGAAGCATCTTAACAAGTTAATTTATTTATTTATTTATTTTTGTTATCAATAAATCCTCAACAGGTTAAGGATTTATTTATTTTATTTATTTATTATTGTTATAAAAGTGGTGAAAAAAAAAATTACGTGAACTTTAGATATTTCTTCAAGCTTTGTCAAATATAATTTAATTTGTGTGTGTTTTTTTTTGTCATTTAGGAAGCTGTTTAACAAGATGACTTTTTTTGTGAAAGTGTTCAAAATAAATTATGTACACTTCAAATTTTTTTTTGACAGATTTAGTGAAATATGATTAAATTTATTGTCTATTTGATCAACTAGGAAGTTTTTTTAGTAAGCTAAAGAAAGCCGTAAAAAAATCCTACACACTTAAGATTTTCAATAAGTTTAGAAAAATAAACTTAAATTTCTTGTCATTTTTCATCAACTACGAAGCAATTTTACCAGTTAAGTTTTGCATTTTATCAAAATGGTAGAAAAAATTTATGATTTACCTACAAGTTTAAATACAATACAGTTGAATTCTAATATAGAAAATATGTCGAAATTTATTGTCTTTATTTATCAAGTAGGAAACTTTCTAACTAGTGAAGATTTATTTTTATCAGGGTATTAAAAAAATGAATTACGTAAACGGAAAACATTGCGGCTGGTAAGACATCTCAAATGATATACTCTCCATCATTAAATTAACGAAGAAATTGCATTTTGCATCTTGCAAATCGTCCTAGATTCGGACCTTGTATCGACGCTCCGACTTGTAGGATATAAATATAGATCCTTTGTGGCTTTAACTGCCACTAAGCAAACCGCAGAATCCTTGAAGGACCCACAGGACACTTCCGATGACAATGGTTTGGCAGGATTTATTTCCTAAAGCAGCCAAGGGAGACGAAGAATCATTTGGGAATTTTTATTTATTTATTTATTTTTTTTTTAGTTTTTAAAGGGACCTTTTTTTTTTGTTTATGCTAAAGATGGATTGGTTTCAGATGTTTGTTTGGGTGAGAGTAGAGACTATGCTTGTGATAATAATAATAATAATAATAATAATAATAATAATAATAATAATAATAATAATAATAATAATAATAATAATAATAATAATAATAAATATAAGAATCTGAAAATGAACATTCAAAAGTTTGGCAAACTGTCTGAAAACTTCATGTTCCTAGTTTTTTTATTTTTTTTTTTTATTTTTTTTTATTAAGCCAGTCTTTTCAGTAGGGTACGCCTAGAATTGTCGAAAATACGACCATCTGAAAGACTGGATATTTATGTACTTTTCATAAAATTTGTACTTAAACCTGGAGAATATTTCTATGAATTTTGACATGTTTCAAACTCGTCTTAGGGAATAATCATTCTCCCTTAGATGTAAACTAAAACAATTCTTTTTTAAGAACTGTC
>JANJGK010000010.1:52004414-52011914 GCA_039081455.1 Macrobrachium rosenbergii | reverse complement strand
TCACACACTCGTGCACATGAAGTTCTGGTATATAATGCCTACAGTAGTACACATCTAAATCCTTCAATGTCATTATGACGAGGACAAGGTGACAGTGTCCTCAATTTTCTTACTGAGTAATGTCTTGTATTATGATGAGGTAATATTACTACTCAAATGTAAAAACAAAGAGAGAATGGAATCATACCTAGGAAAATATCCAACAGAATCACTGCGAGTAGACAGGTGCGTTGCTAATGGAGTCTTGTAGCTTCACTGGGTGCGAGATCACCTTTTGTTCATTATATAGCCGGTTCTAGGAGTTGCCAGTTAGCCAAATATTGTCCGAAATTAGGACAAACTTTCTTGACGTAGGACCGGGCGACTATTATGCAAATGAATTCGTGGCAGAATTTGGTTCATACTGGTTTGTTGTTCGTAGGAATATGATATTTTCTAATATATATAATTATATAAAAATCATTAAAGTTCCTTTATGAATATTGCGTATTTTATGGTCTTGATTTGTTCTATATTTTTCCTATCTATTTATCTATCTATCTGCCCATCTATCTATCTATCTATCTATCATGAAAAGGAAATAGACACAAACGTATATATATATATATATATATATATATATATATATATATATATATATATATGTGTGTGTGTGTGTGTGTGTGTGTGTGTGTAAAACTGAATCACGAAAATATGGAACGTGATGAATATATAAATAAAGACAAAAACCACAAAGGAAAGCGAAACAATGGAGAGATGCGAGGCCTTTCGACTTGTCGTCCTTTACTTAGCAGACGACAAGTTGAAAGGCCTCACAGCACTCCACTGTTTCTCTTTCCTTCGTGGATTTTGTCTTTATATATATATACATACATATACATACATACATACATACATACTACTTATTTATATCAAACATCAAGTGTAAATTTGGAATACCGTTTATTTTAACATAGCATTTTCTTACTGGAACGTCAAGTACATATAAACAATTATCTTTCATTTACCTTCAGTTTTCCAAGGATTTATTCGTGAATTTATTCATTTATAAGGATTTATTCATTAATCTGTTCATTACAAATACTTGGCGCGATGAATAAGCACTCAAGGAACTCCGAAGACATGAGTTAACTACTCACCATATTCGAATGCTCTCTTACTCATTAATTCACGTAATGGTGAGTTGGAATTCTTATTTAAGCATTCTAGTTTTATAATATATCTTTTTGGAATATATATATATCGTATCATAGCAAAGTTTATATTTTCTAATATATTTTGTTCTTTCGTTTGTAAGTTTTATTTTTTTTTATTTTCAAGTTGTTTTTCCTGAATTATGCCCTGAGGATTTTTGTTTTTCTTTTTTTGATCATTGAGGAAATTCTACTGTGCCTGTTAACCTCGTAAAATGTGAAGCATTACGGGAGCAAGGTTCCATTTCCTTGAAACTGTATGAGCGGCAGCGAACATACATGCACATGCAAGCACACAAACACACACAGACACATACACACACAAACACACATATATCTGTACATACCAAAAATACTTCTTCTTCTTTTTATTATTATTATTATTATTATTATTATTATTATTATTATTATTATTATTATTATTATTATTATTATTATTATCATGCAGGAGATGAAACCTATTCATATGGAACGAGCCCACCAAAGGGGCCACTGACTTGAAATTCAAGCTTCCAAAGAATATGGTGTTATTATTATTATTATTATTATTATTATTATTATTATTATTATTATTATTATTATTATTATTATTATAATACAGGAGATGAAACCTATTCATATGGAACAAGCCCACCAAAGGGGCCACTGACTTGAAATCCAAGCTTCCAAAGAATATGTTGTTATTATTATTATTATTATTATTATTATTATTATTATTATTATTATTATTATTATTATTATTATTGTAATGCAGGAGATGAAACCTATTCATATGGAACAAGCCCACCAAAGGGGCCACACTGACTTGAAATTCAAGCTTCCAAAGAATGTTATGGTGTTCATTAGGAAGAAATAAGAGGAAGTAAAGGGAAATACATAAAGAAGAGATCCCATTTATTAAAAAAAGAAAAAAAATAAATTAATAAATAGAAAAAAAAATTAAAATGCAAGGAGAATAGTATTAGGGTAATAATGCATTGCATCTTCGCTTGAACTTATACATTATATATCTACAATAACCTGCACATGCTATCAGATACAAGATATCCCGTCCATGATTTTATCTGGGAAGCCTAATATTGGCCCACTCCCTTCTCGTATCTCCCCAAAAATATGGCCAATTTGGTCCAAGCGTTTCTACTTAAGCTTCTGATATATGTTCGGATAAAGCCCACGAAAAAAGAGGTTTTTGTGAGTGTCCCAAACTCGAGTACCATTGTCAATAAGCGTTTTTCAAGAAAATTAGAGGAAAATCCAGGTATTTTGTTGAACCTTCTCTCGTGAAGGGAGCTGTATGTTAAAGTCAGAGATGGTATTAGGGCAATAATAATGAGATCTGTATGTAGCTTCCTGCAGGGTATTAAAGTGCTTTAAGAAAAGTGAGGAAGATAAGTATATAAGTAATTAAAGTTACCTGGGTGTGAAGGTTTTTATAGAAATGTGCAAATCTTTGCATTATGTTTAAGTATGTGGGTTTGTATGTGTGTAAAGATTTTTACAGAAATATGTATATCTTTTCATTATGTTTAAGTATGTGGGTTTGTATGTGTACGCACAAACACACATATATGTATATATATATATATATATATATATATATATATATATATATATATATATATATTCATATATATATATACACACACACACATATATATATATGTATAAATACATACATACATATATATATATATATATATATATATATATATATATATATATATATATATATATATATATATATACTTATGTCACTGTTCTCTTCTATATAAGACCAGACCCGATCAGCAGCATGTTATCATTTCCCCTGAGTCATCCTAAGAATACACAGCTTCATCTGGACAAAAATAATATAATGAAAATCTCGACTATATCTTGGATCAAGTTCCCTATGGACCTTATGAAGAAAATTACTTTCGAGTTTTTTTTTTTTGTTTTTTCTCAGTTTTTATCTGATTCTTTTAAAAATTTCGAATCATATTTCTCAATAGATCAGGATTAAATCGTTTTATATATTTTTTTAAATATTATAGAGGACTTCAAGCATATACTGATTTCAGAAAATGGAAAATACAAAAATAGATTTCTTACGTAATGCTGGGCTTTCAAATATTTTTTGCTAACCTTCTTCAGAAATGAATTATGATATTACTTCATTACGAAATAAAAAAAAAACCTGGCAAATTTAAATTACGCCTGCAATGTTATTTAACTTCCTTAATTGCTCTTCTAAGTAATTTTCGATGTATATATATACACATGTATATATATTCATATATGTATATATGTAAATATATATATTTATGTATGTATGTATATATATATATATATTATATTTTAATTATTCTAATTTGCTTGTAAGTTAATTTTGCTTCAGGCTTATGACAGTCAACCATTTAGACTTTTTTTTTTTATAATTTCTTTACTTGTTTTACAGATACTCGGAATTGATCTCTCTCTTTCTCCCTCTCTCTCTCTCTCGCTCTCATAAAAAACTTTACATATATCTTGGAAAGCTACAATAATAACAACCAACGTCTCTCGTCTCTGATATAAGAAAAAACTCAAATGCCTTTTATGGTTTGTCTACCTTTGTTTTGGTAACTTGGCAACTGTTTTGCTTACGTCATGGCAAGTTGCCACACACCTCTATACCAGGAAAGTCTTATTTTTCTTCCGTACGTTGTCCTACGACTTCAATAATATTTTGTTTTCCGTTTCAGACAATTTGAAAAGATTTCCTTAAATAAAAAAGATAAACTATATGGTAAGCATCACCTTGAATAAATTAAAATGATGTTCATAATCATTTAAAGTTTATATATATTTAATATTAATGCAGTTCGTAACGGTTTGCAAAAATGCAGTTCAACACGCATGCACTCGGGAATATTCGTAGCCAATAGGAAAACCGCAAGGAGTCAGTGACCTTGAAATGCAATGCGCATTGCAGGCGCGCGTGCACGCGAATGCATAATCATAGACAAGTGCGGTGTTTCTGCTTCTGAGTAGGAAATGAGTGTAAGATACGTGTGCATACTAATTTTTTTGGTTCTGTTATGCACGTGGAGACATAGATGTCTGTGGTTGCTCTCTCTCTCTCTCTCTCTCTCTCTCTCTCTCTCTCTCTCTCTCTCTCTCTCTCTCTCTCTATATATATATATATATATATATATATATATATATATACTGTATATATAAATATGCACAAGTACACAAACACATGATTTAAAATTCTGCTTTCTCTCTCTCTCTCTCTCTCTCTCTCTCTCTCTCTCTCTCTCTCTCCATATATATATATATATATATATATATATATATATATATATATATATATATAATATATATATATATATATATACACACACACCACAAGCACACACTACCAAGTTTGGTTGAAATTGCTCAAATGCGTTTCAGAGTTAAGCTGGCAAATACACGTACACATACACACACACATACATCTACAGTATTTATATACATATACATATAAATACTCCGAAACAACACACCCCCCTTCAAGAAGGCCTGATTACCGCTCGCAAATTCTCCAAGAAAAGGCGACAGCTCGCAGTCCATTTGAAACTCTTTCCCCCAACACCAATTCAGAGGCTCCTTAGCCAAAACACATGGCAGTGTTTGCCTGCAGAGTGAAATGAAAGTCACCAGTCTCGTATTCAGGGAGTCAGTGGCATCTAAATCTTGCTCGTTCGTTCGGGCAGTTCTCGTGAAAAAGGGGGCAATTTAGGTAAATGTGTTACGTCCTTAACTGAATTGGTTTTTCTTAAGGGATAAAATGTTCAATTTATTCTTGATGTGTGGAAAGGTCTTGTTGACTTGTTTTTGTGCTAATGTCCTTAGTTACTGATTGTGAGATTGTGGTGTTCGTTACGTTAATATCTTTGGGTACTTTGACACTGATAAAAGGATATATATATATATGTATATATATATATATATATATATATATATACTATATATATATATATATATATATATATATATATATGTGTGTGTGTGTGTGTGTGTGTGTAAGTGTGTTTGTGTAATTGTGTTTTCTTGACTTTAGCTGCGTTCTCATTACCCAATACACAAACAAATATTCATCGGAAAGCTGTCTCCTGTTTTGTCCTCTCGCTCTCTCTCTCTCTCTCTCTCTCTCTCTCTCTCTCTCTCTCTCTCTCTCTCTCCTCACACACAATACAAGTGGCCAAACAAGTACGCAACAGACCCAGGCAAAAGAAATTGCCACGAATTCCATGGAGAATGTCACAATACGAACATGACACGCCGATTCCAGATCCTGGGTGAAACGAACGCCCCCACCAAAACAACAGGTCAGTCGGAACCTTCGCGTCTCCTGAAACCTATCACGTCGTATCTCCTTCCGGATCAATTCAGACTCGAACAGAGTAACAAATGAAGTACAATGAACAATGTCATGGCCTTGGGACTTGATGTTTCCAACGCAGTTTTTCGGAATAATGGAAGATTCGACGTAAGAACCGTGGCACAAACAAATTAATTTTTGAAGTGTCATTCTGCGATTAAATAGACTATGGGGCAGTTTTCAGGACAATAGAACAATGTGTTATAGATATCACCCATCCCCCCAAAAAAACTATGAATAAAAAGCAGAACAAATGAATTGTATGTTAATGAAAGGAGAAAGAAAAATATGACAGGAGAATGCAAGAGGATAATGTATTAGGAAAAGTAATTATATGGAGATGGAATATGATACAAAAGAATAATAACAGTATTTAAGCAAATGCCATCAAGATATCATTTCCGGAAGTGGAAAACAATAATAGATAAATAAATACACACATATATATACACATACATATATAAATATATATATGCATATATATATATGCATATATATATATATATATATATATATATATATATATATATATATATATATATATATATATATATATATATATATATAATGTAGCAAAAATATGCATCAGTACAAGGTAAGCTAAGGCAAGCCGTTGTGTATGCTATATAAATATGTAACCAGATTGCTACCTACTTAAAAATCTCTCTCTCTCTCTCTCTCTCTCTCTCTCTCTCTCTCTCTCTCTCTCTCTCTCTGTGAAGTTCCTACTGTCTTGCAACCCTCTAGATATTAGGTAGACTGGTGGGCGGCTGGCTGGATAGAGCCACAGCCAATGGGACTGTGTAAAAAGAGAGGAGAGAGAGAGAGAGAGGAGAGGAGAGAGAGAGAGAGAGAGAGAGAGAGAGAAAGAATTTTGCTCAAGATTTATGAGGACAGAGCTTACACGTGAAAAAGGAACATTTTAAAAATGAAAAACAAAGGAGTAAAATCTTTAAGATTTAGGACGGAGAGAGAGAGAGAGAGAGAGAGAGAGAGAGGAGAGAGAGAGAGAGAGAGAGAGAGAGAGAGAGAGAGAGAGAGATTTAAGGAAATAGATTCTTAAACGTGAACAAGAACATAAAATTATACAAATGATAAACACGAAAAGGAGATTAAATAGGGACTGGAGAGAGAGAGAGAGAGAGAGAGAGAGAGAGAGAGAGAGAGAGAGAGAGAGAGAGAGAGAGAGGAATTATGCCCAAGATTTATGAAAACTGAAGGTTAAGCGGGAAAATGAACATTATTTTACAAATGATGAATAAACAGAATTCAGAAAGAGAGAGAGAGAGAGAGAGAGAGGGAGAGAGAGAGAGAGAGAGAGAGAGAGAGAGAGAGAGAAGATTTACCCCAAATTTATGAAAACCGAAGCATTATTTTAAACATGTTAAATTAATAGGATTCAGGGAGAGAGAGAGAGAGAGAGAGAGAGAGAGAGAGAGAGAGAGAGAGAGAGAGAGAGAGAGGAGAGAGAGAGGCAAGCTGCTCGCCTTCCGAAGCTGGGACTCACGCCATCACGACACTAGCTTCCAGGAGGCTAGTTCCAAAATAAATACATCCAAGGGTTTCCAGGGGAAATTTCCAGGAAACAGGTGTGCAAAGGTGATTCTAATAATCATGTAAAATAAGTAAAAAATGCGCTGAAGTTTCTTCGGTGCAATCCAGTTTTCTGTACAGCGTATAATCAAGGCCACCGAAAATAAATCTATCTTTTGTTAGTCTCGGTACAATGCTGTACGAGCCGCGACCTATGAAACTTTAACCACGGCCCGGTGGTGGCCTAGCTATATCGTTGCCAGACGCACGATTATGGCTAAATTTAATCTTAAATGGAATAAAAATACTGAGGCTAGAGGGGTGCAAATCGGTATGTTTGATGATTGGAGGGTAGATGATCAACGTACCAATTTGCAGCCCTCT
>JANJGK010000010.1:51945138-52002638 GCA_039081455.1 Macrobrachium rosenbergii | reverse complement strand
GAACAAGGTCTTGTTTTATGTTATAACCTTTTGGGAAGGCCAGTTAAATGTTCTCTCGCTTAGAAAAAATTGGAAAATAAAAATGACGCGACAACGAACATATCTGATTTAGACATAACAGTTAAATGATGAAATAAATTAGGCATTATTCATGAAGGTGGAAGTGTCTGGCAACTATTACTGACGCGGTTGCAAGATGTCTCCTTGAGATTAAACCATACATTGCTTCTACCCTTTAAGAAGGTTTCTCCCTTAATTATATTTATAAATCACAAGTAGTTTCTTTCAGTTACGGCTTACAATAACCATTTTAAGGGAATATTTGTCAAGTGGTCAATTCGCCCGGATGAACTGGAGTAATTGAGTGTTCAGAAATGGTGTTGTCTTGTGGAGAGATTGGGAGACTGTAAGGTGGTGAAAAGTTTGTATAACACGGAAGTTTTAGAGAAGGGGAGGAGAGGAAGACTTAGAGAAAGAGATGCCTAGATTGAGAGAGAGAGAGAGAGAGAGAGAGAGAGAGAGAGAGAGAGAGAGAGAGAGAGAGAGAGAGAGAGAGAGAGAGAGAGAGAGAGAGAGATAAAATTTTCATATATTTTGGATGTATCAATAAAATTTTACATAAGCATCCGTCAAATGTACACACGTGCAAGTGGGTGTGCTGTCTCTGTCTATATGTAGATAATATATATACACTAATCATATATATATATATATATATATATACATATATATATATATATATATATATATATATATATATATTTATCTATATATATAAATATATATCTATATATATATATATATATATATATATATATATATATATATATATATACATTGTAAAATATAGATTTTTTCATATATTACTCAATAATCCAACGTATTTGTATAATTACGACTGACACATGGATGAATGGTCACGAGAAAAATGTTTCAAAAAAATTCATAATCCCTTAACTTTTATCACTTTTAAATCAAGGCTTACAAGGGCAGCAACTTCACAGACATATAAAAGCTAATTAAGAAAGCCTTCAAACACTCATTCGCGTCTTAGTCACTCCCAAAGAAAACAAACAAAAAAAAAAATCAAAGAACCGTTACAAGCGTGATAATTTCGGTAACTGGTAACTGTCAGGCTGAACACACGAAAATTGACATACCTGGCAACTCTCAGGGAAGGCACACATCTTGCTAGCAGAGATACTTAGGGAGATGTGGAAAAAAAGTTTCCTCAAAGTTGTCTCACGACTTTTGTGGTGAGAGAACTGCTTTCCTGGCCTTTCCTCTTTTGAGATATTGAAGGGTAGGTAAGAATGATAGTGCCGTTAGTGCACCTTGCATGGTGCACTGCAGGCATTCCTCAGGGGTGCTGACTGCACCCCACTTTTTAGCCTTTTACTTGACTTCCATTCTCGTTGACATTCTTCGACTTTGCTGTCCAGCGTCTTTGACTGTTGCTTGGATTTTCTCACAGTTCCACCTTTAGACCCTTGTACTTGATCTCCTATACTTTCTGGGTCTCTTGATTTTGCTTTCCAACCACTCTAACGCCGTCTTTCCACTGTCTCAAGCGCTGAATGGACAAAAAGCCTAAATTTCATAAAACCAAACACCAGAAAACAGTTTTTGAATGAATATTTGCCGTTTTATGTATATTTCAACCTTCTGCCCAAAACGCAAGATGTCCAGGGACGCAAGGAATAAGTATAAGTTTAGCTTCTAGCCTTTCATTAGTATTCCCTCATTTTGCAGGCCTAGTTCGTCAAGATGATGAAGTTTGTTAATAGCACTGAGTGTTTTTCGCGTGACTATTATGGCCTAATTGGAATGTCCGTGGGAGACAGACAGCATCAAGGTGGTTCAAGTGCATTATCGTATTAATTCAACTATGGAGTGATTCAAGCCTATATCATTGGTGTTGTTTAGCTAATTATCTATTTATTTTCGCAGGTCCAAGGAACGACGACGCGAAAAAAGTCCAGGGAATGTTATTCGAGAAACTCGCTTGTCAGGAAACCAAATCATGACAATGAAAAGCCCAGAATTCTACACCTTATCTTTCAGTTTCCCTTCGTCGTGAATTCAGCTGTCTCGGTTTTATTTCCTGTTGCCTCGCATTGATTTAAGTCATCTTTTCTGTGATCAGTCTCTGTCTGCAGGTTGATTTCCGTCTGGAGTCGTCTTGGGTTTATTATGCAGGCTGTTGGCTCTGTCCATAGGGGTCTTCAGCTGAAGATTTCAAGAAAGAAAAGGGAGAAGTGACGTGTAAACACTATGACTTTGAGCAGAACTGAAAGTAAAGGAACTTGCCAAAGCTAGTTCACGAGAGAGAGAGAGAGAGAGAGAGAGAGAGAGAGAGAGAGAGAGAGAGAGAGAGAGTCACCTAGAATTTTGTTTTTGCTGTTATGAATATATCAGTCAAAGAGAGAGAGAGAGAGAGAGAGAGAGAGAGAGAGAGAGAGGAGAGAGAGAGAGAGAGAGAGAGAGAGAGAGGGAGAGAGTCACCTAAAATTTTCCTATTGGTATGAATATATGAAGCAAAGAGAGAGAGAGAGAGAGAGAGAGAGAGAGAGAGAGCGAGAGAGAGAGAGAGAGAGAGAGAGAGAGAGAGAGAGAGAGAGAGAGAGAGAGAGTGTCACCTAGAAGTTTTTTTTAATGTTATGAATATATCAGTCAAAGAGAGAGAGAGAGAGAGAGAGAGAGAGAGAGAGAGAGAGAGAGAGAGAGAGGAGAGAGAGAGAGAGAGAGAGACTCACCTAAAATTTGCCTACTGTTATGAACATATGAAAGAGAGAGAGAGAGAGAGAGAGAGAGAGAGAGAGAGGAGAGAGAGAGGAGAGAGAGAGAGAGAGAGAGAGAGTCATTTCAACACAAAAACTCGGCAGGGCGAACAATAATGCCCGTCATGGCATTCAAAGCAAGACAACAATAGCAATTGTGTCCTCTGGTAATTTAGGATAATATGCCACTGCCATGCGTCGCCAACACCAGATATAAAAACAATAATAATTCTGGCGCACTTGACATTCCGGTTGAAACACCCAAATTGGCAACAAGGGGTTTTTTCTCCCATACGTTTCATCTGCTGCACATTTCAGTTCAGGTGAGAAAAAAGAATTTATTTTTGTTTCTTGAAATAACTGGGATATTAATACAAATGTGTGCAGATGTATATATATATATATATATATATATATATATATATATATATATATATTTATATAAAAGAAATTTGAAGCTGTTATGACGTCCGGTAGCGGAAAACGAACTCGGGTCCCATAATCTCAAGAAGGTCAAGTTGCCGACCTGACCACGACGGCAAAGTGACCTCGTTGTGATTATGGGACGCAGGTTCGTTTCCCGCTACCGGGCATCACAACTGCTTCAAATTTCTTGCACCTGGATCGAAGGCTTTGTAATGACAATAGTATTCAAACGTGTGAGGAGATTTTTAGAAGTTAAGGCATTGTGGCTATTACAATTGCATATGTATCTGGTAAAAAGTGACCAGTAAATTTTACACTCACACACACACACGTATATATATATATATTGCCTAATGAGGTTAATATGTCTTAAAACCATGGAATCTGTATAAAATGTTTTAAGACTCGAGCAAAAATAATTAATCAGTTTTAATTAATGTGTAAGAAACGACAACTTCAAGCTGAAAATGACTTGTGCATACCAATCCTCTACCCACTCCTTCCTTCTCCCCTTCTCCCAACAGGTTCAGACCGCAAAGATGGTGAAAATGGGATTAATGTCAGCTGTGCTTCTCGTCACTCTGTTTGCCATCATCAACACATCAGAGGCCAGTCCTCGAAAAGTTGACCAAGGTAAGACACAACCTCTTATTTTTGAGGAATTGCAGTAGTCAAAGAGGTTGTAAGTACCACTTCTGATAACAATGACATTCTTCAATACACCTCCTTTTTCAGCTTGCATTGATCAAATCTGCACTATGGAATACGACCCCATTTGTGGCACTGATGGGAATACATACAGCAACAAGTGCCAATTCAGGCTTGAGAAGAGATGCAACAATCGTAAGCTGAGGATTCTGTGCTATGGAGAATGCGGTAACTGTAAGTCTCCTCAAAGTATCTAGTATTTATCCCATTCACGATGACCTAAAATGAAGTTTATGTATGTTTTGTCTGTTCATTATCTGTGCTTATTATGGGACTTGAAATCAGAAAGCCTGAACAATGATTTTTGCTCCTAGAATGTCAGCAAATGGCTAGAGTAAGCGCCATGTGATGGTTGGTACTTGTAGAGAGAATGGGGAGAAAAGAGATTGGTATAGAGTGAAAATGAAGATGCTGTTAAACAATTTGGCTATGAGTTGATTTTTTTCTTCTACAGGCCGCACTTAATGACTGATGGAAGGTCTTCACTAACAATGGAAGGAATAGTTTCATAGACAATGCATAAAGCCAACTGTATCACTGATGTAATCCTTCAAATATGCAACTGTAGTCTTGCCTTAGAATTTCTTCCATGAAATGTCTGCACCATTCATTGAATTTATTATCATTGAAGCATTGTATCATTTATGAAGAAAATGTAATAAAACCTGCATCCAAAATCCAGTTATTAACTCTTATTTCCCTTCATATAGGTTTCAGTACAGGGATAATTTTACAAACAACCACCCTACAAACACTATTAGTACAATTCACTGACATGACATGAACACTACTGAACGACGGATGGTTGCATCTGAATGAAAACAGAGAAATTCAAAGATGGAAGCCACCAAGAACAAATTTTCAATAAAATGTCAACAGGCTAAATTTTCTAGTGATGCACCCTCAAAGAAAGTCACAAAAAAAACTAAATTTCCAACCAATAACTATGAATCCTTCCAATGTACCTATGTTGGCCACACTACCATGACTTTTTGAGGACATCTGCAGTACCTTACAATCCAAGATACCATCATCCATTATTTTACACTGACTGTCTAACTAATGCTTAAAGTAGAGTGACATGTACGAAGGACTGAACACATCCACTGTGTGCCGAGATTTGCTCATATCCTTATGTCCAGGAGAGAGCCAAAGGTTGAGTTTTGAATCCAAGGGTTTGATGGTCTTGTCTTTATTTGTCGTCTTAACATTCAACACACGCAAGGTATGGCTTTGTATACTAAGTTCAGGTGGCCTATTTAAATGTGGAGTGTAGTTACCATGAAGTTCTTTGCTTTAAAATTTTCAGTAAGTTCTACAGTATTTATGTATATGCTGTTTACCATAATCCAAATATCGACGATTCTGTTTATGACTGTCTTTTGGAGAGGATTAGTACGGCTCTGTCACAGGATTCTAAAGCTTCATTCGTTATTTGTGGAGACTGCAACGCAAAGCACAGCGAGTGGCCTCATTCAAATTCCACAGATCAGCTTGGCAGGTCTGCTCTTGAGTTCTGTGTGTACTTTGACTTTTGTCCAGCTAACTGAGGAACCCACGCATATTTGGGGGAAACAGATTAGACCCCATATTCACAGATATTCCAGCCATCAAGTCCAATATCTGTGAGTATATAGGCACTTCCTACCATTTAGGCACTGAGATAGGCACATCTGTTAATCAATATGTTCCTAATGCACCCATTGGAAAAGAGGTCTGGCTGAAACCTAGGGCCAACTGGGATCGTATTATTGAAGCTTGTCAGGTACTTCATATTTCAGATGCTATATCAGATCCAGATCCCAAGAAGAAGTAATATAGAATGATGATGTCTATTTTAGCAAGGTATGTCCCTAGAAAGGTCATCAGATTCAGTACAAATGACAAGCAGTGGTTTGATGATGCAAGTAGATAAGTTTTTACCATGACAAACAGACTAAATTCAACACATGAGGACGAAATCGTTCACATAAAAATGACATGTTTTGTTAAATCTTACCGTGTTACGAAAAGAATGGACTATATAGCTGAGAGAAATTTCGATATTTCCTTAAAGAGGAAACGTAAAGTAATTACTCAGCGCCATCTGTGGTGGACCAGATTGTGTCTGGCGTTCCACAGGGTAGTGTTCTTGGTCTGCTGTTATTTTTATTGTGTAAAGTGATATGGTTGTTAGCCTGGAAAACAATATTGTTCAGTACAATGGTGAATGCAGCACTTGTGGGTGCAGTAAAGTCTCCATTTATGTGAATTGTGTAGCCAGTGTGGTGTGAGGCTGAACTCTAGTAAAATGCAAACACCATTGATTAGCAGATCTCGTACAGATTATCCACCCTATTCGCCTATTCAGGTTGAAGGGACTCTGGTAAATGAATCTAAAGCTATAACTGTTCTTGGTGTAACTTTTAATTCTCTTCTAACTTTTGAGAAACATCTAATGAAAGTTAGGTATTGTATATAAGGCTCCAAATATTTAAAACACTGATAAAATCATTGCAACCTGCGTTTGGTCATTTGTCCTTCCTTTAACAGTATACTGTTCTCCGGTGTGGATGTCTGTCTCTGCCAGAGATTTATCTCTTTTAGCTAGAGTGGTTCGTGGATGTAAGTTTCTGTTCCCTAATATTAGCAGGTCGTGACTTGGTCTCTTGTTTGCCACTTTTTCATAAGTTGTATTTTAACAGAGACCTTTCACATTCATAACTGATCCCCGATCCTCTTGTCCTGCCGAGAGGGACCAGATTTGCTGAACAGCCTTTTCTGTTCCAGAGTTCCTTTATGCCTCCCTGCGGATGTCGTGCAATTGAAACTTCACAAGCTCAAGCGAAGATGCAAGGCATTACTGCCCTAAAACAATCGTTCTTGTATTTTAATCATTTACATAATTTTTATCTGTTTATTTATTCATTTGTTAATTTATCTTTCCTTTTCAGATAACTGATCTCCCCCTTCTGTATCTCCCTTTACTCTTTGTGTCTTCTTTCTAATGAACACCTCAGTTTTTGAAAGCTTGAATTTCAAGTCAGTGGTTCCTGTGGGGTTGTTCCATACGAGTAGGGTTCATGTTCTGAATAATAATAATAATAATAATAATAATAATAATAATAATAATAATAATAATAATAATAATAATAATAATAATAATAATAGTAATAATAATAGTAATAATAACTGATGTGGAAATGCTGTATTTTGGAGGAATTTTCTTTGCTAGTGATTTGGTGTGCAGATAACATGAACTACAAAATGAATGAGAGCTTAGGGAAGCTTTGTGGATCTCTTGGTGGTAGGAAGTTTCTCAAAATTGATAAGTTAAACTGTCTCCTACCTTAGCTTTTGCTTCAATAAAAATAATGGTCAGATATACCTCCAGCCACCCATCTGCTCATTGTCATATCCATAAACTTAATCTTCCACCTTCTAAGCACTTGTACATATCAAGTCTATTTCCCCCAAATTTTTGTGTTAAAGTTTCTTCTTTTTCATTTATCCCAGGAAATCGACATTTGACTACAATGGCACCTCTTTCTCGATAGCACACTTTTGAATTTAAATCACCTGCCACGACCACTCTCTCATGAGCCAAAGATCCACGTGTAATCTTTCACCTGTTCAGAGTCTCCCGGATGTAGCAATCTCCACCCCTCATTCATCCCAGACACAATCACTCTTTGTTCCTCCAGGCAATGAATACATTCAGGGTACATTATATGCCTTTTGATGTTTGGCCCAAATGAAGTAAATTGCATTCTCTAAATGGGAGACTTTCCATTATCTTCTGACTGTTTATAATTTTGTATTTTCTCTGGGCTACATATCTTAAGGGTCACATGGTACAGAGATTACAGCATAGGTAATTTTAAAGTTCTGGAATGGCTTTTGTGGATATTATAGACACACACACAAACAAACACACACACACAAAACATATATCTATCTATCTATCTATATATATCTATATATCTATATATCTACCTATATATCTATCTATCTATATATTACTTGTGAGTAGAAGAGTGGGTTTCTTTTTACACTTGTCATTTTTGAAGCAACCATGAATGACAACTAGCTCACTACAACTAGAGAGAGAGAGAGAGAGAGAGAGAGAGAGAGAGAGAGAGAGAGAGAGAGAGAGAGAGAGAGAGAGAGAGATTCAAGTGCAAAACACCTTAACGAGCAATATACAGTCCTTCTCGGAACCCATAACAAAATAACAATAGCAGTCGGAGCCTCTGATAATATAGGGTAACTAGCATCTCTAATGCATAGCAACCACCAGCTATATATATGTAAGTGGGAATAGTTCTGGCCACAGTCACACTCGGGTTGAGAGACACTATTCAGAAGCTCTAGGGACTCTCTCACGTTTCATCTGCCACACACTTCAGTGAAGGTAAAAAAATGAACAAGAATTTACGTTTCGTTTTTTAGAATTAACTGTGATATTATTGAGTACTCAGCCTCAAGTTTATACAATTACAGTCACGTGTCTGTGTGTGTGTGCTCATTCTAAAACATGAAGGGTATAATGGATATATATATATATATATATATATATATATATATATATATATATATATATATATATATATATGTATGTATATATATACATATACACATATATACATATACATATATATATATGCAGTATATATATATATACATATACACACACACACACACACATATATATATATATATATATATATATATATATATATATATATATATATATATATATATATATATATATATATATATATAGTGCCTAATGAGGTTAATAGCATGTCTTAAAACCAGGGAATCTGCCTAAAATGTTGAAGGATGTGGCTAGAATTATTTTAGTTTAACCAATTTAGGATATTCTTCAAATTCAAAATTATTTTTATTTGCCAAGCCCATGCTCACTCCTCTCTTCTCCCTACAGGTTCAGACCGCAAAGATGGTGAAAATGGGATTACTACCAGCTGTGCTTCTCATCACTCTGTTTGCCATCATGAGCACATCAGAGGCCAGTCCTCGAAAGGTTGATCAAAGTAAGACACAACCTCTTGTTTTTGAGGAACTGTAGCAGTCAAAGATAAATAGCATATCCCATCATATATTTACAAATACCTTAAATTCACTGTGAACATCCAAGATTACCATATTAGCTTCTTGTATAATAGCTCTAACAGGGTTGTAAGTACTACTACTGATAACAATAACATTGTTTGGTATTTCCCCTTTTTCAGCTTGCACGAATCTACTCTGCACTATGGAATACAACCCAATTTGTGGCAGTGATGGGAATACATATAGCAACATGTGCAAGTTCAACAATGCGAAGAGATGCAACAAACCTTGGCTGACGATTCAGTGCTACGGAGAATGCTATAACTGTAAGTCTCCTTAAAGTATTTAGTATTTATCCCACTCACAATAACCTTAATTGCAGTTTATGCATGCTTTTTCCGTTAGTTATCTGTGGCTGTTATGGCTGTTAAAATCAGAAAGCCTGAACGATGATTTTTGCACCGAGAATGTCAACAAATGACTAAACGCGATGAGATGGTTGGTACTTGTAGAGAGAATGGGGAGAAAAAAGGTTGGTATTGAATGAAAATGAAGATGCTGTTGAAAAATTTGACTATAAGTTGACTTTTTCATCTACAGGTAGCTCTCAGTGATTGACAGGTCTTCACTAACAATGGAAGGAATAGTTTCATAGACAACGCAAAAAGCCAACTGTATCACTGATGTAATCCTTCAAGAATGCCACTGTAGTCTTGCCTAAGATTTCTTCCATGAAATATCTGCACCATTCATTGAATTTGTTGTCACTGAAGCATTGTATCATTTACGAAAAAAAATGTATAAAACCTGCTCCTAAAATCCAATTATTAACTTTTATTTCCCTTCACATATCAATGGGTTTCAGTACGGGGGTAATTTTACAGATAACGACCATAAAAACACTAGTTGTAGATGTCAGTATTGTTTAAATCCATCGAACTTACATGAAAATGACCAGTGCTGAACGATGGATGGGAGTGTTTGAAGAAAAACGTTCAAGATTGAGGTCCACCAAGAACCAGTTACAATTTTCGATGAAATGTCAACAGGGCAGTCTTCTAAAATACTACGAGAAAGAGGTTGGAGACGACCAAAGTTATAAATAAAACTAAATATTTAATTTAAAAACGATGACTCTTTTAAAAGTATCAGTTGGTCACACTACCATGACACTGTGAGAGCATTTCAGTACCTGTCAGTCCAAGACCCACTATCTAATGCTTGAAAAAGAGTTACTCGCACACAGGATTGGAAACATGCACAGTGAGTCGAGATCTGATCTACCCATATGTCCACGAAACACCATTAATTGATGTAGAAAGGCTGTATGGAGTAGAAGTGGTAAGTACTAAAACCTTTGTTTTTATGGTCTACGATGGGGTGCAGATGGAATGAATTGCAAAATAAATGAGCACTTAATGATGAATGGATCCCTTGGTGGGAGGAAATTCCTCCTAATTAGTAAATAAGCCAACTTGTCTTTATAACCCTTGTTCAAACATTTTCGTCACTACGTTTCTAACTTAAATTGTCTCCTACTTTAAATTTTGCTCCAACTAAATAATGATCAGCTTTCTCTCCAGCCACCCATCTGCTAACTATTATACCCATGAACTCATTCTTCCACCTTCTTTGCACTTGTACTTAAGAAATCCATTTCCAAAAAATATGTTATGATAAAGTTTCTTCATTCTAATTTATCCTAGAAAATCGAGATCCGACCTCAACGCCATGTTTCTCGATCACATACTTTTGCATTTGAACTGCCTAGCACAACCACTCTCTCACGCACCAAACATCCACGTGTAATCTTTAACCTGACCACAGAGTCTCCCGGATGTAACAATCTCCACCCCCTTATTCAACTCAGACACAATCACTCTTTGTTACTCCATGCAACGAATACAATCAGGGTACATTACATGCCTTCAGATACTGGGCCCAGATGAAGTGGATTACATTCTCAAAATGTGATAACATATATTATCTTATTACTGTTAATAAGACTATTTCAAATGAACATCTTTATCAAAATGCTGCCTTATTTAAACACCATACTCCCACTCAATTTTTTCTGGCAAAAAAAAAAAAAAATTATTGTAGATATTCCTGAAATGTAAAAAAAAAAAAAAAAAATAAGAAAAAACATAAATTAATATTTCCTGTATTTCCGTTATGTTATCTATCTAACTAACTTACATATTGTAAGAGCACTATGGTACGCAGAATGTTTTATGGGCAATTTTATATTTTTGGAATGAATTGTATGGATAGCAATAAGCCTAAATAAGGTTTTTATTTTTTCTTCCATGAATTGTTGTACACACTCATACCAGCACACGCGCACACACACACACAAATATACACACAAATAAATATATGTTTGTGTTGGTATTAGAGATTATGTACCGTTTTATACTTGATAGTTGTTACGCAACTATGAATAGCAATAAGTCACGAGAGAGAGAGAGAGAGAGAGAGAGAGAGAGAGAGAGAGAGAGAGAGAGAGAGAGAGAGAGAGAGAGACTACTACAGGTCATTTTCGGATCTGTGACCACGGTTCAGAGGCTTCTGGAATTTTACTACTTTTCGGAATTCATAACCAAGTTTAATAACATTTACTCCATAGCTTGTGGTACAACCCAGGAGTTCATATATCTTTCACAATCATGAGATATGTTTATGATCACGCGTCTGTGAAATATTTAGCTTATTAGAACTAAAAGGACGCTGTTTCAGCCCATAAAAATATAAAACCTTTCAATTTTAGGTCAAGCGACTGATACAATTATTCGTTTGGAAATACGACTTAGGGAAACTGTTACGTCAACAGGAAATTCTAACATTGGGAACCTGTATCACTCAAAGCTAGCGATTCAAGTACAAAACTCAGCAGGTGAATAATATTGTTCTTCTCGGAACCCGGAGCATAATAGGAAAACCAGTATGGATTCTGTCAAAATTGGTTAATTGGCAACCTCACGAACGCCGGCTCCTAGTACAGTATATATATAATGGTTATTGTGCGCCGCTTGATCAATCAGGTTAAGACACCCAGTCTAGAAGCAAGTTCCCCAATCTTTTCTTCTGTTGCACATTACAGTTCAGATAAAAAAAGGGCTATTTTTAACTTTTTGAATAAATAGGGATATTTTTGAGCTCTCAGCAGATTAATTGTAAAATATTGGTTCTTTATAAGCACAAGCAAGTACACGCACATACAAATGTGTGTGTGCGTGTGTGTGCGTGTGTGTGAGAGAGAGAGAGAGAGAGAGAGAGAGAGGGAAGATTGAACGGCTGATGTCAAAAATAATACAAATGCATTTACATGTTTTCTGTTGATTTTCTAAGTATTTTTTCCAAATGATATTTGTCAGAGTGGTTAAAATAGTGTGACTTCGATATTAAAGTTATCTTTCGGTTAACATTTTTAGAAATGTATATATATATATATATATATATATATATATATATATATATATGTATATATATATATATATATATATATATATATATATATATATATATATATATATATATATATATATATATATATATATATATATATATATATATATATCGCCAGTAACACCGCAGAAATTGTATCTAATAAAAGTGTATAGAAAAGCTATAAAACCTAGAAGAACATTGTTGATTTGTTAGAAAACTTCAAGTTAGGACAACCTACAAATTCGAAATTATTCGTGCATACGGAACTTATAACCATTTCTTTCTTCTCTCTACAGGTCCAGACCGTAAAGATGGTGAAAATGGGATTACTGTCAGCTGTGCTTCTCGTCACTCTGTTTGCCATCATCGGCACATCAGAGGCCGATCCTCATAATCATGAACCAGGTAAGTCTCCACTTCTTGTTTTCATAATAGGTGGGACTTCATCACTTATTTATTATTCATTTTTTTACATCAGTGTTTAAAAATATGTGTAAGAATATTTTTTTTTAGATTCTGATTGGTATGGGTACTATGCAGTCGGTAGTCAATATATTTTAATTTTATCCACTCTCAGATACTGTACCATCATTATGGATATCCAAGAATGTCATACCAGCCTCACTATGTATCATAATTTAGCACGAAGACTATAAAACTATTACGAATATTATAAATCTTATTTGATATTTTTTTGCTTTACAGCTTGTGGTAACACATTTTGCACAGCTGACTACAGCCCTGTTTGTGGCAGCGATGGGAAGACATACTCCAACTCCTGCTTCTTCGACATTGAGAAGAGATGCAAGAATCCCGGACTAACGGTGCGATGCCAAGGAGAATGCAGCAATTGTAAGTCTCTCGTCATTATTCAGTATTTAGTCTGTTCAGAATTACCTGTAGTTTAATTTATGTATGATTTTTGCATCGTCAAAGTGAACAAATGACTAACGTTGAAATGGTCTGTACATGTAGAGAGAATGGGGAGAAAAGAGACTGGCAAAGAGGGAAAATGTTGATGATAATAACCAGGTTCACTATGAGGGTACTTTTACTATCTACTCCTTTATTGGAAGTCAGTGTGGGATATCTACCTGGAGTTCTGACTACAAAGGGCACTGACTCGGCCATATTGGAGACTTCAATGCAGACCAGAACAGGAGGGAGAGACAAAATTCATTTTATTTGAATATAATCTTAAGGGTTGCGTTCATTTTCTCCCCATTATTTCTTAAGAAACCTAAAAACTTTAGAGCTCGTAAATATATGAAACTTTTCCAGTCATGATTTCATGTCTTTATCAACCTTGTAAGATTCCTTAGTGATTACAGATGAGGGAAACGCTGGACAGTTAATCAGCTGTTGAAACATATCTCTTTATTCATCAATTTTCCAACGAATTTATTTATTTATATATTAATTCACTTATTCAATCCATTTTTTATCAATTCATTCCAACCATCACATGAGTCATTCGTTTTTAAAACATTTCCTTTTTCTTCTACAGGTGCACATTAGTGAGCGACAGAAGTACTCATTAAATATGGGAAAAATAGTTAAAGATAATGCATAAAGTCATCTGAACCAATGATGCAATTCTTCACGTATGTCAGTGTATGTTTGACTTGAATTTCCTATATTTGACTTGAATTTCCTACATGAAATATCTGCATCATTCACTGAATGAATTATTGCTGCAGCATTGTATCACTTGTGAACAAATCAAAATAAAACCTGCATCTAAAATCCGATTTTATGTCTTATTTCCCTTCGAGTATCACTGAGTTTAGTATAGATATCAATATACAAATAATCAACCAAAGTTACCATTGGTTTGATTAATTTAAGTTACTTGGAAATTAGGAGCATGTATTTGAAGCCAGCCGTTGATTTGAAACGAAAACACTTTTGGTATTGTTGTAAATGAAATAAAAGCAAGGATTAAGTAATTTTTAGCACTCAAATTCATATCTCTGAACTGCTTTTATTACAGACTTTGAATATTCCAATCATTAATTTGACTAAACAATAAATGATATGATACACAGGACAGGCTACAGGCTAAGTTATATTACTGTCCTAGTAATTGTATAGAGTTGAACACAGTTACTTTGACATGTCTAAAGCTCAGAGCTGTAGGAAACGGATGAGAAAAAACTCAGGAGAGCAAAAAGAAGAGGGTGACACGGAGAATAATAAAGTTATTGAACAAATATCAAGTTTATTTATGTTTAAGAAAGTACAGAGTTGACACACTCCCACGAAAATATGGGGACAGTGACTTAGGACCTAGTTTTGGCTCAGGGGTTTTTGACAAGCTCACCCTTAGCTCCCATCCCCAACCCCACACAGCAGAATTATCACCTGTGGGACAGCCTCCCAGAGGGTTTCGTGCAACCGGAACCTCAGAAGTTCAAGCAAAGATGCAATCCATTACTTCCTCAATACTATTCTCTTTGCATTTTAATGCTTTTGTAGCTATTTATTAATGTGCATTTATTTATTTTCTCTTTTTTAGTAAGTGGGATTTTTTCTTTTTGTATTTCCCCATTATCTCCTCTTACTTCTTCCTAATGAACACCATATTCTTTGGATGCTTGAATTCTAAGTCAATTGCCCCCGGGGTGCTTGTTCTATATAAATAGGTTTCATCTTTTGAAAAACAACAATAATCACTCATACATCCCTACATACACAGATTTCTACATTCCCTTTCAAAACATTTTTCCTTAAAACTCTCTGCTATCAGTAACCATGATTTGACATGATACCACATCACAATCTCTTTGTCTGTTTCATACTTTTGCATTTAAACCACATAGCACAACTACCCTTACATGTACAGACTGAGACACTACCATAAACGCTCTCTTTTACCCTCACATGTATCTTTCACCTATTCCTAGACCATGTAATGTTATGCGAATCTCTTTCACTGCAGAAACAATCACTATTTGTTCTTCCAGGTAATGAATACATACTAGATATGTATATGACTTTGGATGTTTGGCAAAAATTAAGTAAATTACATTTTCAAAATTGTATGCTATATATCATCTCATTACTGTTTGTAGGACTATCTTTAATTAATATCTATTTGAAACTGTGGAATGATTTAAACACCACACTCATATTCAGATGTTTTTATAATTTTGGAGTCCATTGTATACACTATAGTAACTTCAAATCGGATTTTTATTTTTCCTTTCGTAATTTAATATACGTGCACATACATGCCACAACTTCAACTACAAGCGTGCAAACACACACACATATGTATATATATATATATGTATATATATATATATATATATATATATATATATATATATATATATATATATATATTAAGAGGAACGACAGATGCAGTGTTTGTTCTCCGACAAACGATGGAAAAATACCTGGTGAAGCAGAAAGGACTGCAAAATTATTCGTAGATCTGGAAAAGGCATACGATAGAGTACCAAGCCAAGAGGTTTGGAGGCGCATGCGAGTAAAGGGAACACCGGAGAAGTGTGTGAGGTTGGTCCAAGATATGTGGGAAAAAGCGCAAAAACGCAGGTCAGAAGCAGCGTTGGGTTAACTGAATGGATACCAGTAAGAGTTGGTTTACACCAGGGATCTGCTCTAAGTCCATATGTTTTTGACCTAATAATGGATGTTCTATCTCAAGGAATGAGAAATCAGTCCCAGTGGTGCATGTTGTTCCCTGATGACATCTTGTTATGCAGCACCAACAGAGGGGTAGTGGAGTCAAAACTAGAGCAGTGCAGAAAGGTACTGGAAGACAGAGGTTTAAACTGCCTAGCACCAAACATCCACGTGTAATCTTTAACCTGATCACAGTCTCCCGGATGTAACAATCTCCACCCCCTTATTCAACTCAGACACAATCACTCTTTGTTACTCCCTGCAATGAATACAATCAGGGTACATTATATGCCTTTAGATATTGGACCCAGATGAAGTGGATTACATCCTCAAAATGTGATTACATATATTATCTTATTACTCTTAATAAGACTATTTCAAATGAACATCTTTATCAAAATGCTGCCTTATTTAAACACCACACTCCCACTCAATTTTTTCTGGCAAAAAAAATTATTGTAGATATTCCTGAAACGTAAAAAAAAAAAAAAAAAAATCAGGAAAACCTAGATTAATATTTCCTGTATTTCCGTTATGTTATCTTCTGTGTAACTAACTTACATATTGTAAGAGCCCTATGGTACGCAGTATTTTATGGGTAATTTTATATTTTTGGAATGAATTGTATGGATAGCAATAAGCCTAAATAAGGATTTCATTTTTTCTTCCATGAATTGATGTACACACTCATACCAGCACACGCACACACACACACAAATATACACACAAATAAATATATGTTTGTGTTGGTATTAGAGATTATGTACCGTTTTATACTCGATAGTTGTTACGCAACTATGAATAGCAATAAGCTCAAGAGAGAGAGAGAGAGAGAGAGAGAGAGAGAGAGAGAGAGAGAGAGAGAGAGAGAGAGAGAGAGAGAGAGAGACAGAGAGAGTACTACAGGTTATTTTCGGATCTGTGACCACGGTTCAGAGGCTTCTGGAATTTTACTACTTTTCGGAATTCATAACCGAGTTTAATAACACTTACTCCATAGCTTGTGGTACAACCCAAGAACTCAGATATCTTTCACAATCATGAAATATGTTTATGGTCACGTGTGTGTGAATTATTTAGCTTATTAGAATTAATAGGACGCCGTTTCAGCCCATAAATAATATAAAACTTTTCAATTTTAGGTCAAGCGACTGATACATCTACTCGTTTGGAAATACGACTTAGGGAAACTGTTACGTCAACAGGAAATTCCGTGATAGACTTAAGGATAATCATTAATATCTTCTAACCTTGGGAACCTTTATCACTCAAAGCTAGCGATTTAAGGACAAAGCTCAGCAGGTGAATAATATTGTTCTTCTCGGAACCCGGGGGATAATAGGAAAACCAGTATGGATTCTGTCGAAATTGGTTAACTGGCAACCTCAAGAACGTCAGCTCCTAGTACGGTATATAAGTGATATTGTGCCCAGTTTGATCAGTCAGGTTAAGACACCCAGTCTAGAAGCAAGTTCCCCAATCGTTTCTTCTGTTGCACATTACAATTCAGATAAAAAAGGGTTATTTTTAATTTTTTAAATAAATAGGGATATTTTTGAGCTTTCAGGAGATTAATTATGAAGTATTGGTGCCTTTACAAACACAAGTAAGCACACGCACATACAAGTGTGTCTGTATGTGTGTGTGTGCGTGTGAGATTGAACGGCTGATGTCAAACATAGCACAAATGCATTTACATGTTCCCTGTTGATTTTCTAAGTATTTTTTCCAAATGATATTTGTCAGAGTGGTTAATAATGTGACTTCGAGATTAAAGTTATCTTTGGGTTAATACTTTTAGATATATATATATATATATATATATATATATATATATATATATATATATATATATATATATATATATATATATATATATATATATATATCGCCAGTAACACCGCAGAAATTATATCTGATAAAAGAGTATAGAAAAGCTATAAAACCTAGAAGAACATTGTTGATTTGCAAGAAAACTTCAAGTTAGGACAACCTACGAATTCGAAATTATTCGTGCACACGAAACTTATATCCATTTCTTTCTTCTCTCTACAGGTTCAGACCACAAAAATGGTGAAAATGGGATTACTGTCAGCTGTGCTTATTGTCACTCTGTTTGCCATCATCGGCACATCAGAGGCCGGTCCTCATAATCATAAGCCAGGTAAGACTCCACTTCTTGTTTTCATAATAGGTGGGACTTCATCACTTATTTATTATTCATTTTTTTTTCATCAGTTTAAAAATATGTATAAGAATATTTCTTTTAGAGTCTGATTGGCATGAGTACTGTGCAGTCAATAGTTAATATACTTTAAGTTTATATACTCTCAGATACTGTACCATCATCATGGATATCAAAGAATGTCATACTAGCCTCACTATCTAATATAATTTAGGAAGAAGACTATAAACTCTGTTACAAATATTATAAATCTTACTTGATGTTTTTGCTTTACAGGTTGCGGTAACACAGCTTGCATAGCTTTGTACAAGCCCGTTTGTGGCAGCGACGGGAAGACATACTCCAACTCCTGCTTCTTCGACATTGCAAAGAGATGCAGCAATCCCAGACTAACGGTGCGATGCCAAGGGGAATGCAGCAAGTGTAAGTTTCTCAACATTATTCAGTATTTAGTCTGTTTAGAATTACCTGTAGTTTTATTTATGTATGATTTTTGCATCGTCAAAGTGAACAAGTGACTAAAGCGAGAACGTTGAAATGGTCTGTACGCGTAGAGAGAATGGGGAGAAAAGAGACTGGCAAAGAGGGAAAATGGTGATGAGATTAACAAATTTGACTGTGAGGGTACTTTTACTATCTATTCCTTTATGGGAAGTCAGTGTGGGATATCTATCAGGCGTTCTGCCTACCAAAGCCACTGGCTCGGCCATATTGGAGACTTCAATGCAGACCAGAATAGGAGAGAGGCAAAATTAATTATATTTGAATATAATCTCAAGGGTTGCGTTCATTTTCACTGCATTTTTTCTTGAGACCTAAAAATCTTCAGAGCTTGTAAATATATGAAGCTTTCTCAGTCATGATTTCATGTCTTTATCAGCCTTGTAAGATTCATTAGTGACTACAGATAATGGAAACGCTGGACAGTTAATCAGCTGTTGAAACATATCTCTTTATTCATCAATTTGCCCATCAATCTACTGCATTTATTCAAACATTAATTCACTTATTCAATCCATTTTTTTTATCAATTTATTCAAACCATCACATGAATCATTCGTTTTTAAAATATTTCCTTTTTCTTCTACAGGTAGACATTAGTGAGTGACAGAAGTACTCATTAAATATGGAAAAAATAGTTAAAGATAATGCATAAAGCCATCTGTATCACCGATGTAATTCTTCACGTATGTCATTGTATGTTAGATTTGAATTTTCTACATGAAATATCTGCATCATTCATTGAATGAATTATCACTGCAGCATTGTATCACTCATGAACAAATCAAAATAAAACCTGCATCTAAAATCCGATTTTATGCTTTATTTCCCTTCGAGTATCAATGAGTTTAGTATAGATATCAATTTACAAATAATCAAAGTTACCATTGATTTGATTAATTTAAGTTACTTGGAAATTAGGAACATGTATTTGAAGCCAGCCATTGATCTGAAACGAAAACACTGTTCTGGTATTGTTGTGAATGAAATAAAAGCAAGGATTAGGTAATTATTAGCAATCAAATTCACATCTCCGAACTGCTTTTATTACAGACTGTGAATATTCCAAACACTAATTTGACTAAACGATAATGGAAATGATACATATGACAGGTTACAGGCTAAGTTATATTTTTGTCCTAGTTGTGGTTTAGACATGTCTAAAGCTCTGAGGTGTAGGAAACGGACGAGAAAAGACTCAGGAGAGCAAAATAAGAGGGAGACAGAGAAGCACTGAGAATAATAAACTTTTTGAGAGTAAAAAGGTTTAAAAGGTGTAACAGGAGGAAAACCTCATAGTTGCACTATGAAACAATTGTTAGGAGAGGGTGGAAAGTAAGAAGAAAGAGAGATCATGAACGGATGCACAGCAGTAAGAGTGAAAGGGGTTGCAGCTAGGGGCCGAAGGAACGTTGCAAAGATCCCTAAGCAATGCCTACTGTGCACCGCCTGAGGCGCACTGACGGCATTACCCCAACGGGGTATATCTATTGTAAACCTGTACAATTCCTCCAAAACAAAATGCTGCGTCTTACCTGGATCAATAAATTATTGTGCCAGGCAGAGTTGACACACTCCCACGAAAATATGAGGACAGTGACTTAGGACCTAATTTTGGCTTAGGGGTTTTTGACAAGCTCACCCTTAGTTTCCCATCCCCCCACCCCCACACGGAAGGGTTATCCCCTGTGGGACAGCCTCCAAAAGGATGTTATACAACTAGAACTTCAGAATTTGAAGCGAAGATGCGATGCATTACCACCTTAATACTATTCTCCTGTCATTTTAATACATTTTTATCTATTTATCAATCTATTAATTTACTTTCTCTTTTTTAATAAGTGGGATTTCTTCTTTTTGTATTTCCCCATTATCTCCTCTTACTCCTTCCTAATGAACACTGTATTTTTTGGAAGCTTCAATTTCAAGTCAACGGTCCCTGTAGGTTTGTTCCTTATGAATAGGTTCCATCTTTTGAAAAAACAATAATAATCACTCATACATCCCTACATACACACATCCCTACATTCCCTTCCAAAACATTTTTCCTCAAAACTCTCCGCTCTCAGTAACCATAACTTGACATACTACCACATCACAATCTCTTTCTGTCTCATACTTTTGCATTTAAGCCACCTAGCACAACCACCCTTTCATGCTCCCCACCTGTATAACCAAGTACAGACAGAGACATTCCCATAAACGCTCTCTTTTACCCTCACATGTATCTTTCACCTGTTCCTAGACTCTCCCGAATGTAATATTATGCGAATCTCTTTCACTGCAGAAACAATCACTGTTTGTTCTTCCAGGTAATGAATACATACTTAGTGCGCATATGCCTTTGGATGTTTGGCAAAAATTAAGTAAATTACATTTTCAAAATGGTATGCCATATATCATCTTATTACTGTTTGTAGGACTATCTTTAATCATTATCATTTTGAAACTGTGGACTGATTTAAACACCACACTCATATTCAGATGCTTTTATAATTTTGGAGTTCATTGTATACACTATAGTAACTTCAAATTGGGTTTTATTTTTCCTTTCGTAATTTCATGTATGTCGCATACATCCCACAACTACAACTACAAGCATGCAATCACACAAGCACACCCACACACACACATATATAAAAATATATATGTATATATATATATATATATATATATATATATATATATATATATATATATATATATATATATATATATATATTAAGAGGAATGACAGATGCAGTGTTTGCACCACGCCAAGAGGTTTGGAGGTGCATGGGAGTAAAGGGAACACCGGGGAAGTATGAGGAGCAGAAACGCAGGTTAGAAGCAGTGTTGGGATAACTGAATGGATACCAGTAAGAGTTGGTTTACATCAGGGATCTGCTTCAAGTCCATATGTTTTTGACTTGATAATGGATGTGCTATCTCAAGGAATGAGAGATCGATCCCCCTTGATGCATGTTGTTCCCTGATGACATCTTGTTACGCAGCACCAACAGAGGGGTAGTGGAGTCAAAACTAGAGCAGTGCAGGAAGGTACTGGAAGACAGAGGTTTAAAGATTAGTAGGAAGAAGACTGAATATCTAAGTTTTAATGAAGATCAAGACTACGAAATTAGTATGGAAGGGACAATGATGAACCTAGTAGAAAAGTGCAAGTATCTTGGCTCAACAGTGGCTGATGATAGAAATTTGGATGTAAAAATAACACACAGAGTGCAGGCTAATTGGAAAAATTGGAGAAAGATGTCAGGTGTCTTGTGCGACCTCAGGATCAATATAAAGGCTAAAGGAAGAGTGTATGAGACAGTAGTGAGACCAGCTTTGATGTATGGAGCGGAAACATGGCCGGTAAGGAGAGAGAGCAAGAGATGAAAATGCTCAGGTGGATGTGTGGAGTAACAAAAATGGACAGGATAAAAAATTAAAAGAATAAGAGCAACCACTAAATCCGTAGAACTATCAAAGAAGGCCCGGGAAAGGAGGCTGCAGTGGTATGGTAACGTGGTGAGAATGGATGAGACATATGTAGGGACGAGAGTGACGCAGATAGAGGTGCCTGGTGGGAGAGCAAGAGAAAGACCGAAGCGAAGGTGGATAGATATAGTTAGAGAAGACAAACCGTTGTCAGTGGACGATGTGTCTGACCGAGCCGGGTGGAGGAAAGCTGTCACAAACATCGACCCTACATAGAGGTGGGAAAAGATGCTGAGAAAGAAGATGATTTATAAATGTGTACGTGCAGGGACATGTGTTTGTTTGCGTTTTTTTTTTTTTACTTGGTTTTCACTCAACTGAGAAAAGCAACTAGCTCACGAATGAAGAAGGAGAGAGAGAGAGAGAGAGAGAGAGAGAGAGAGAGAGAGAGAGAGAGAGAGAGAGAGAGTGGTTATTATCAGATCTGTGGCCAGAGGCAGTTTCCTACTTTTCGTCATTAATAACAAAGTTTAACAACACTTACTCCATAGCTTGTGGTACAACCCAGGAGCTCAGATATCTTTCACAATCATGAGATGCGTTTCTGGGTATGTGTCTGTGAAATATTTAGCTTATTACCATTAAAACGATGTTGTTTTTTTTTTTGGTGCAAAACATAAAACGCTTTAAACACGAGGTCAGGCGACTGACACATCTATTCGTATTAAAATATGACTTTGGGAAACTGTTATATTAAATGGATGACTCATAAGAGACTCAATGATAATCATTACATTAATTTCTTCTAACCTTGAGAGCCGTAATCACTCAGAGCCGATGATTTAAGCACAAAACTCAGCAGGCGAGAAATATTGTTCTCGGAACCTTAAGCAATTTAGGAAAAGCAGTCGCGGAATCTGATGATTCGGGATAACTGGCAACTCTCAGGATAACTGGCAACTCTCATGCAACTCCAACACCAGCTATATAAGTGGCAATAATTCTGGCCTTTAAATCAGTGAGGTTGAGACACTCAGTTTGGAAACACGGAAGTTTCCCTTCCTTTTCTTCTGTTGCAAAGTCAGTTCAGGTAAGACAAGAGATGACTTTGTCTTTTGGATCAACTGGATAAGACAAAGCACTGAGGAGTTTAATTTTGTATTATTGTATATTGATAAACATGCTTAAGTTTATACTAATTTATATATATATATATATATATATATATATATATATATATATATATATATATATATATATATATATATATATATATATATAGTAACATAACTAAAATTGTATTGAATCGAAGAGCCTGAAAATTTAATAACCTATCGGAGACGCTAAGCTAATTCTTAAAACGACTCTAAGTAATACAGTACTTTCTTCATATCTAAAACTCTTTAGGAATGTTAAACCTACAACTGCTCCTTTCTTCTCACTACAGGTTCAGACCACAAAGATGGTGAAAACAGGATTACTGTCAGCTGTGCTTCTCTTAACTCTGTTTACCATCCTCAGCACAACAGAGGCCAAGCCTGGTGCAATTGATCCAGGTAAGACGCAGCATTTTGTTTTGGATGAATTGTACAGATCTGCAATAAATATACCCCGTAGGTTGGTAGTGCCGTCAGTACTCCTCATGCAGTGCACAGTAGGCATTACTTAAAGATCTTTGCAGCATCCCTTCTGCCCCTAGCTGCCACCCCTTTCATTCCTACTATTGTATAACAATTCACAATCTTTCTTCCTTCTTACCTTCCACCCTCTCCTAACAATTGTTTCATAGTGCAACTGCGAGGTTTTTGCTCCTGTTACACCTTTTAAACCTTTTTACTGTCAATTTCAGCTTCAGTGCTGAATGACCTCATAGGCCCCAGAGGTTGGCCTTTGGCCTAAATTCGATTTTCTGTTCGGTTCTACAATAAATATAATATCCTATTATTTATTTCTAAATACTATAAACTGGTCATGAATATCCAAGGTTTTCATACTAGCTCCACCATCTTGTATAATTTAGCAAACAAGTCTGTGAATACTTTTACTGACGACAATAAGATTAGTTAACATTTCTTCTTCTTCAGTTTGCATCAGACGAATCTGCACTCTTGAAATCAACCCAGTTTGTGGCAGCGATGGGGGAACATACGGCAATCCCTGCTTATTCAACCTTGCGAAGAGATGCGACAATCCTAGGCTTACGATCCGATGCTATGGAACATGCAGGAAGTGTAAGTGTTCATCAAGCATAATATATTTAGTCATTTCAGATATACCTATATTGTGATAATAAACAGATGAATGGAGAGAGCGGGTTGAAGTGGTCTGGATGTGTGGAGAGAATGGTGAGAAAAGAAATTGGAAGCATGAAAATAATCGAGTCATACTGGAGATTTCAATGCAGATTAGAAAGTGAGCAAGTGTGTGTGTGTGTGTGTTTGTCTATATCTATGTATATATATATATATATATATATATATATATATATATATATATATATATATATATATATATATATATATATATATATATATATATAAACATATATACAGTATATGTATTTATACATATATTATTTCACAGTAGATGGAATCATCTATTTATTTACCAGTTTGCCTACGAATTTATTAATTCATAAATTACTTATTCAATTCCTTTTGAATCAGTCTATTCAAAGTCCATTTTTATTCATTCATTCCAAACATATTTTATTTATCCCCTACAGGTAGATATCACTGAGTGACAGAAGGTCTTCATTAAAGGTGGAAGATGTAGTTTCAAACACGATACAGAAAATCAACTGTATCATAGATGTAATCCTTCAAGTATTTCACTTGAGGTTTGCAAGAGATCTCTTCCATGAAATAGCTGTATCTTTCACTAAAGCAATTATGACTGTGGCATTGAATCATTTATGAAAAATAGTAATAAAATATGCATAAAAAATCCAATTATTTATTTTCATTTCCATTTAGATATCAGTAGGTTTAAGTGCAGAGATGAATTAACAAATAACCATACTAAAACATAATTTTGATATCAGTTACTATTTGTTCTGTTATTCAAATTTCCTAGCTCACGAATGAAGAAGGGGAGAGAGAGAGAGAGAGAGAGAGAGAGAGAGAGAGAGAGAGATACCGGTTATTATCGGATCTGTGGTCACGGTTCGGAGGCTTCTGCCATTTTCCTAGTATTCGGATTTTATGGGCAAATTCAATAACACTTGCACTTTAGCTTGTGGTACAACCCAGGAGCTCAGATGTATTTCACAATCATGGGATATGTTCATGGGCATGTGTCTGTGAAGTATTTATCTTATTAGCATTAAAGCGATGCTGTTTTTCTTGATGGAAAACATGAAACGCTTTAAATACGAGGTCAGGCGACTGGCACATCTATTCGTATGGAAACATGACTTTGGAAAATGTTATATTTCACGGATGTTTCGTAAGAAACCCCATGATAATCATGACATTAATTTCTTCTAACCTTGAGAGCCGTAATCACTCGGAACCGATGATTTAAACACAAAACTCAGCAGGCGAGGAATTTTGGAAAAGAAGTCGGGGAGTCTGATGATTCGGGATAATTGGCAACTCTCATGCAACCCTAACACCAGCTATATAAGTGGCAATAATTCTGGCCTTATAATTAGCCGGGTTGAGACACTCAATTTAGAAACACGAAAGTTTCCCTTCCTTTTATCCTGTTGCAAAGTCAGTTCAGGTAAGACGAGAGATAATACAAAGCATTGAGGAGTTTAATTGTGTATTACTGTGCATTGATAAACATACGGAATTTATACCCATATATATATATATATATATACATATACAGTATATATATATATAATATAATATATATATATATATATATATATATATATACATATATATATATATATGTATATATATATATATATATATATATATATATATATATATATATATATATATATATATATATATATATATATATATATATATATATAATATACACACACACACACACACATATATATATATATATATATATATATATATATATATATACATATATACATATATATATATGAATATGTATATATATATATATTTATATATATATATATATATATATATATATATATATATATATATATATATATATATATATATATATACATATATATATATGAATATGTATATATATATATATTTATATATATATATATATATATATATATATATATATATATATATATATATATATATATATATATATATATATATATATATATATATGTATATATATGGCCAGCAACATAACTAATATTGTACCGAATCTACAAGCCTGAAAAATTAACAACATATGGGAGAAGCTATGCTAATTTTTAACACGACTCTAAGTAATGCAGGACATTCTTCATATTTAAAACTCTTTGGGCATGTTAAACCTGCAACCACTCCTTTATTCTCACTACAGATTCAGACCACAAAGATGGTGAAAACAGGATTACTGTCAGCTGTGCTCTTCGTAACTCTGTTTACCTTCCTCAGCACAACAGAGGCCAAGCCTAGCACAACTTATCCAGGTAAGACGCAGCATTTTGTTTTGGTGGAATTGTACAGATCTGCAATAAATATACCCCGTAGATTGGTAGTGCTGTCAGTGAGCAGTAGGCATAACCTAAACATCTTTGCAGCATCCCTTCTGCCCCTAGCTGCAACCCCTTTCATTCTTACTACTGTATAGCCATTCACAATCTTCCTTCTTACCTTCCACCCTCTCCTAACAATTGTTTCATAGTGCAACTGCAAGGTTCTCCCCATGTTACACCTTTTAAACCTTTTTACTGTCAATTTCAGCTTCAGTGCTGAATGACCTATAGGTCCCAGAGGTTGGCCTTTGGCCTATATTTTATTTTCTGTTCTGTTCTACAACAAATAGAATATCCTATTATAAATTTCTAAATAATATAAACTCGTCAAAAATATCCAAGATTTTCATACTAGCTCCACCATCTTGTATAATTTAACTAAAAAGTCTATGAATATTCCTACTGATAACAATAACATTATTTAAGATTTCTTCTTCTTCAGATTGCGACTATAGAGCCTGCGGTCTTCATTTCCTACCTATTTGTGCCAGCGATGGGCAAACATACCTCAATTTCTGCTTATACAGCTTTGTGAGGAGATGCGAGAATCCTAGGCTTAGGCTTCATTGCTATGGAGAATGCAGGAAGTGTAAGTTTTCTTTAAGTATATTATATTTAGTCATTTCAGATATACAAGCATTGATGTGGTCTGCATGTGTGGAGAGAATGGTGAGAAAAGAAACTGGAAGAGTGAAAATAACCCAGTCATACTGGAGATTTCAATGCAGATTAGAAATTGAGCAAGTGTGTGTGTTTATATATATATATATATATATATATATATATATATATATATATATATATATATATATATATATATATATATATATATATCTCATAGCACATGTAAGCATCTGTTTATTCATCAGTTTGCCTATGAATTTATTCATTCATAGATTACTTATTCAATTCATTTTTAATCAATTAATTCAGACTCCATTTTATTCATTCATTCCAAACATATTTCATTTATCCCCTACAGGTGCACATCACTGAGTGACAGACGGTCTTCATTAAAAGATTTATTCCATGAAATGGCTGTATCTTTCATTAAAGAAATTATCACTGAAGCATTGTATCATTTATGAAAAAAAGTAATAAAATGTGCATAAAAATCCAGTTATTTATTTTCATTTCCATTTAGATATCAATAGGTTTAAGTGCAGAGATGAATTAACAAATAACCATACAAAAGCATAATATCAATATCAGTTGTTATTTGCTCTGTTATTCAAAATTGCTTGGAGTAGGTCATTAAAGGGAAAGGAGATTACTAATTTGATACATTTTGTGAATGAAATAAAAGCAATGAAGAAGTCAGTTTCAGCCATCAAATTTATATCTTTGAACTGCTTTTATTACAGACTGTGAATATTTTAAGTATTAATTTGACTAAACAATAAAGGAAATGATGCATATGACAGGCTACAGGCTAAGTTATATTTTTTTCCTGTCTAAAACTGTGGGAAGAAATAGGAAAGCAAAATAAGAGGGTGACAGAGAAACACGGAGAACAATAAACTTATTGAACAAATATCAAGTTTACTTATGTTTAAGAAAGTACAGAGTTGACACACTCCCACGGAAATATATTAGGACAGTGACTTAGTACCTTGTTTTAGCTCAGGGGCTTTTGGCAATCCCACCTTTAGGCCCCACCCCCCACTCCACACAGCAGGATTGTCACCTTCATACATTCCTACATTCCCTTCCAAACATTTTTCCTCAGAACGCTCTGCTCTCAGTAACTGTGACTCGACATGATACCACATCACAGTCTCTTTCTTTGTCTCATACTTTTGCATTTAAGCCACCTAGCACAACCACCCTTTCATGCTCCCCATTTATATAACCAAGTACAGACTGAGACACTCCCATAACCACTCTCTTTTACCCCCACGTGTATCTTTCACCTGTTTTTAGACTCTCCAGAATATAATATTATGCGAATCTCGCTCACTGCAGACACAATCACTGTTTGTTCTTCCAGGTAATAAAAATATACTAGGTATGTATTTGCCTTTGGAGGTTTGGCAAAAATTAAGTAAATTAGATTTTCAAAGTGGGATACTGTAGATTTTCTTATTACTGTTTATACGACTATTTCTAATCAATATCTTTTTGAAATTGTGGACTGATATAAATACCGCACTCATATATCTTAGATGTTCTTATATTTTCGGTTGGACTTATATACGCAATAGTAACTTCAAATCCAGTTTTTATAATTTTCTTTTGTGGTTTTATATATGTGAGCATATATGCCACCACCACAAACATGCAAACACACAAACACACACACACATGCATGCATATGTATATTTGTATATATATATGTGTGTGTGTGTATAGACATATGTATATCTATATATATATATATATATATATGTATGTGTGTTTATGAGTGACTGAGTGCGTTTTTTACTTTCTTCTTTTTACTCAACTGAGAATGGCAACTAGCTCACGAATGGAGGAGGATGAGGAGGAGGAGGAGGAAGAGAGAGAGAGAGAGAGAGAGAGAGAGAGAGAGAGAGAGAGAGAGAGAGAGAGAGAGAGAGAGAGAGAGAGAGAGGGAGAGAAAGAGAGAGAGATCTGTGGCCACGGTTCAGCTGCTTCTGGAGTCTTCCTGCTTGTCTAACAACACCTACGCTATAACCCCTAGTTTAAACCACCAGTTCAGTAATGTTTCATAACCATGAGATATATATATATGGCAATGTGTCTGTGAGTTATTTATCTCATTAGAATTGTAAGCACGTTGTTTTTGCCTATACAAAATATACAACTCTTTAAATGCGAGGTCAGACGACTTTACATCCATTCATTATTATTATTATTATTATTATTATTATTATTATTATTATTATTATTATTATTATTATTATTATTATTATTATTATTATTATTATTATTATTCAGAAGATGAAACCTATTCATATGGAACAATACCACCAAAGGGGCTATTGACTTGAAATTCAAGCTTCCAAAGAATATGGTATTCATTAGGAAGAGGTAAGAGGAGGTAAAGGGAAATACAGAAAGAGGAGATCCCACTTATTAAGAAATAAAAAAAATAAATTGATCAATTAACAAATAGATAAAAACGTATTAAAATGCAAGGAAATTAGTATTACGGTAGCAATGCATTGCACCTTCGCTTGAACTTCTGAAGTTCCAATTCAACGACATCCTCTGGGAGGCTGTTCCACAGTCCAAAGGTGTGAGGAATAAAGAACCTCTGGAAACTGAGAAGTTCGACTGCGAGGCACATTTACTGCACATTGGTGCTGCTGTTCAGCAAATCTGGTTTGCTCTCGGCAGATAAAGAGGATCAGGGATCAGTTGTGAATGTGAAAGAACTCTGTTGAAATACAGCTTACGAAAAAGTGACAAACAAGAGACCATCCGTCGATGGTCCAAGTCATAACTACTGCTATTAGGAAACAGAAACCTACCACCACGAACCACTCTGTCTAAAAGAGATAAATCTCTGGCAGAAGCAGACATCCATAGCGGAGAACAGTACTCTAGTAAAGGTAAGAAAAATGACCTACGTCAGACTGCGCTGATTTTATCACTATTATAAATATACGAGGCCTTACGAACAAGACCTAACTTTCGTGCGGTATTTACTGAAACTTTCATTAGATGTTTCTGAACAGTCAGATTTGAGTCAAAGGTTACACCTAGAATAATTAAAGCTTCAGACTCGTTCAGCAAAGTTCCATCCACCTGAAGGGGAGGATGGGGTAGGAAATTTGTACAAGATCTGTAATCAATAGTGTTTCGTTTTACTGAAGTTCAGCCTCATACCCCACCGACTGCGCCATTCACTGACCTGGTCCATGTCCCGATTGAGGCTGAGGGCAGCTTGATTTCTCAAAAGTGGAGACTTTACTACACCCACAAGTGTTGCATCATGGGCAAACTGAACAATCTTGTTTTCCAGGCCAACAACCATATCACCTCTATACACTAAAAATGACAGCGGACCTAGAACACTGCCTTGTGGAACTCCAGACAAAATATGCCTCGGTTCACTAAAGATCCCGTCCACAGCAACTCGCTGCTGCCTACCTGTAAGGAAATATTGAAGTAATCCTAAAACATATCCACCCACTCCAAGATTCTGAAGTTTATACATAAGTGCATTTACTGAATCGAAAGCAGCACTAAAATCTAACTGAATTACTCTGCACTCAAAACCCTTATCAAGATTCCCTTGCAAATAGCATGTCAAGTCTAAAAGAGCATCGCAGGCACTTAGCTGCTTCCTATATGTATATTGACTATCACCCAACAATCCTGTAGATTCGACACACTTATACAGTGGCTTAAAAACAAGTATTTCAGCAACTTTGGTAATATGAGTTTGGGAAACTGTTATATTTACGTGATATCCCATAAAAGTCTTCGGAATAATCACTAATTTCTGCTAACCCTGGGACCCTTAATCAACTAAAGCTAGCGATTTAAGTAAAGAAACTCAGCAGACGAGGAATGTTGCTCTTCTCGGAACCCAGAGCACAAAAGGAAAACCAGTCGAGGCTTCTGACAAAATTAGGTAATTGACAACTTTCCTGAACGTCACCATTGGGTATATAAGTGATTATTGTGCCCAGTTTCATCAGTCAGGTTAAGATTGCCAATTTATAAGCAGGTGAGATCCCCAATCTTTTCTTCTGTTGCACATTTCAGTTCAGGTAAGAAAAAAAAAAAAGAATAATAAATAGGTATATTTTTGATATCTCAGGAGATTAATTATTTTTTACAAACACGTTCTATAACTAGGAAATTATTTGTGCATGCCAAACCTATAACCATTTCAATCTTCTCTCCACAGGTTCAGACTGCAAGAATGGTGAAAATGGGATTACTGTCAGCTGTGCTTCTCGTCACCCTGTTTGCCATCATCGGCACATCACAGGCCAGTCCTGGCAAGCCTGATCCATGTAAGACTCAACTTCTAGTTTTCTGAGATGGGAGGATTTAATCACTTATCTATTATTTATTTTTTCATCAGTGTTTAAAAATAACATGTATAAGAATATTTCAAACTTTAATATTGTTAAGCCTGTCTTATCTAAGACTCACCAAGACTCAACTTCTTTCTTTCATAATAGGTGGGACCTCATCGCTTATTTATTACTCATTTTTTTTGATTAGTGGTAAATTATATGTACAAGAATATTTAAAAATTAACATTGCTTTAGCCTGTCATTTTAGATTTTAGATATGACGGTAAATATACCTAACTGATATTGTTTATCTTGATTCTGATTGGTTGAGGCATTATGGGAGTCGAGGGTGAATATGATATCCATTTTTATACTTTTAGATGCTGTACCATAGTCATGAATATCCAAGAATTTCATACAAGCTTCACTATCTAGCACAATTTAGCAACAAGACTATAAGCACTAGTGCAAGTACTATGAGTTATATTGAATACTTTTTGCTCTACAGCTTGTGTTGGTCGTGTTTGCTTAGCGGTATACAGACCCATCTGTGGCAGTGATGGGAAGACCTACTCTAACCCCTGCATCTTCGATCTCACACAGAGATGCAATAATCCCAGACTAAGGGTGCAATGCCAAGGAGAGTGCGGCAAGTGTGAGTTTCTCGTCATCATTCAGTATTTAGTCTAGTAAGAATTACCTGTAGTTTAAATTATGCATGATTTTTTGCATCATCAAAGTGAACAAATGACTAAAGTGAGAACGTTGAAATGGTCTGTACACGTAGAGAGAATGGGGAGAAAGGAGACTGGCAAAGAGGGAAAATGGTGATGAGATGAACAAATTTGACTGTGAGGGTACTTTTACTACTATTACTTTATTGGAAGTCAATATAGGATATCTATCTGGCGTTCCGACTACCAAGGGCACAGGCTAGGCCATATTGGAGACTTCAGTGCAGACCGGAACAGGAGAGAGAGAGAGAGAGAGAGAGACAAAATTAATTATATTTGAATATAATCTCAAGGGTTGCATTCATTTCCTGTCCATTATTTCTTGAGAAACCATAAAAACTTCAGAGCTTGTGAATATATGAAGCTTTCCCAGTCATGATTTCATGTCTTTATCAACCTCGTAAAATTCCTTAGTGATTACTGTTAAGTGAAACGCTGGGCAATCTATAAATTGTAAAAACGTATCTCTTTAGTCATCTGTTTGCCCAAGAATTTATTTATTTATGTATTAATTTACCGGTGGTGCAGTGGAAAGGTTCTCGTCTACCAGTCGAGAGGACCGAGGTTCAAATCCTGCTGGTCTCTTGTGGCCTGGATGGCGCCATTGCATAAACCCAGTGGCCCGCTAACCTAATGGTCTGAAAACTCGAGACTGAGCAGGAGAATAGTTACCAGCCCTTGGGCTGGGGGTGTTAAACTGTGGGCCTAGCGACACGTCTTAGGCATTGGTACCTTTCCCCCACTGGCTTTCGGCCAAAGAAACAGGAGATCAGCGCCTGTCCTATGAGCCTCGCAGAGGCCCAGGAGGAATTTAACTTGATTTTTAAATAAATTTATTCAAACTATCATATGAGTCATTCCTTTTTAATATGTTTCTTTTTTCTTCTACAGGTAGATATTAGTGAGCGACAGAAGTACTCATTAAGTATAGAAAAAAATAGTTAAAAACTATACATAAATTCATCTGTATCACTTATGTAATCCTTTACTTATGTCAGTGTATGTTTGACTTAAATTTCCTACATGAAATATCTGCATCATTCACTGAATGAATTATTACTGCAGCATTGTATCATTCATGAATAAATCAAATAAAACCTGCATCTAAAATCTGATTTTATCTTTTATTTCCCTACGAGTATCAAAGAGTTTTGTATAGATGTTAATTTGCAAATAATCATCATAGAAATATTAGTAAGTAAAGTTACCATTGGTTTGATGAATTTAAGAAGCCTGGGAATTAGGAGCACATATGTGGAACCAACGATTGATTTGAAACGAAAACATTGTTTTGGTAAATTTTGTTTTGTTAAATTTTGTGAATAAAGTAAAAGTAATCATTAAGCAATCTTTAGCAATCTCATTTATACAACTGAACTTCTTACAATCTACAAACATTCTAAATATTCTAAACATCACTTTTTCATGTGTGTAAGAAGGGGAAAACTTGACAAACTGCTCTGAAAATACAAGGACCATGACTTAGGCCATAGTTAGGCTTAGGAGTGTTCTGATGAGCTAATATTTACCGCCCCCCACCCCCCCATTTCCTCACATCCTCACTGCAGGGTTATCACCTTCACATATTCCTACATTCCTTTCCAAACATTTTTCCACAAGAGTCTCTCCATTCTGATTTAATCTAGGAACTTGACACCTGACTGCCCTACCATCTTTTTCTTTGTCACATACTTTTGCATTTAAATCACCTAGCACAACTGCCCTTTCATGACCCCTGTTTATCCAATACAGTACAGATTCAGACACAACAATAAACATTCTCTTTCACCTGCTTCCAGAGTCTTCCGTATGTAATAATATGCAAATCTTCTTCACTACAGACACAATCATTCTCTGTTCTACCAGGTGATGCAATATGTACAGGGTGTATATAGTATGTCTTTAGATGTCTGACATAAAGGAAATAGATTACAATCATAAAATGCGATGCATTACATTATCTCATTCCTGTTTATAAAACCTTTTCAAGTTAACGTCTTTCCAAAACGCTGCTTTATCTAAACAAACGATAAATAATAAAAACAATTCATTTATGGATTTTATCGGCCATATTCATACAATTTTCTAAAATTTTGTTGGGACAAATTAAGATTGATATTCATATATTTCCGTTGTCTCATCCTCTATGTACTCCGGGTTACATACACTAGAAGCCCTATGGTATATAGAAGATATAAACGCTCTTATTTCTTGTTTATTTGAGGGGCTTTTGTGGAAAGTACCAACTCCATTTTGGGTCTAAATTCTGAGTTCCGTGGGGTGATGCATACACATACGTATCTCAACATACACACACACACCTATATATATATATATATATATATATATTTATATTATATATATATATATATATATATATATATATATATATATATATATATATATATATATATATATATATATATATATATATATATATTACGTGTATATATGTATGCGTGGGTACGTGTACTTATGTAAGTATGCATGTATTTGTGTGTGTGTGTCCTCGCGCAAGAGTGACTGGGTTTTTTTTTAACTTTTTGAATACTGCGGGTAGCAACCAGCTCACGAGTGAAGAAGGAGAGAGAGAGAGAGAGAGAGAGAGAGAGAGAGAGAGAGAGAGAGAGAATATTACTAGTTATTACCGGATCTGTGGCCACGGTTCAGCAGCTTCTGGAATTTTCCTACTTACCGGAATTTACAACCAAGTCTAACAATACCTACGCTATAACCCTTAGTTTTGCCAAAAAGTTCAGAAATGTTTCATAATCGTGAGAAATGTTTGGGGCCATGAGTCTGCGAATTATGTAACTCATTAGAATGATCAGGACGTTGTTTTTGCCTATATAAAATATACAACGCTTTAAATACGAGGTCAGGCGACTGGTACATCCATTCGTATGAAAATATGAGCTGAGGAAACTGTGACATTTACGGAATATCCCATAATAGACTTCGGAATTATCACTAATTTCTCCTGACCTTGGGAACCTTAATCACATATAGCAGTGGTTCTTATCCTGGGAGCGTCAGCAATTGCTAAATAGGGCGCGAGTCCAAGGCAAAAATTAAAAATTCTCTAATTTATTTGTTATTCTCTTAACAAGAGTCGCTAAGAAGCAGTGTCAAGTATCTCACTAATTCATTCTTAAAAGAATAAAAACACCCTTTCTCTTTCTCTATTTTTTTTTTATTTTCCTTTAAATCTGGGAGGGAATTTTACTCATAAGTACAGGGTTAAGATTTAAGTACAAAACTCATCAGGCGAGGAATACTGCTCTCCCCGGAAACCGGAGCATAATAGGAAAACCATTCTTTGGGGGCGTCTGATAATATTAGGTACCTGGCACCTCTCCTGAACGTCACCGCCGGGTATGTAAGTGAATATTGTGCCCAGTTCCATCAGTCAGGTTAAGACACCCAATTCATAAGCACCTCAGATCCCCAATCTTTTCTTCTGTCGCACACTACAGTTCGGGTAAGAAAAAAAAACTTTATTTTTAATTTTTGGATAGACAGGGATATTTTTGAGTTTTCAGGAGATTAATTTTGAAATATTGGTTCTTTACAAATACAAGTGAGTGTTTGTGTGTGTGTGTGGGTAGATATTTCTTCTCGAAGACTGAATGGCTGATGTCGAGACTGACACAAATGCGTTTACATGTTTTTTCTGGATTTTCTAAGTATTTTTTCAATAGTATATTTGTCAGAGAGATTGATAAAGTGATTTCGATATTAAAGGTATCTTTGGGTTAATACTTTTACGAATGTATTACATGCATATATATATATATATATATATATATATATATATATATATATATATATATATGTATATTGTATATATATATATATATATATATATATATATTTATATATATATATATATATATATATATATATATATATATATATATATATATATATATATATATATATATATATATATATATATATATATGACTATTTATCACATCACCGTGATTCATATACAATCAGAAAGCTACAAACGTCCTTTAATATCCAATTCACTCTACCTCGGAAATAATATATTTTCATATATGTTACCGAAGGGGAATTTTTAAGTTGATAATAAGTCCACCGTCCCGTGGGATCGAACCAGCGACGGACGAGGAATCAGGACTACAGTGACGCACTAACGAAATCTTGTGGCCGATTTCGTTAGTGCGTCACTGTAGTCCTGATTCCTCGTCCGTCGCTGGTTCGATCCCACGGGACGGTGGACTTATTATCAACTTAAAAATTCCCCTTCGGTAACATATATGAAAATATATTATTTCCGAGGTAGAGTGAATTGGATATTAAAGGACGTTTGTAGCTTTCTGATTATATATATATATATATATATATATATATATATATATATATATATATATATATATATATATATATATATATATATATATTATCGGTAACACCACAGAAATTGTACCTAATAAACGAGTACAGAAAAGCAATAAAACCTAGAAGAAAATGGTTCATTTATAAGAAAACTTCAAGTTAGGACATTCTACAGGTTCTAAATTGTTTGTGCATACGAAGCCCATAACCACTTCCTTCTTCTCTCTACAGGTTCAGACCGCAAAGATGGTGAAAATGGGATTATTGTCAGCTGTGCTTGTCGTCACTCTGTTTGCCTTTATCAGCATATCAGAGGCCAGTCCTCACAAGCCTGATCCATGTAAGACTCAACTTCTTGTTTTCATAATAGTTTGGACTTCATCACTTATTTATTAGTCAAATTTTTTTCATCAGTGTTTAAAAATAATATGTAGAAGAATACTTCACGACTTAACATTGTTTTAGCCTGTGTTTGTAGAGATAACGGTAAATACACCTAACTGGTACTGCCTATCTTGATTCTGATTGGCTGAGGTATTCTGGGTGCCGAGGGTGAATATAATACCCATTTCTATACATATAGATCCTCCACCATCTTTACGAATGTCCAAGAATGTCATACTAGCTTTACTATCTACCATAATTTAATTAAGGACACTAGAAATACTGATACGAATGGCAATAATTGTATTTAATATTTTTTGCTTTACAGCTTGCGGTAACATTGCTTGCCCATTGCACTACGACCCCGTTTGTGGCAGTAATGGGAAGACGTACTCCAACGGCTGCTTCTTAGGTATCGCGCAGAGATGCGAAAGTCGAAGAATAAGGTTCCGATGCCAAGGAGAATGCAGCCAGTGTAAGTTTCTCGTTATTATTCAGCTTTTAGCCTGCTTAGAATTACCTGTAGTTTCATTTATGTATGATTTTTGTATCGTCAAAGTGAACAAATGAGTGACTTGAGAACGTTGAGATGGTTTGCACCTGTAGAGAGAATGGGGAGAAAAGAGACTGGCAAAGAGGGAAAGTGGTGATGAGAATAACCAGTTTGACTGCGAGGGTACTTTCATCATCTATTCCTTTATTGGAAGTCAGTGTGGGATACCTATCTGGCGTTCTACCTACCAAAGTCACTGGCTCGGCCATATTGGAGACTTGAACGCAGACCAGAACAGGAGAGAGAAAATTAATTATATATGAATATAATCCCGAGGGTTGCGTTCATTTTCTCTCCATTATTTCATGAGCAACTACAAAACTTCAGAGCTCATAAATATATGAAACTTTCCCGGTCATGAGTTCATGTCTTTATCAACCTTGTAAGATTCCTTAGTGATTACAGATAATGGAAACGCTGGACAGTCAATTAGCTTTTGAAACATATCTTTATTCATCAATTTGCCCATGATTTTATTTATTTAAACCTTAACTGACTTATTCAATCCATTTTTTACAAATTCATTCAAACCATCACATGAATCATTCGTTTTTAAAATATTTCCTTTTTCTTCTACAGGTGGATATTAGTGAGTGACAGAAGTACTCATTAGATATGGAAAAAAATAGATAAAAAAAACGAAAAAAGTCATCCGTATAACTGATGTAATTCTTCACGTATGTCAGTTTATATCATTCACTGAATGAATCATTACTGCAGCATTGTATCATTCATGAGTAAATCAAATAAAACCTGCGTCTAAAGTCTGATTTTATCTTTTATTTCCCTACGAGTATCAAAGAGTTTTGTATAGATATTAATTTACAAATAATCATCCTAGAAAATGCTAGTAAGTAAAGTTACCATTTTTTGATTGATTTAAGAAGCTTGGAAATTAGGAGCACATATGTGGAACCAGCCATTGATTTGAAATGAAAACATTGTTTTGGTAAATTTTGCGAATGAAATAAAAGTAACAATTAAGTAATTTTTAGCCATCTCATTTATACAACTGAACTTCTTACAATCTACAAACATTCTAAATATTCTAAACATCACTTTTCCATGTATATTAGAAGGGGAAAAGTTGACAGACTCCTCCGAAAATATAAGGACCATGACTTAGGACATAGTTGGGCCCTCACATCCTCACAGCAGGATTCTCACCTTCAGATATCCCAACATTCCTTTCCAAACATTCTTCCACAAGAGTCTCTCCATTCTGATTTAATCCAGGAACTTGACATCCGACTACTATGCCATCTTTTTCTCTGTCACAAACTTTTGCATTTAAATCACCTAGCACAACTGCCCTTTCATGCTCCCTGTTTATCCAATACAGTACAGATTCGGACGCTCTCCCATAAACGCTCTCTTTTACCCCCACATTCATCTTTCATCTGTTCTTAGACTCTCCCGAACGTCATAATATACGAATCTCATTCACTGCAGACACAACCATTGTTCTGCCAGGTAATGAATACATACTTGGTGTGTATATGCCTTTGGATGTTTGGCAAAAATGTTCAAAGTGAGTTACTATATATTACCTCACTATGATTTATATGACTATTTCCAGTTAATATCTTTTTGAAACTGTGGATTGATATAAACACCATACTCATACATCTTAGATGCTTTTATATTTTTGGTTTGACCTATATACGCAATAGTAACTTCAGATCGGGTTTTCATAATTTTCTTTAGTGATTTTATACTCGTGAGCATACATGCAACATCCATAATCATGCAAACACACGCACACACACACACACACACACACACATATATATACAGTATATATATATATATATATATATATATATATATATATATATATATATATATATACATATATATATATATATATATATATATATATATATATATATATATATATATATATATATATATATATATATATATATATATATATAAGTATACAAGTATTCAGCAGCTGCAAACGTCCCTTAATATCCAATTCGCTCTACCTCGGAAATAATATATTTTCATATATGTTACCCAAAGGGGAATTTTTTAGTTGGTAATAAGTTCGTCCTCTCGCAGGCTCGAACCACGGAAGACAAGAACTCAGGACTACAGTGACGCCTTAAACCACACGGCCATCAAGGGAGGTATAAGTTGATACTGACTCCCAACTACAAATCACCGTCGCGCGCACTACATGGTTAACACGGTAGAAGTGGGTTGGTATCGATTCTGATTACAAATACCTGAGTTCGACAGTGATATGTAAGTGAGAGTCGGTATCAGCTTATACCTCAATTGTTGGCCGTGTGGTTTAATGTGCGTCACTGTACTCCTGAGTTCTTGTCTCCCGTGGTTCGAGCCCACGAGACAACGAACTTATTATCAACTAAAAAATTCCCCTTCGGCTAACATATATGAAAATATATTATTTCCGAGGTAGAGCGAATTGGATATTAAAGGACTTTTGTAGCTTAATGCTTGCTTATGAATCAGGGTGATGTGATAAAATTCATATATATATATATATATATATATATATATATATACATATACATATATATATATATATATATATATATATATATATATATATATATATATATATATATATATATATATATATGTATATATAAGTGTGTATGTGTGTGGGTACGAGGGACTGGGTTTTTCACTTGTTTTTTACTCAACTGAGAATGGAAACTACCACAAGAGTGGAGGAGGAGGAGGAGGAGGAGGAGGAGGAGGAGGAGGAGGAGGAGGAGGAGGAGGAGGAGGAGGAGGAGGAGGAGGAGAGAGAGAGAGAGAGAGAGAGAGAGAGAGAGAGAGAGAGAGAGAGAGAGAGAGAGGCAATGGTTATTGCCGGATCTGTGGCCACAGTCCAGAGGCTCCTGGAATTTCCATTCCTATGGAAATATGATTTTGGGAAACTGTTATATCTACGAGATATCCCATAACAGAATTAGGAACAATTAAGTATAAAACTCAGCAGGCGAGGAATATCGCTCTTCTCGGAACCCGGAGCATACTATGAAAACCAGTCATGGGTAACTGGCAACTCTCCTGAGCGTCACCACCGGGTGTATAAGTGATTATTGTGGCCAGATTTATCAGTCAGGTTAAGACAGCCAACATAGAAACACGGCAGATCCCCCAGTCTTTTCTTCTGTTGCACATTTCAGTTCAGGCAAGACCAAAAAATTATTTTTTGAATAAATGGGATATTTTTGAGCTCTCAGGAGACTGATTGTGAAATATTGGTTCTTTACAAACACAAGCAAGTGCGCACACACACACGCGCATATAAGTGTGTTTGTGTGTGTGTGTGTGCGTGTGTGGGTGGGCATGTTTTCTCAAAGATTGATCAGCTGATATCACACCTAACACAAATGAGTTTTGATTTTCTAAGCATTTTTTCAATAATATACTTGTCAGAAGGGTTAATAAAGTGATTTCGATATTAAAGTTATCTTTGAGTTACTAATTTCAGGAATATATATATATATATATATATATATATATATATATATATATATATATATATTGCCAGTAACACCACTGAAGTTGTATCTAATAAACGATAATAGATAAGCAATGAAATCTAGAAGAAAATGGTTCATTTTTAAGAAAACTTCAAGCTAGGACAGATTCTAGATTGTTTGCGCATGCAAATCCTATAATCACTTCCTTCTTCTCTCTACAGGTTCAGACCGCAAGGATGGTGAAAATGGGATTACTGTCAGCTGTACTTCTTGTCACTCTGTTTGCCTTTATCAGCACATCAGAGGCCAGTCCTGGCAAAATTGATCCATGTAAGACACAGTTTCTTGTTTTCTTAACTGAAAGGATTTAATCACTTATCTCTTATTTATTGTTTTCATCAGCATTTGAAAATAATATGTGTAAGAACATTTCAAAATTTGATATTGTTATAGCCTGTTTTTTTAGGGATGACTGTAAATATACCCAACCGATATCGTTAATCTTGATTCTGATTGGTTGAGGTACTTTAGAAGTTGAAAGTGACCATCGACTTGAATATCCAAGAATGTCATACCAGCTTCACTATCTAGCACATTTTAGCAACAGGACTATGAACATTATTACAAATAGTATGAATTTATTTCTATAATTTTTTGCTTTACAGCTTGCGGTAACATTGGTTGCACAGCGGTCTACAACCCCGTTTGTGGCAGCGATGGCAAGACGTACTCCAATAGCTGCCTCTTGGGTATCGCGCAGAGCTGTGAAAATCCAAGACTAAGGATTCGATGCCAAGGAGAATGCAGCAAGTGTAAGAAGTTTCTCGTCATTGTTCACTAGTTAGTCTGTTTAGAATTGCCTGAAGCTGAGAATTTATGCATGCTAATTTTGTCAATAAGTTTCTGGTATGGCTGTTGGAATGAGAAAGTGACAACAATGGTTTTTGCATCGTCGAAGTGAACAAATAACTAAAGTGAGAACACTGAGATGGTCTGCACTTGTAGAAAAAGTGGGGAGGAAAGATACTGGCAAAGAGGGAAAATGGTGATGATATTAACCATCTAGACTGTGGGTGCCTTTTATTATCTATTACTATACTGAGAATTAACTAAGTCACTGTAGGACATCTATCTGGCGTTCTGACTAAAATGGTGATGAGATTAACCAATCTGACTGTGGGGTGCTTTTATTATCTATTATTATACTGGGAATTAACTAAGTCACTATGGGATATCTATCTGGCGTTCTGACTACCAGTGTCACTGACTCAGCCATACTGGGGACTTCATTTGCAGACCAGAAAAGGGGAAAGAGAGATTCTTAATTATAATCAAATATAATCTCAGGTGTGTCTATTTTCTCTCCATTATTTCTGAGCAAACTAAAAAACTTCAGAGCTCGTAAATATACGAAACTTTCCCAGTCATGAGTTCACGTCTTTATCAACCTTGTGATATTACTTAGCGATTATAGATAAGTGAAACATTTGACAGTCAATGAACGTTGAAATGTATTTGTTCTTTCATCAGTTTGCCTATGAATTTATTTATTCATTCTTTCATTTATTTATTCAGCTTTTTTAGTCAGTTTACTCAAACCTCACATAATTAATTTTTTTAATATATTTCTTTTTCCTTTTACAGGTAGATATCACTGAGTGGCAGAAGGTCTTCGTTAAAAGTGGAAGAAATAATTTGAAAGATGATACATAAAGTCAACTGTATCAGTGGTGTAATTCTTCAAGTATGTCAATGTAGATTTGACCTAAATTCCTTACATCAAATATCTGTACCGTTCACTTAATCAATTATCACTGAAGCAATGCATTATTTAAAAAAAAAAGAAATGAACCATACAATACAAATACAATTTTATTTTCATTTCCCTTGTAATTATTAATGGATTTTAGTACAGATGAACTTACAAGTAACCACGCTTAAGGTTGATTGCTTTCAGAGTCACTACTGGTTTCTTTAATGGAAATTATACGGAAATTAGGAGCACATATTTAGAGTAACTCACTGACGTGTAATAGAGCATTATTTTGGTAAGTTGTATGAATGAAGTCAAAGAAATGATTATGTAACTTTTATCCATCTCATTTATTGATTAATTGATTGATTGATTGATTTATAGAGTTTAGGCATACATGCCAAGCACTGGGGCAACTAAGGCCATTCAGTGCTGAAACACCTTTGAACTTGTCCTACAAACTGGGAATATTCTAGGTATCCTAAACATCAATTTTTCTTGTGTATAGGAAAGAGCAGTTTACAAAATCCTACAATAATGATCTAGGAACTTGTTGTGGCTTAGGGGCATCTGATAAGAGAGAGAGAGAGAGAGAGAGAGAGAGAGAGAGAGAGAGAGAGAGAGAGAGAGAGAAATCAACTGGTTATTACCGGATCTGTGGCCACGGCTTTTGAAGAGCTCACCTTTACTTCCCCCCACCCCCCCTCCCACCACACCCTTTGAGGATAATCGTTAATGTCTTCTGTCCTTGAGAACCTGAATCACTAGTTTTAAAGATAACGATTTAAGAACAAATCTCAGCAGGCAAGATACACAATCTTCTTGGAAGCAGAACCGTACTAGGAAAAGCAGCCGTGGGTTGTGATAATAGTGGGTGACTGGCAACTCTCATGCATCGTCAACTCCGGGTATATAAGCGGTGATGATTCTGGCCAACTCAACACAGTCAGGCCCAAGGCTTCCCTTACGTTTCTTGTTGCACATATCAGTTTAGGTATGACAAAAAGATTGATTTTTTCCTTCGAATTAGCGTGATATTTGCTACTCGGATATTCAAATATCAGTTATTGGTTTATTACGAACAAACGGAAGTACACGCATGCTCGCATATGTATATATATTTTTGTATGTACCAAGAATTTCCCGGGAGTTGTTCTTCAAAGGGTATTTGTCAGTGAGCTTAATAAAGTGCATTTGGCATAAAGTGGTATCTATGGGTTAACATCTAAGAATAAATAGAGACTATTTTCGTGATTCAGTTACACATCTAAGAATAAAAATGCCATATCATGAGAATTAGGGGCTACAATATGCACAGCAGATTCGAAATCAGATTATAGCATAGCGGATAGGTCAATTGTCTGTTTCTATATGAAAGCCTTCTTTCTCCCTACAGATTCAGACCACGAAGATGGTGAAAATGGGATTAATTCCAGCCGTACTCGTCGCGACTCTGTTTGCCATCATCAGCACATCAGAGGCCAGTCTTGACAAAAACGACCCAGGTAAGACAAAACATCTTGTTCTTGACGGACTGTAGCATCCTACAGTAAATATAATATAATGCTATGTTTTTACATACACTGCACATTTGCCATGAATATCCAAGATTTTCATACTTATAGCTCCATGATCTTATATAATTTAGCTAACAATTCTATAAATACTTTTCCTGTTAATAGCAAGACTCTTTATTATTTCTTCTTCCTCAGTTTGCATCCACCGATTCTGCACTCTTGAACTAAACCCCATTTGTGGCAGCGATGGCCACACGTACGATAACATCTGCTTATTTAACCTTGAGAAGAGATGTGACAATCCCAAGCTTACTATTCGATGCCATGGAGAATGCAGCCAGTGTAAGTTTTCCTCAAGGATTTTGTGTATTTAGTTCTTTTTAGATTTACCTGCACCGTGATGGTAAACAAATTAATGACTAGGGTGAATGCAATGAGATGGTCTGCACGGGTAGGGAGAATGGCGAGAAAAGAGATTGGCTAGGATGACAATGATTCAGCCATACTGGAGACTTCAATGCAGATTAGAAAGTGAGCAAGTGTAGAGATCTGTGTATATTATTCCACAATAGTATGGAAGTACCCATTGATTCATCGGTTTGCCTATGAATTTATTTATTCATACATTTATTTATGTATTTAACTGCTCTCTAGTCAATTTATTCAAACGCCCTTTTATTTATTCATTCATAATATATTTCATTTGTCCTTTATAGGTGGAAATCAGTGAGTGACAGAAATCTTCAACGACAATGGAAGGAATAGTTCAAAGAACAATACATAATATCAACCGTATTACTCCAACTTGTCTAAGATTTCTTCCATGAGTGTCTGTGCCATTCTTTGTATTTATTATCATGAAGCATTGTATCTTTTATAGAAAAAGTAATAAAAACCTATATAAAAATCCAATTTTTTTCATTTTCCTATAAGCATTTACAGATAACCACGCTAAAGAATGACCGTATTCAGAGTTACTGTTAGGTTCATTCATTGAAATTACATTGTAATTAGAAACACATATTTGGAGTCAGCCATTGATGTGAAGAGAAAGTATTGTTTTAATAAAGTTTCATGGATTAAATAAAAGCAATGATCAAGTAATATTTAGCCATTCATTTATATATAGTATACCTATGTACCTCTGAGCAGTCTAAATATCAAGTTTTTGTGTATATAAGAATGGACAAAGTTGACAAATTCGTTCAAAAATATGAAGACCATGACTCAGGAACTAATTGTGGCTTAGATGCTTTTAACTTGCTTCCACACATTCACCCCCTCCCCCCAAAACATCTTCAAAGCAAGGTTATCACCCTCATAAATAAGGGAAAAGGCGGGGGGGGGAGGGGGGGATGGACTAACATATAATCAAGCCACTTTCAAGTTTAGGAACTGTACGTCCAACAGCATTTTCTATCTCATGCTTTTGCATTTAAATCACCTAGCACACCCAACCTGTCATGCTCGCCACATCTAACAAGGCTTACATTCTCTTAAATGCTCTCTTTTACTCTCATGTGTAATCTCTCACCTGTTCTTGGAAGTGACATTCTGCAACTCCCCTACAACACTCTTTGTTCTTCCAGGTACTGAATACAAACAGGTATAAATATGCCGTGAGAGTTCCAACCAGATGAAAACAAGTAAAAAATGCGCCGAAGTTTCTTCGGCGCGATCGACTTTTCTGTACAGCCGCCACAGAGCATAATCAAGGCCACCGAAAATAGATCTATCTTTCGGTGGTCTCGATATAATGCTGTGTGAGCCGCGGCCCATGAAACTTTAACCACGGCCTGCTGGCGGCCTGTCCTATATCGTTGCCAGAAGCATGATTTTGGTTAACTTTAACCTTAAATAAAATAAAAAGTACTGAGGCTAGAGGGTTGGAATTTGGTATGTTTGATGATTGGAGGGTGGATGACCAACATACCAATTTGCAGCCCTCTAGCTCAGTAGTTTTTAAGATCTGAGGGCGGACAGAAAAAGTGCCGAGAGAAAAAAAATGCGGACAAAATAAAGCGCGGACGGACGGACAAAGCCGGCACAGTAGTTTTCTTTTACAGAAAACTAAAAATTCCATTCTGAACATGGGAAATATTATATCACTTCTCACTATCAATAAGGCTATTTCTAATTGACAAATTTTCAGATTGCTTTTGGATTACAAACCATAATCATAAAAAAATTTTCAACAAGGGAGAAATGTTTGTAGAGACATATACTTCACGAACAGGTGTTCTTGGACTTAATTTAAAAAAGTAAGAATATTTTGGACAACATAGATTAATATTTCCCCCATTTCCGTTACCTCATCTTCTGTGTGCTGTAGTTTATATATTCCCGGGTCAGAGTGGTAAATATAATATATATCATAGATGGTTTTGTATTACTGGAGTGGGTTGTGTAGAGACTACTAACTCCAATTAGGGCTTTCATTCTTTTCTCTCGTGATTTGATACATACACACACATGCACCAACATACATCAGCATACTCAGACACAAAGACACACATACACATGCACGCATGTGTGCGCCCCTGGGAGTGTATTTATTCATCTTTGATTTGATCTTACTTAGAAGAGAATGCCAGCTAAATCAGCAGAAGAAGAGGAGAGAGAGAGAGAGAGAGAGAGAGAGAGAGAGAGAGAGAGAGAGAGAGAGAGAGAGAGAGAGAGAGAGAGAAATCAACTGGTTATTACCGGATCTGTTGCCACGGCTTTTGAAGAGCTCACCTCTGCTCCCCCCCCCCAACCCCAAATCCCCCTCCCACCACACCCTTTGAGGATAATCACTAATGTCTTCTGTCCTTGAGAACCTGAATCACTAGTTTTAGAGATAACGATTCCAGAACAAATCTCAGCAGGCAAGATACATAATCTTCTTGGAAGCAGAACCATACTAGGAGAAGCAGCCGTGTGGTGAGATAATAGTGGGTAACTGGCAACTCTCATGCATCATCAACTCCGGGTATTTAAGTGGTGATGATTCTGGCCAATTCAACACAGTCAGGCTGAGATACTCACTTGGGGACCCAAGGCTTCCCTTACGTTTCTTGTTGCACATATCAGTTTAGGTATGACAAAAAGATTGATTTTTTCCTTCGAATTAGCGTGATACTTGCTACTCGGATATTCAAATATCAGTTATTGTTTTATTACGAACAAACGGAAGTACACACATGCTTGCATATGTTTATATATTTTTGTATGTACCAAGAATTTTCCGGGAGTTGTTCTTCAAAGGGTATTTGTCAGTGAGCTTAATAAAGTGCATTCGACATAAAGTGGTATCTAGGGCTTAACATCTAAGAATAAATAAAGGCTATTTTCGTGATTCAGTTATACATCTAAGAATAGAAATGCCATATCATGAGAATTAGGGGCTACAATATGCACAGCAGATTCGAAATCAGATTATAGCATAGTGGATAGTCAACTGTCTGTTTCTATGTGAAAACCTTTTTTTCTCCCTACAGATTCAGACCACGAAGATGGTGAAAATGGAATTAATTCCAGCCGTACTCTTCGTGACTCTGTTTGCTATCATCAGCACATCAGAGGCCAATCTTGACAAAAACGATCCAGGTAAGACAAAACCTCTTGTTCTTGACCGAACTGTAGCATTCTACAGTAAATATAATATAACTCTGTTTTTACATATACTGTACATTTGCCATGAATATCCAAGATTTTCATACTAGCTCCATCATCATATATAATTTAGCTAACAATTCTATAAATACTTTTCCTGTTAATACTAAGAATAGTTATTATTTCTTCTTCTTCAGTTTGCATTGACCGAATCTGCACTCTTGAAATCAACCCCATTTGTGGCAGCGATGGTCACACCTACGACAACTTCTGCTTATTAAACCTTGAGAAGAGATGTAACAATCCCAAGCTTACTGTTCGATGCCATGGAGAATGCAGCCAGTGTAAGTTTTCCTCAAGGATTTTGTGTGTTTAGTTCTTTTTAGATTTGCCTGCACCGTGATGGTAAACAAATTAATGACTAGGGTGAATGCAATGAGATGGTCTGCTCGGGTAGAGAGAATTGGTTAGGGCGACGGTGAGTCGGCCATACTGGAGATTTCAATGCAGATTAGAAAGTGAGCAAGTGTAGAGATATGTGGATATTATTTCACAAAATAGTATGGAAGTACCCATTGATTCATCGGTTTGCTTATGAATTTATTTATTCATACATTTATTTATTTGTTTAACTGCTTTCTAGTCAATTTATTCAAACGCCCTTTTATTTATTCATTCATATTATATTTCATTTGTTCTTTACAGGTGGATATCAGTGAGTGACAGAAATCTTCAACGACAGTGGAAGAAATAGTTCAAAGAACAATACATAATATCAACTGTAATCCTCCAACTTGTCTAAGATTTCTTACATGAGTGTTTGTGCCATTCTTTGTATTTATTATTATGAAGCATTGTATCTTTTATAGAAAAAGTAATAAAAACCTATGTAAAAAATCCAATTTTTTTCATTTTCCTTTAAGCATTTACGGAGTTTAGTGAAGAGCTGAATTTACAGATAACCACTCTAAAGAATGATTGCATTTAGAGTTACTTCTGGATTCATTAATTGAAATTGCATGGAAATTAGGAACACATATTTGGTGTCAGCCACTGATGTGAAGAGAAACTATTACTTTAATAGTTTCATGGATTAAATAAAAGCAATGATTAAGTAACATTTGGCCACCTCATTTACGCATACCTTTCTACTTCTGAGCAGTTTAAATATCAAGTTTTTGTTGTATATAAGAATGGAGGAAGTTGACAAACTCGTTCAGATATATGAGGACCATGACGTAGGAGTTAGTTGTGGCTCAGTGGCTTTTAACTTTCCTCCACACATTCACCCCCTTCCCCCAGACATCTTCAAAGCAAGGTTATCACCTTCATAAATAAGTGGAAGAGAGAGAGAGAGAGAGAGAGAGAGAGGGGGGCGGTGAACTTACATATAATCAAACCGGTCTCCCCCAAAAAAAGCATCATTTACACTTAGGAACTGGACATCCAACGACATCACCATGTCTTTCTCTATCTCATACTTTTTGCATTTAAAACACCTAGCACAACCGACCTATCATGCTCCCCAGATCTAACAAGACTTACATTCAGACGCTTTCTTAAACACTCTCTGTCACTCTCACGTGTAGTCTTTCACCCTTCCTTGGAAGTGACATTCTGCAATTCCCTTGCAACACTCTTTGTTCTTCCAGGTACTGAGTACAAACAGGTATAAATATGCAGTTAGAGGTCCGGCCAGGTGAAAACAAGTAAAAATTGCACCGAAGTTTCTTCGGCGCAATCGACTTTTCTGTACAGCCGCTACAGCTCATAATCAAGGCCACCGAAACAAGATCTATCTTTCGATGGCCTCGGTATAATGCTGTATGAGCCGCGGCCCATAAAACTTTAACCACGGCACGGTGGTGGCCTGTCCTATATCGTTGCCAGAAGCACGATTTTGGTTAAGTTTAACGTTAAATAGGATAAAAACTACTGAGGCTAGAGGGTTGGAATTTGGTATGTTTGATGATTGGAGGGTGGATGACCAACATACCAATTTGCAGCCCTCTAGCCTCAGTAGTTTTTAAGATCTGAGGGCGGACAGAAAAAAGTGCGGACAGAATAAAGCGCGGACGGACAGACAAAGCCGGCACAATAGTGTTCTTTTACAGACAACCAAAAAGTGCATTCTCAACATGGGATATATTATATCACTTCTCACTATCAATAAGGCTGTTTCTAACTGACATAAATTTTCAAATTACTTTTGGATTACAAACCACATTCATACTCAATTTTCTAACAATGGAGAAATGTTTCTAAAGACACATACTTCGCGAACAAGTGTTCTTGTCCTTAATTTAAAAAAAAAAAAAAAGATGAATATTGCGGACAACATAGATTAATATTTCCTCCATTTCCGTTACCTCATCTTCTATGTTTTCCAGTTTATAAACTCCCGGGTCAGAGTGGTAAACAGAATATATCACAGATGGTTTTGTATTACTGGGGTGGGTTGTGTAGAGGGTACTAACTCCAGTTAGGGCTTTCATTCTTTTCTCTCGTGATTTGATGTACACACACACACACACATGCACCAACATACATCAGCATACTCAGTCACAAAAACACATACACATGCAAGCATGTGTACGCTCCACTGGAGCGTGTATTTTACACCTTTGATTTTATCTTACTTGGAAGAGAATGCCAGCTAACGAAGAAGAAGAAGAAGAAGGAGAAGGAGAGAGAGAGAGAGAGAGAGAGAGAGAGAGAGAGAGAGAGAGAGAGAGAGAGAATTCGTCTGGTCACTACCAGATCTGTACCCACGGTACCCCGGCTTCTGTAACTTTCCCACTTTTACAACAAAGCCATATAACCAACCTGAATAACACCCACGAGCTCAGATATCTTTCCTAATCACGAGATATGTTCAGTGCATGCATTTGTGAATTACTCAGCCTATTAGAATTAATAAGACTTGGTTTTTTGCCCATAAAAAATATACGAGGTCAGGCGACGGATACATCTATTCGCGTGGAAATATGACTTGGGGAAACTGATATTCACTGGAAATCTCGCGACAGACTGGAGGATAATAATATCTCATGATCTCTTCCCAACTTGAAAACCTGCTTAAAACTAAAAAATTAGGAGCAAAACTCAGCAGGCGAGTAATATTGCTTTTCTCGGAAGAAGAAAAACCAGTCGTGGCTCCAGGGAAAATTGGGAAACTGGGAACTGTCATGCATCGCCAACTCCGGCTATATAACTGGCAATATTCTTTCCTTGAAAGTAGTCAGGTCAAGGCGCTGAATTCAGAAGCACTCCGCGCTCCCTTACTGTTCTTCAGCTACTCATCTCGGTTCAGGTAAAACGGAAAATGTTTTATTTTCACTTTTTTAATGAATGGGGGGATATTATCAAGCACTCAGGAATTTAATCATGAATTGTTGCATTTTCAAAAAGAGACGCACGTACACACACACACACACACACACACACACACAAACATATAAGTGTGTTTTCTCAAAAATTGAAAGGTTGATGTCACACCTAAGAGAAATGCGTTGATATATATCCTTTTGATTTTCTACGTATTTGTTCAATAGGATATTTGTCAGTGGGCTTAACAAAGTGATTTCGGTTTTAGGTGGAATTTGGAGTTTATTGTTCCAGTTAGTTATAAATGATTTGTTTAACCAGCCTCTGAACCCTTTTAGGGTTCTTCTCGGGCTGGGGATATTGTTCCAGAATATATATATATATATATATATATATATATATATATATATATATATATATATATATATATATATATATATATATATATATATATATATATATATATATATACATATATATATATATATATATATATATATATATATATATATATATATATATATATATAAATGACCACTAACACCGCAGAAATTTATTGAATGGAAGATCATAGAACAGTAATACTTCCCGGAAAAAAATATGTTTATCTCTAAAATAAATTAAAGTGGTGCAAGGACATTCTATATATAAACAGGAAATTATTTGTGGATGCCAAACGTAAAACAACTTCAATCTTCTCTCCACAGGTTCAGACCACAAAAATGGTGAAAATGGGATTACTGTCAGCTGTACTTCTCGTCACACTGTTTGCCACCATCGGCACATCAGAGGCCGGTCCTCATAATCATAAACCAGGTAAGACTCCAATTCTTGTCTTCATAATAGGTGGGACTTCATCACTTATTTATTATCCATTTTTTCATCAGTGTTTAAAAATAATATGTATAAGAATAGTTCAAAATTTGATATTGTTATAGCCTGTTTTTTAGGGATGACTAAATATAACTAGCTGGTATTGTCTATCTTGATTCTGATTGGTTGAGGTACTTGAGGAATCGAGAGTGAATATAATATCTATTTTTATACTTTCGGATACTGTACCATGGTCATGAATATCCAAGAATGTCAAACAAGCCTTTCAATCTACCATAATTTAATTAAGAGCACTGGAAATATTGTTACTAACAGTAAGAATTATATTTAGCTTTTTTTTTTTTGCTTTACAGCTTGCGGCGACATTGCTTGCCCAGCGATCTACACACCCGTTTGTGGAAGTGATGGGAGGACGTACTCCAGCGACTGCGCCTTAGGTATCGCGCAGTGCAGCAATCCAAACCTAAGGCTGCGGTGCGAAGGAGAATGTGAACATTGTGAGTCTCTCGTCATTATTCAGTATTTAGCCTGCTTAGAATTACCTGTAGTTTCATTTATGCATGCTAATTCTTTATTTATCCGCGGGGCTGCTTTCGCTGTTCAAATAAGAAAGTTGACTATAATGATTTCTGTATCATGCGAGTCAATACTTGACTTGAATGAACACGCTGAAATGGTCTGCACTTGCAGAGAGAACGGTGAGAAAAGAGACTGGCAAAGAGTGAGAATGGAGTTATATAATTTGACCGTGAATTTACTTTTGTTACCTGTTGCCATAATGGTGTATAAGTCAGTAAAGTAGGATATCTATCTGGTGTCGTGACCACTGAGATCAATGACTCGGCCATATTGGAGACTTCAATGCAGACCAGAAAACTGGAGGGGCGGGGGGAGAGAAAGGGAAACTTGATTATAAGGAAATATAATCTCAGCTGTGTCTATTCTCTCTCCATTATTTCTGGAGCAAACTAAAAAAAACTTCAGAGCTCGCAAATATATGAAACTTTCCCAGTCATAAGTTCACGTCTTTATCAACCTTGTAAAATTACTTAGTGATTACAGACAAGTGAAAAACTAGACATTCAATGAACTGTTGAAATGTTTCTGTTCATTCATGATTTTCCTATGAATTTATTCATTCATGCTTCATTTACTCATCCAGTTCGTTTTTGATCAGTTTATTCAAATTTCCTTTTATTCGTCCAATCTTAATATATTTCTCTTTTCTTCTACAGGTGACGATGACTGAATGGGAGAAAGTCTTCATTAACAATGGAAAAAGTAGTTTCATGGATAACATTTTCATTACCTGTGGAAGAAATAGTTTAAAAATACTTCAAGTAATCTGTATCATTGATTATAGTCCTTCAAAAATTCTATTTTAAACTTTCCTCACAGTTCTTCCATGAAATATCTGTACCTTTCATTGAATTTATTATTCTTGATGCACTGTATTATTTATGAAATAAATACATAATAAAACCTGATTTAAAATCCAGTTCTATATTTTGATTTCCCTCTAAATATCAATAGGTTTTAGCACATAAGTGAATATACAAATAACTACTCAAAAATACTATTACTTCAGATTACCACTGGTATCATCAATTGAAAACAATATGGAAATTAAGTAGCATACTGTTGGAAGTCAGCCACTGATGTGAAGAGAAAACATTATTTTGGTAAATTTTTTAGATGGAATAGAAGTAATAAAGAAGTTATTTAAAGCCATCTCTTGCCTTTAAACTCATTTACTACAAACTATGGCTATTCCAGATATTATTTTAAGTTGACAATCATGGAAATTATACAGCTGACAGGGCAGAGGCTAAGCAATGATATTGTTGTTACTGTTATGATCCAGACTTAGACAAAATCACTCTGACACGTCTAAAAACTGGATTGCAACTCTTCCTCTTAAAAGCTGTTCAATTACATTTTCTATTTGTGCTTGACTAGATGTTCTTATCTATAAAAGGAGGCGGCTCTAGAAGAAAAAATATTCAGCTGTCAGTACCACTTTCATATTACTGTGTCATTTGGTGTAAACATTATTCATATACACTTCTATATATATACATATATATGGGTATATATATATATATATATATATATATATATATATATATATATATACATAAAAAATACTGAAAAAGGCATAAATAACTTATGATGAGGTGACAAGCATTATAAAAAAGATATATATATATATATATATGTATATATATATATATATATATATATATATATATATATATATATATATATATATATATATATATATATATATATATATATATATATATATATATATATATATAGTTCAGCATTACGAATGTGGTACTGGAAGTTGTGTTTTGTTTTCTGGACGCACCTCGTTTTAAAGGTCAAGCCTTGATATTAACCTAATAAGGACATCCCACGAAGAACAAAAAGATAATGTAATTAAAAACTTTAGAAAAACATTAGCAGTTCAGTTTTTCAGACGATTCAGGAAAACTGTCTCTAAGTCTAGATAAATTATTGTTACTTAGCATCTCCTATATCACTTGTATTAATTCTATTTTTGTTAGCTTAAATCAATGTTAGTAATATTCGTATTTTGTAGGAAATCATTCCAAAGTCCAGTGGTGGCCTTGAATAGCCCCTTCATTGTATTTATTTCTTTCATAAAGTTTACCAAAATGATACTTCCTATTCACGTCAATAGCTGATTCCAAATATGTCCTCCTAATTTAAATGTAATTTCAATTAATGATACCAATAGTAATCCGGATTTATAATATTTTTAGGGTAGTTATTTTTATATCCATCTATCTACTAAACCCCATTAATAATTAAAGGGAAATGAAAATAAATAATTGTATTTCAAAACAGTTTTATTACATTTTTTCATAAATGATACAATGCCTCAGTAACAATTAATTCAATGAAAAGATACAGATATTTTATGGAAGAAAGCTTGGGAAAGTTTACAATCAAATTCTTGAAAGAATACATCAGTGACGCAGTTGACTTCAGGCGTTTTTAGTGTATTTCTTCCACAGTTAACGAAGATCTGTCACTCGATGGTATCAGCCTTTAAAAGCGAGAAAAAATAAATATACTCAGAATGAATGAATGACGTAATACTTTTTAGAGGGCTTTGCTCTCTCTCTCTCTCTCTCTCTCTCTCTCTCTCTCTCTCTCTCTCTCTCTCTCGCTCTCTCTCTCTCTCTCTCTCTCTCTATTTTTTTGAAAATATCAAAATGCCTTTGGTCTTGTATGATCTATACTGCAAGATAAAACTTTATTTCAAACCGACGCCTGAATAGTGTTGCTATAAAGGTCCTTGGCTTAACTCTTGACAGAATGGTTTCTCAACAGAAACTGACTCTGGGTAAGACTCTCTCTCTCTCTCTCTCTCTCTCTCTCTCTCTCTCTCTCTCTCTCTCTCTCTCTCTGCGTAACTTGTCACAAAATTTTATGGAGAAAGGATGAATTGGTTTAACGAGTTGAAAGTTACCAGTGAGTCCATCCCCTCCACTTCTAAGAAGGGAAAATTGAAATTGGATTTAGAAATTGGTGTTTCTGTTCGTCTAAATGGTGAATTATTTACCTGGTAGAGTGGCGACTGCTGTGGGCCAAGAACAGGCTGTAGAAGGGCGTGGGGCTGGCGACCTCATCCGAGGTAACCTGCAGAAAACGGGACATTGGAAACAAATGATGAACGAGTCTCGGCACATGAGGAAATAAAGCAAATCTTATACTTGGATTATAAAGACTAAATTTGATTGGTACACCTCCCCCTTTGAATTGGGAACCTGAGACGGTAGTAATAGATGATAGTTATAATTAGTTACTATTACATGAGTGAGGAATTCTTGTCTTCAAGGCCTGATGGAAAAAAAAATGTCTCCTTTTAGCTTACTAATTCGAGAAGGTGAAAGCGCTGAATGATCTAAATCAGTCCCCCTTTAAGACAAGAAATGACAAATATTTTGTCCCTCTAAAGGAAGAGCAGAAACAGGAGAAAAATTCCGGAGCTTGCGAAGTGTAACAAAGATACTCTATTCATGACAACCCTCACATTTTAGCACAGTTGCCAGCCCACTGAACCTTGCAACGGGCAACATGTAAGATTAAAATAGTCTACTGGTAACAAGCGCCACGTTTCGATATTCCCCCTCTCGCCACTGTGGCCAAGTACTTGAACAGAAGACACCTCAAAATAAGAAAAAAAAAATAACAAATAAATCAACAAAATTAGAAATGAGAAACTTACATTCCTCACATCTCCCTTTGCATTTCAGCCAGAGGTAGGGACTGCGACATCTTGCATTTTCGAAGACGCAGATATTAGGGTAGGTCCTTCCGTCGCTGCCACAAACGGGCTTGTAGATGAGGCCACAGATTTGTTCGCAGGCTGGGAGACATATCAATAGATTATCATCATTATTGTCATCATTGCTGTTATTGTTTTTAAAAGCAAACTATTGAGATGGCTTTCTCTGTCCGTCTGCACTTGTTTTGTCCGCCCTCAGATCTTAAAAAACTACTGAGGCTAGAGGACTGCGAATTGGTATGTTGATCATCCACTCTGCAGTCATCAAACATACCAAATTGCAGCCCTCTAGCTGTAATAGTTTTTTTTATATTATTTAAGGTTAAAGTTAGTCATAATCGTACTTCCGGCACTGCCATAGTACCAACTACACAGGCCACTACTAGACCTTGGCTGAGTTTCATGGGCTGCGGCTAATAATTTCATGGGCCGTGGATGAGGCCACCGCTGGACCACGACTGAGTTTCATGTACCGCGGCTTTACAGAAAAATCGATTGCGCCGAATAAATTTCGGTGCATTTTCTACTTGTTGTTATGCCTCCTTATTGATTATCTGTCTTTGTTGCTATTTAGACTGTCAACATTGGCATTTCTTTTCCTTACTAAGAGTGAAAATATGCAAGATTCATAGAATGATTCTTGTGGAGGGCAGGGTATCAATTCATGACCTTATCAGACCGACATATGACAGCAATTTACTTCAGGAGTTGTCTGTCTCATTCCGATATACTAAATGTGCGACTTGCTAAAATCTACGGGAACAGCGTTAAACTTTTCACCAAGCAGACTAATTATTAAGTATTAGTATTTTCTATTATTTTTCCATTGACAATTCAATATTCTAAAAAATCGTTTCCACCCCGCAGATAAA
>JANJGK010000010.1:51937638-51940138 GCA_039081455.1 Macrobrachium rosenbergii | reverse complement strand
TAATAATAATAATAATAATAATAATAATGTTACTATGCTTCCCCAGATTGCGACCGAATCTGTACCTTGGAATTTAACCCCATTTGTGGCAGCGACGGAAGAACCTACTCTAATCCCTGCCACTTCGCAATCGGAAAATGTCTTAATCCCTACCTCACTGTACTATGCAAGGGACGCTGTAAATACTGTAAGTTTTTGTACCCTTCTTTTATCTTTGTTTGATGTGGAGGTATTTGTATTCTGCGCACTTACGCACAGGCCAGTGGCGAGAGGGCGCACAGCTAAAAGTGGTGGTTTTGCCCATAGACTATTTTTCTGACTTGTCACGCTTCACAAACTATGGAATTTTTCTTCTTTTTCTGCTGTTCCTTTTTCAAGGGCCAAAAGGTCCGTCATTTTCTTTCTTGTCATGTAGGGGAAATGATCTAGATCATTCAGCGCTTTCACCTCCTCGAATTAGTGCGCGTTCCTCGCTCTGACAAATATCAGGATCCAAGGGACAGAAGCGTTTGTTGCATTCCGTTGATAAATTGAGGAATGGTCTTCACTCCAGTCCTCAATTGGCTTTTTATAGATAGCAGTGTCACATTGCATTGCACACCTCTAGCGAAGTTGCTTCAGAACTTGTAAACCCTTATCAGCTGGCGTTCTTGCCCTTGCTGAATCATCAAATTAAAGATAAAAAATTCACATAAATTTTCTGTAAAAACAAAAAGATATTCTTTCTCCTTCAGGAGCTGAAGACGAGAAGTACTCACTCAATAGTAATTAATTGTAACTATCATCTCTCATTTTCCCAATTTATGGCGAGAGGTGTACCACTGAAACTTAGTCTTTATAATTCAAATATATTTGCTGCCTATTCATCATGTTCCGAGACCCGTTTGATTTATTTTCAATTTCTCCCTCTTCTGCAGGTTACATCGGATGAGGTCGCCAGCCCCACGACCTTCTTCGCCCTGGTTGCGGCCTAGAGCAGTCGGCCCAAGTAAATTTCGTAAATCCTTAAAATGACCATGTTATGAAATTTCTTGACTGTTAAAAGAATAAAACTGCTCTCCAAACGATATTTGATTATTTTTCCTTCCTTCTAAAAATAGAACTGATGTTTATTTTCTGATGCATCTGGGAGAATAGAAACGAGTAAAAAATGCTCCGAAGTCCCCTCGACGCAATCGCGTTTTCTGTACATCGTATAATCAAGGCCACAGAAAACATCTATCTTTCGGATGTCTAGGTATAATGCTGTATGAGCCGCTGCCCGTGAATCTGTAACAACGGCACGGTGGTGGCCTGGCCTATATCGTTGCCAGACGCACGATTATGGCTAACTTTAACCTTAAATAAAATTTTAAAAAACTACTGAGGCTAGAGGGCTGCAATTTGGTGTGTTTGATGACTGGAGGGTGGATGATCAACATACCAATTTGCAGCCCTCTAGCCTCAGTAGTTTTTAAGATCTGAGGGCGGGCAGAAAAAGTGCGGATGGACAGACAAAGCCTGCACAATAGTTTTCTTTTCAGAAAACTAAAAGAGACAATCCTAAGGCTACAGAATAAGCATAGCGAGAGGTGGAACCCAAACCGGGTATATAAGTGAATGACTCTCAATTTAGAAGCACGCGTTTCCTTTACAGTTCTCCCGCTCAATATTTCAGTTCAGGCAAGAGAAAAAAATGATTTATTTTTATTTTTTGAATGAACAGAAATACTCTCCAACATTTGTTGGTTTCATCATAAATTTTTTTTTTCACAAATATATGCACAGCACAGACACGCACTCAAATAAGTCTGGAAATTAGGAGCACAGTTTTGGAATCAGCAACTGATCTAAAGAGGAAGCATAAGTTTGATGTATTTTATGAATGGAATAAAAGTAATGAAGTTATTGAAGGCCAGGTCTAGCCTTTGTGGTGATTTCTTATAATCTACGAGTGTTCCAAATATTAATTAAACGTTACAATAATAGATATAATACATTTGACAGCGTAGAGGTTAAATAATAATATTATCGACCTATTTATGACCTAGACTTGGAGAAAATTACTCTAATTCCTCTAAAAAACCTGAACTGTAAATCTTTTTCTTGAAACTTTTATAATTCCATGATCTGTTCGTTTTTCGTGGGATGTCCTTACCAGTTACATCAAGGATTTATATATATATATATATATATATATATATATATATTGTTAAGGATATACCCTCCTCCCTCCTCTGTAGCTGCTATCTAGCTAACTTATTTAGAGGATATATATATACTCGTATATATATATATATATATATATATATATATATATATATATATATATATATATATATATATATATATATATATATATATTGTTAAGGATATACCCTCCTCCCTCCTCTGTAGCTGCTATCTAGCTAACTTATTTAGAGGATATATTTTCCATTAGCTTATAGCTGGCGCCAATTTGGCGGAACTCCGTTGTTTTCACTCATAGGGACAGAGAACGCATGCTTTCCCAGCCTACAAG
>JANJGK010000010.1:51930138-51932638 GCA_039081455.1 Macrobrachium rosenbergii | reverse complement strand
AGATATGTCACAACAATACTAGTCAGAGAATATCAGCAACAATAATTTTATAACGAATAATGATATGAAATCAGTCTGGCTTGTGAAAAGTTCAGTACTGTTCCCGTAGATTTCTATTAAGTCTCGCATTCAGTGAGACTTAATAGAAACTCTCAAAGTAAATCATTGTCATCATTTGTCAGTTCGATTCAACAATAAGTTGATATCCCGCTATCCACAAGAAACTTTCTAATTGATATCCTGCCCTCTGCGAGAAACTTTCCAGTTGATATCCTGCCCTCCACAAGAAACTTTCTAGTTGATATCCTGCCATCCACAAGAAACTTTCCAGTTGATATCCTGCCGTCCACAAGACTCTTTCCAGTTGATATCCTGCCCTCCACAAGAAACTTTCCAGTCGATATCCAGCCCTCCACAAGAAACTTTCCAGTCGATATCCAGCCCTCCATAAGAAACATTCCAGTTGATATCCTGCCCTCCACAAGAAACTTTCTAGTTGATATCCCGCCCTCCACAAAAAACTTTCCAGTTGATATCCTGCCCTCCACAAGAAACTTTCCAGTTGATATCCTGCCCTCCACAAAAAACTTTCCAGTTGATATCCTGCCCTGCACAGGAAACTTTCCAGTTAATATCCTGCCGTCCACAAGAAACTTTTCAGTTGATATCTTGCCCTCTACAAGACACTTTCTAATTGACATCCTGTCCTCCACAAGAAACTTCCCAGTTGATATCCTGCCTTCCACAAGAAACTTTCTGAGAATCTTGCATGTTTTCACTGTTAGTAAGAACAGAGGTGCTAACGCTAACAATATAATTAGCAAGAGAAATAGGAAAAGAATAAATCGGCACAGTAACAAAAACAAAAGTAATGACACTAATATAATGATAATAATTTATTCCCATATCTCCCAGACTGCGACAGAGGCTGCACCTTCGAATTTAACTTCATTTGTGGAAGCGATGGAATGAATTACCCAAATCCCTGTACTTTCTATGCCGCCAAATGTCGCAATCCCCGTCTGAGGGTGCGATGCAGGGGAAGGTGTGAAGAATGTAAGTCTTTTTTTTCTAATCTTTTGGTTTGATTTTGAGGTGTCTTCGGTTTACGTACAGAGAGAGAGAGAGAGAGAGAGAGAGAGAGAGAGAGAGAGAGAGAGAGAGAGAGAGAGAGAGAGAGAGAATTAGTTAATAATGTTTTAAATAATAATTTTTGTATTATAAAAGTATGGGTTCATGACTGTCAGTGAGTATTAAAGAGAGAGAGAGAGAGAGAGAGAGAGAGAGAGAGAGAGAGAGAGAGAGAGAGAGAGAGAGAGAGAGAATTAGTTAATAATGTTTTAAATAGTAATTTTTTGTATTATAAAAGAATGGGTTCAAGACTGTCAGTGAGTATTAAAAAGAGAGAGAGAGAGAGAGAGAGAGAGAGAGAGAGAGCAGCGAAATGCGATGCTTGCTACCTTTAGATTATCTTTTCTTACAAGTTGCCCTTTGCGAGCTCTCCCATTCCTGCTGTTGCTTTCGATGGTCAAAAGGTCTGTCGCTTTCTTCTATCTTAAAGGGAACCAATCTGGATCTTTCAGCACTTTCACCTCCTCGAATTAGTGCGCGTTCCTCGCTTTGCCAAATGTCAGCATCCAAGAGACAGAAGCGTTTGTTGCATTTCTGTGACAAATTGAGGAATGATCTTCACTGCAGTCCTCACTTGCCTTTTTTTTTATAAGCAACAATGTCATTGGTCCGTCAATCACCCTATTCCTTTCTCACGCCCAGCAAAGCTGGCGCTCTTGGCCTTGGTGAGCCATCAAATTAAAGATAAAAATTCCCCACAAAGTTTCTGTAAAAACAAAAGGATATTTTCTTTCCCTTCAGGAACTGAAGACTAAGATTCCCCACTCATGCAAAAGTAACTAATTATAACCATCCTCTATTGACTACCCTCCCATTTTCCCAATTCAAATGGGGAGGTATGCCAATCAAATTCAGTCTGTACAATCTCAGAATATTTCCTGTCTGTTCCTCACGTTCCGAGACCCGTTCTTCATTTGTTTTCAATTTTCCGTTTTCCGCAGGTTACTTCGGATGAGGTCGTTAGCCCCACGCCCTTCTCCAACCTGTTCTTGACCAACGGCAATCGCCTCTCTACCAGGTAAATATTCACCGTTGAAGTGAACAGATGCACACCAGTTTCTTTCCCTCGTTCCTTCTCTCATAGCCATTCTTTGGCAGAGATTTTTCTAAAACCAATTTAAGTTTTCTCTGGTTAGAAATGGAAGGGATGGAGTCACTGCTAACTTTCAACTTGTTAGAACAATTCCATCCTGTCTCGATAAAAGTTTGTGACAAATTAAGCCGGGAATGAGAGAGAGAGAGAGAGAGAGAGAGAGAGAGAGAGAGAGAGAGAGAGAGAGAGAGAGAGAGAGAGAGAGGGGAAAACTCTAAAAGTGACTACCTCAAGATGGAAAGTCCATTTTTGTTTCTTTTATTCTCTTAATCGCTA
>JANJGK010000010.1:51922638-51927638 GCA_039081455.1 Macrobrachium rosenbergii | reverse complement strand
ATATTTAAAATTTTTTTGCTTTACAGCTTGCGGTAACACTTTCTGCCTAGCGGTCTACAAACCCGTTTGTGGCACTGATGGGAATACATATTCCAACAGCTGTAGATTAGATATCGCGCGCTGCGGAAATCCTGGTCTAAGGGTGCATTGCGAAGGGAGATGTGGGGAGTGTAAGTTTTGCATTTTTATTTAATATTTAGTCTGGTTAGAATTACCTGTAGTTGAATTCATGCATGCTAATTTTGTCAATGATCTGTTGCTTGTATGGTTGTTGAAATGAGAAAGTGACAACAATGATTTTGCATCATCAACAAGTGAACAATTGACCAACGTGAGAACGTTGAAATGGTCTGCACTTGTAGAGAGAATGGGAAGGGCGGGGGCTGGGAGAGAGGGAAAATGGTGATGAGATTAACCAATTTGACTGTGAGGGCACTTTTACTGTCCATTACTATATTGGAAATTAAGTTAGTCACTGTATCTGGCGTTCTGGCATCCATGGTCTCTGACTCAGCCATAATGGAGACTTCAATGCAGATCAGAAAAGGAGGGAGAGAGAAACTTAATTATAAGAAATATAATCTCAGCTATGTCCATTTTCTCTCTATTATTTCTTGAGCAAACTAAAAAAACTTTAGAGCTCGTAAATATATGAAACTTTCCCAGTCATAAGTTCAAGTCTTTATCAACCTAATGAAACTCCTTGGTGATTACAAACAAGTGAAACGCTAGACAGTCAATGAACAGTTGAAATGTATCTGTTCATTCATGAGTTTCCTGTGACTGTATTCATTCATACTTCATTTACTTATCCAGTTCGTTTTAATCAGTTTATTCAAATTCCCTTTTTTTTATTCGTCCAATCTTAATATATATCTTTTCTTCTACAGGTGGCGATGCGTGAGTGGGAGAAAGTCTTCATTAACAATGGAGAAAGTAGTTTCACAGACAATATTTTCATTACCTGTAGAAGAAATAGTTTAAAAATATCTCAGGTCAACTGTGTCACTGAAGTACTCTTTCAAGTATTTCATTACAAACTTTCCTCAGATTTCTTCCATGAAATATCTGTACCTTTCATTGAATTTATCATTACTGACACATTGTATTATTTATGAAAAAAATGTAATAAAACTGCTTTGAAATCCTATTATTTATTTTTATTTCCCTTTTATTATTAATGGGTTTTAGTACATAGATGGATATACAAATAACTACACTAAGTATATTAGAAATCAGGATTACTATTGGTATCATTAATGGAAATTACATTTAAATTAGGAGAACATATTTGGAATCAGCCATTGACGTGAACAGGAAGTATTATTTTGGTAAATTTTATGAGAGAAATAAAAACAACGAATGAGTTATTCAAGGCGACCACTGGCCTTTGAAATGATTTCCTACAAAATACGAATATTCCTAACATTGATTTAGGCTAACAAGCATAGAAATAATACAATTGACATTGAGAGGTTAATTAATCAAAATTTATCTAGACTTAGACACAGTTACTCTGAATCTGAATCGTCTGAAAAACTGAACTGCAATTCTTTTTCTGAAGTTTTCAATTACATTATCCATTTGTTTTTCGTGGGATATCCTTATTAATAATACCAAGGCTTGACCTTTAAAAGGAAGTGGGTTCAGAAAAGAAAACACAGCTGTCAGTACCACATTCGTACTGCTGAGTCTAGATATATATATATATATATATATATATATATATATATATATATATATATATATATATATATATATATATATATATATATATTGCTTATAATGATTGTTACCTCATCTTGAGTTATTTATGTATTATTCAGTATTTTTTATTCTATTTTTAACATTACACCATCTCTCTCTCTCTCTCTCTCTCTCTCTCTCTCTCTCTCTCTCTCTGACTTATATATATATATATATATATATATATATATATATATATATATATATATATATATATATAGAAAAGTATATGAATAATATTTACACCAAATGACACAGTAACATGAATGTGGTACTGACAGTTGATTGATTTTTTCTCTAGTACCGCCTCCTTTTATAGGCGAAAGCTTGACATTATTGATAAGGACATCCAGTGAAGCACAAATAGAAAATGTAATTGAACAATTTTTAAGGAAAAAAAGTTGCAGTTCAGTTTTCAGACGAGTCAGAGAGACTGTGTCTAAGTCTGGGAACGATAATATCATTGCTTAGCCTCTGCCCTGTCAGCTGTATAATTTCCATTATTGTCAACTTAAAATAATATCTAGAACAGCCATAATTTGTAGTAAATGAGTTTAAAGGCAGGAGATGGCCTTCAATAACTGCTTTACTACTTTTATTCCATAAAACAAATTTTACCAAAATAATGCTTTCTCTTCACATCAATAGCTGATTTCAAATAATGTGCTCCTAATTTAAATATGATTTCCATTAATGATACCAATGGTAATCTGAAGTAATAGTATTTTTGAGTGGTTATTTGTATATTCATCTATGCACTAAAAGCTATTAATATTTAGAGGGAAATCAAAATATAGAACTGGATTTTAAATCAGGTTTTATTAAGTTTTTATTTCATAAATGATACAATGCTTCAAGAATAATAAATTCAATGAAAGGTACAGATATTTCATGGAAGAAATCTGAGGAAAGTTTAAAACAGAATTCTTGAAAGAGTACATCAATGTTGCAGTTGACCTGAAGAATTTTTAAACTATTTCGTCGACAGGTAATGAAAATATTATCTATGAAACTATTTTCTCCATTGTTAACGAAGACTTTCTCCCACTCACTCACTCACTTCCACCTGTAGAAGAAAGAGAAACATATTAAGATTGGGCGAATAGAAGGGAATTTGAAAAAAATAATTAAAAACGAACTGGATAAGTAAATGAAAGTATCAGTGAATAAATTCATAAGAAACTCATGAATGAACAGTTACCTTTCAACAGTTCACTGACTGTCTAGTGTTTCACTTATCTGTAATAAATAAGGAATTTCACGAAGTGGATAAAAACGTGAACTTATGACTGGGAAAGTTTCATATATTTACGAGCTCTGAATTTTTTTTTTTAGGTTCCTCAAGGAATAATGGAGAAAAAAATGGACACACTGCTGAGATTATATTTGATTATAATTAAGTTTCCCTCTCTCTCACCCCCCAATTTGCTGGTCTGTAGTGAAGTCTCTCAAGTATGGCTGAGTCAGTGACCTTGGTAGCCACTGACTTACTTATCATTACAGCACTGACTTACTTACCATTATGGCAAAAGTAAACTTACAGTCAAATTGTCTAACTTCATCACCATTTTCCCTCTTCGCCAGTCTCTTTTCTCAACATTCTCCCTACACGTGCAGACCATTTCAACAAGTCTCCAGCATGACTGAGTCAGTGCCCTTGGTAGCCACGAAGTCAAATAGATGTCCTACATCACTGACTTACTTACCATTATGGCAAAAGTAAACTTACAGTCAAATTGTCTAACGTCATCATCATTTATCCTCTTTGCCAGTCCCTTTACTCAACATTCTCTCTACACGTGCAGACCATTTCAACGCGTTCACTCAAGTCACTTGTTGACTCGCATGATGCAGAAATCATTGGAGTCACTTTCTTCTTTGAATAGCTAAAGCAACCGCAGACAAATAAAAGAATTAGCATGCATAAATGAAACAACAGGTAATTCTAAAGAGACTAAATACTCAGTAATGATGAAAAACTCACATTCGCTGCATTCTCCTTGACACCGCACCTTCAGATTTGGATTTCTGCATCTCCGCTCGACGTCTAAGGCACAAGCATTGGAATACGTCTTCCCGTCAGTGCCACAGACAGGGGTGTAATCGTCTGTGCAAGCAATGTTATCGCAAGCTGTAAAGCAAAAAAAAAAAAAAAAAAAACATTAATTATAACTCTTACTATCAGTAGCAGTATTTCTAGTATTATTAATTAAATTATGGTAGATTGTAAAGCTAGCATGACATCTTTGAATATTCATGACAGTGGTACAGCATCCGAAAGTATAAAAATATATATTATATTCACTCTCGACTCCCACAATGCCCCAGCCAATCAGAATCAAGGTAGACAGTACCTGTTAGTTATACTTACCGTTATCTCTATAAACACAGCCTAAAACAATACTAAATTTTGAAAGATTCTTATACATGTTATTTTTAAACACTGATAAAAAAAATGAATAATAAATAAGGGATGAAGTCCCACTTTTGATGAAAACAAGAATTGGAGTCTTACCTGGTTCATGATTATGAGGACCGGCCTGTGATGTGCCGATGATGGCAAATAGAGTGACAATAAGCACAGCTGACAGTAATCCCATTTTCACCATTTTTGTGGTCTGGACCTGTGGAGAGAAGATTGAAGTGGTTTTACGTTTGGCATGCACTATTAATTTCCTATTTATATATAGAATGCTTGTCCACTACTTAAATTTATTTTATAGATGAACATATTTTTTTTCCAGGAGTGATTACCGCTTTATGATTTTTATTCAATAAAATTTCTGCGGTGTTAGTGGTCATATATACAGTATATATGTGTGTGTGTGTATATATATATATATATATATATATATATATATATATATATATACATATATATATATATATATATATATATATATATATATATATATATATATATACATATATATATATTTATATATATATATATATATATATATATATATATATATATATATATATATATATATATATATATATATATATATATATATATACTGAACCAATAAATCCCCAAACGCCACTTGAAAGCGGAATCACTTTGTTAAGCCCTCTGTCAAATATCCTATTGAAAACATATTTAGAAAATCAAAAAGAAATGTATAAACACGTTTGTCTTAGGTGTGACATCAACCTTTCAATTTTGGAGAAAACACACTTATATGTTTGTGTGTGTGTGGACGTGCGTCTCTTTTTTTTTTTTGTAAAAACACAATGATTCATGATTAAAT
>JANJGK010000010.1:51902638-51917638 GCA_039081455.1 Macrobrachium rosenbergii | reverse complement strand
TATATATATATATATATATATATATATATATACATATATACACGCATCCTTAAAACAAATCGTATTCATACTATTACAAACAAACACCGGTTACTGAAGAGCAACGTCTCAAGGACTATTAAAAAAAAAAAAGTAAACAACGCCTCCGGGGAAATTCCAGGAACGCCAGGCCAAGGGAATCTGAACTGAAAAATAAGGAAAGTGATAATAAAAGATTAAGCTTTAACGTATAACAAGGAAATCTATAACAGTTATCGCTAGCGAGTTGTGAATTTGATGACAAAAAAAAAAAGTAAAAAATGAGCCGAAGTGTCTTCGGCGCAATCGAGTTTTCTGTACAGTCGCTACAGCGTATAATCAAGGCCACCGAAAATAGATCTATCTTTCGATGGTCTCGGTGCAATGCTGTATGAGCCGTGGCCTATGAAACTTCAACCACGGCCCGGTGGTGGCCTATCTTATATTGTTGCCAGAAGCACGATTATGGGTAACTTTAACCTAAAATAAATTAAAAACTACAGAGGCTCGAGGGCTGCAATTTGTTGTGTTTGATGATTGGAGGATGGATGATCATCATACCAATTTGCAGCCCTCTAGCCTCAGTAGTTTTTAAGATCTGAGGGCGGAGAGAAAAAGTGCTGAGAGAAAAAAAGTCCGGACTGAAAAAAGTGCGGACGGACAGACGAAGCCGGCACAATAGTTTTCTTTTTCAGAAAACTAAAAAGGGGAAAAATAAAGCAGGCGAGAGGGTGTTATATAACACTTCTTACCTCTGATGGAAATTATTAAATATTTTATAAAATAACAATTTTTTAATTGTGTGGTGATTCCTAGCATAAATATTGTCCTTTTTTAGTGTTCAATATAGACGGCGGTACTGATGTAAGTTTATTAGTATACGAACGATATTATAGGTTCGTTTATTATAAATATATATGTATATATATGATATGTATAATTTATATATACATATGTATATTGTACATGTATATATATATATATATATATATATATATATATATATATATATATATATATATATATATATATATATATATATATATATATATGAGTGCCCAGTATTTCCCTAAGCCACCTCTCAGCGAGAGAGAGACAGAGACAGAGACAGAGAGACAGAGAGAGAGAGAGAGAGACCATGCAACTTAACTGGTTATGGCCAGTTTTGCATTCCCGGTTCCAACCCTTTTCCTACAATTTTTTAGAGGTCGCAAAGGACTTTAGCTCTCTTTAAAAAGCGCAATAAAGTCCATTTTGACTCCGCGCATCTATAATTATGTTTTCGTAGATCCATCAGTAAATGTCGTAACAGTGGGATTTCCCCACTTCACGTTTTCCGTAATATCATTTTTTGATGGAGCCGGGGGCGAGTATTTACGTGCACATTTTGGTAGCTGGCAACTCATGATGGAGTGACCAATATATAAAGAACCAGTCCACATGGGAGATAAGCAGTTGGACCTTACACTTTGTCGAAGACGGACCAACTTCAGATCTTCAGCTGGATATTTTAGCTCGGGTATGGCAATACACACTTTGTTTTTTTATCATTCTGCTGAAATTTTACAAAAGACAGAGAAATTTGCCTTATACAGGTCACAGAAAACGACCATACAAATGTGATTAGCACTTAAATTTTTATATAAGTTATTAACACAAATTTATAGTATATGCCAACTATTTGACCATAAAATACTGGAAGTACAGGTTTCATGTTACAAAATATTTCACTATTTAAAAAATCAGTTCATATTTTGGTCATAAAATTTAAATCTGGGCGAGTACAGTGATCCTCAAAATTTTTTCTAGCCGGGTTCATCTCACACATGGTATCTGCGGAAGCCATTTTCATTAGATTTAGAATCAAAACTAACAGCTCCTAGATTTTATCCAATAATACTTCAGACAGTCGAAGGCAGGCTTAAATAAATTTATATTAGATTCTCTAAGGTATTTTAACATTATCTCATTAACATTTCAAACTGCCAATGCTCCTGTAAAAGAAAACTAGAATCAGTACTAATTAAAATAGGGCTATGAAGAGAAACGTCAATTTGAAATAGGATTAGATTTAAGGTGTAAGATAATCACGACAAATCCCTAACGATGATTTGGTTCTCTTGACAGACATCAACAAACAAGATGGTCAAGAAGGGGTTGCCAACGACTATTTTCTGCGTCGTTTTGCTGGTCATCATTGGCACGTCAGTAACCAACGCACACTTTCCAAGTGAGTCAAAATTTAACACTTTAAAGAGTTTCAGCAATGGAGGAAGGACTTGGTATTTTCATCTTCAGTTTAGTCTAGAGTTGTTTATTAATCCAAAGAAGAAAAATTGTTTGGGAAGTAGCTTTTAGATTTGGTTCAAAAACGAGTTTCATAAGGGGTCTGTCCCTAAATTTAGTTTAATAGGGAGTTTCGCATCTGCGTTATCTGTAAATTTAATTTAACTGTAAGTTTCACGTCTGAGCTATCCCTAAATTTAGTTCATTATTGAGTTTCACATATGAGTTATATATAGATTTAATTTTATTGTAAGTTGTACACCTGAATTATCTAGAAATTTAGTTCAAAAGTGATATTGATACCCTGCCCTCAACAAGAAACTTTCTGTGAATCTTGCATGATTTCGATCTTAGTAAGAACAGAAACGGTAATATTGACAAGGTAAATAGCAAGGAAATGACGCAATTGGAAATAAAACTCCAAAAAAAGAGACTAGTAGAACGTAAATAGGAAGAGAAATGGTAGAAACCTACCAACAAATAATGGGTAGAAGTGAGGTAAGTCCCGGAGACACAGAAATATTGGAAAAAACAGAGCATTAAGGCAACCAGTTACAGAGGATACCATCATATGAAATTCCCTAACTGTAAGTTATAAAGGGAACCAAATAGTAACCTGACCTAACCTAACCTAGCAGCAGTGACAATAACGTAATGATAATAATTTATTTGTTTCTCCCAGACTGCGACCGAGCCTGCACCTTCGAATTTGACCCCATTTGCGGCAGCGACGGAAGGAATTACTCTAATCGCTGCCACTTCGAAATTGGGAGATGTCGCAATCCTCGCCTGACAGTACGATGCAAAGGAAGGTGTGAGCAATGTAAGTTTTCCTTTTCTGATTTTCTTTTGTTTTATTTTGCGGTTTCTTCGTTTTGCATAATTGTCGCAGGCCAGTGCAGTGATGAGAGAGGGAGCAGCTAAACCTAGTAGTTGTTTCCCGTAGTTGTTTGTAAGCTTTGGTGGGCTGGCAACAGTGCTAAGTTAAGTTAAGTACAGCATAGTTCAACGAGACCACTGAGCTGATTAACAGCTCTCCTAGGGCTGGCCCGAAGGATTAGATTTATGTCACGTGTCTAAGATCCATTTGGTTACCTAGCAACAGGACCTACAGCTTGTTGTGGAATCCGGACCACATTATAACGAGAAATGAATTGCTATCACCAGAAATAAATTCCTCTAATTCTTCACTGGCCGGTCGGAGAATCGAACGCGGGACCAGCAGAGTGCTAGGTGAGAACGATACCCATTCGTCCAATGAGGAACTGGCAACTGTGCTAAATGTGGGGTTGTCACTGATAGAGTATCTCTGTTACACTTTGCAAGCTCTAAAATTTTTCTCCTGTTTCTGCTCTTCGTTTAGAAGGCCAAAAGATTTGTCGTTTTCTTCTGCCTTAAAGGGGAACTAATTTAGATCATTCATCGCTTTCACCTCCTCGAATTAGTGCGCGTTCCTCGCTTCGACAAATATCAACTTCCAAGCGTTTGTTGCGTTCCGTTGGAAAATTGAGGAATGGTCTTCACTTGTCCTCACTTGCCTTTTTTTAAAGGCAACAATGTCATACTGCATAGGTCAATCGCCTCATTCCTTGCGCACCTCTAGTGAAGCTGCTCCAGAATTGCAACTCTTATCAACTGGCGTTTTTGTGCTTGCTGAATCATATCATATGAAACTGCTTCAGAACTTGTAACTCTTGACTGATGGCGTTCTTGTCCTTGTTGAATCGCATGAAGCTGTTTCAGAACTTGTAACTCTTGACTGAAGGCGTTCTTGTCCTTGCTGAATCGTATGAAGCTGCTTCAGAACTTGTAACTCTTGACTGATGGCGTTCTTGTCCTTGCTGAGTCATACGAAGGTGCTTCAGAACTTGTAACTCTTGACTGAAGGCGTTCTTGTCCTTGCTGAATCATATGAAGCTGCTTCAGAACTTGCAACCCTAATCAGCTGGCGTTCTTGTCCTTGCTGAATCTTGCGAAACTGCTTCAAAATTTGTTACTATTGACTGAAGGCGTTCTTGTCCTTGCTGAAACATACGAAGATGCTTCAGAACTTGTAACTCTTGTCCTGGCTGAATCATCAACTTAGAGATAAACAATTCACACCAAGTTCCTGTACAAATAAAAGGATGTTTTTTCCCTTCAGGAGCAGAAGACGAGAGGTCCTCACTCATGTAATAGTAACTAATAGTAACCAGCATCTCTGGTCTACTCTCTCATGATTCCCAGTTCATGGGGGGATGTGTACCAATCAAATTTAGTCTTTACAATCCAAATATGTGACTTGTCCTCTCTTCCTCGTATACAAAGACTCGTTGCTCATTTTTTTTTTATTTCCCACTTTCTGCAGGTTACGTCGGATGAAGTCGTTAGCCCTACGCCCCTTACAGCCTGTTCGTGACCTACAGCAGTCGGCTTTCTACCAGGTACATAATTGACTGTTTAGGCGAACAGATGAACACCAGTTTCCAAATCCAATTTTAGTTTTCCTTCGTGAGAAATGGAGGGGATGGAGTCACTACTACCTTTCAACTTGTTAGAACAATTCCTTCCTGTCTCGATAAGAGTTTGTGAGAAATTACAGAGAGAGAGAGAGAGAGAGAGAGAGAGAGAGAGAGAGAGAGAGAGAGAGAGAGAGAGAGAGAGAGAGAGAGAGAGAGAGATGAACAGTTCCATCTTTATTTCTTTTATTCTTCTCGTCGTCAGAATTTGAACAAGAAATGATTGATTATTACCGAGGGAGAGAGAGAGAGAGAGAGAGAGAGAGAGAGAGAGAGAGAGAGAGAGAGAGAGAGAGAGAGAGAGAGAGAGAGAGAGAGAATAAATCTCTTAAAATTACTAAATCAAGATAAACAGTTCGGAACACATTAGTTTGATATTCAGTACTTCCAATATTCATAACTGAAATTGAAATCTTATAGTCCCGGGAACTTGAATCCCTTAGTCACTGGAATCTGAAAAAAAGGAATGACAGGACATTACCACAGGTAATAACCATCTGGAACTCAGATAGTACACTTTAATGAGTTATTTTTCACCTCCCATCTTCAGAACTTTCGAATTTGAAAGCAAGATATTGTTAAGTCTTACCAGAGTTGGTGATCATAGGAATTATGAATCCAGATAAAGTTAAAGATTCAATCAAAAATTTTATCCATACTCTTTCCAATCAAAAGTCAAGATATGGTGATTTGTAAGAGACATGTTCACAGATTGTTGTCAACAAATTGTTGTCAATAAATTCATGATGAAGTGACCAATAATTCATGAAAGTGAAATTATAAATATTTACTTGAAAAATGTAATCAGTTAAACTAAATGCTTCCCAACTCATTTCTTTCCTTAATTATTTATCTATTTAGTGACCTAATACCCAATTCATCTCTTCACGTTTATTGATTTTTATCCTAATCTATCAATTCTCTATCTCTAGGTTACTGACAAGTGGAGAACAAGTCGCCAACAACATCAGCAACATCGAAGACCCCCCCCCCCCTTTTTTTAAGCGTAGGCTAATTTTCGTGAATCCTTAAACTGTAAATTTTTTGAAATTTCATGATTGTTAGATTTAAAACTTCTAATGAAATTGAAACCCAAAAATTAGTTGATTTTTTTGTTCCTTCTAAATACTGATTAGATGTTTCCTTTTGTGACGCTTCTGGATGAACAGATAATATGGTAATTCTAAAGATTACAGCCTATAGTATATATAGGGAGAGGTGGAGCTCAAACTATGTGAATAATGGTTGTCATACAAATACTAAATAAGATATATACATTTAACTATTGAATATATCACTCATATTTTACTGGTTGATTATGACAGTAAAACGATTTGTCAGTGTATATCCTGGTAATATCATTAGTACTATTACTGTTATAATAATAATAATAATAATAATAATAATAATAATAATAATAATAATAATAATAATAATAATAATAATAATAATAAAGAAAAAAGGAAAAAAGATAATAAGAAGAATAGGGAAAACTGTATAAATTAAGTGCCGTGGAAACACCTATAATTTTTAATGCAACTGCCCTCAGAGAATGTCTCTTCCAGTGTTTGCCAGAATGTTTACAGAAAATATCCTTGGACACTGATGCCAAAAACAAATTAACCCTTTGATACAGTCGGTATAAAAACAATAATAATTCTTCCATAGGTTGAGAAAACTGCTGGCATCATTTTAGAGCATTAATGTAACGTAGAAATAACGAAAGTTTTCCATAAATACTCAGGATTTGTAATGGGGCATGAATGTTTTAATTTTGGTATGATAACAGTGGAAACTTTTAATTATTAATTGATAAATAAACAAATAAATAAAAAATATACATATGTGTGTACATACATATATCTAAATATATATATTTATATATATATTATATATATATAAATATATATATATATATATATATATATATATATATATATATATATATATATATATATATATATATATATATATATATATATATATATATATATATATACTCACACGCGCAGGCGCACATGATGTAGAGCACACTGTGTGAAAGCCCAGCCCTGAAGACCGACGTAAACAAACAACCAAATTACTTCCGTGGCTTCTTCTACAAAGAGTAAACAAAAAGTTGAAGAAAAATCAAACGATAAAACGAAGAAAGTCCTAGTTACCACGTACATTAAAAATCTTAATCATGACCAGAGTCAAACTAGTTTTTCTGGGGGCCGGTAATGGGACCAGTTTTCTTGGCTGCAACGCGACTAGTGAAACTAGCTTCCGTAAGGTAGACAGGCAGAATAGCCAAGGGCAAATGCCGGAAAACTGGAGAGCCGTTTGTTCCGAGTTTGGCAGAGTTTTTTTTTTTTTTTTTTTTTTTTTTTTTTTACAGGTTTTCGCTGTGATACATACCTGGCGGAATCCAAGAATCATACACAAACTCATGAACACACACACACACAAATATATATATATATATATATATATATATATATATATATATATATATATATATATATATATATATATATATATATATATATATATATATATATATATAATCAATGTATTCATTTACATACCCTTCTTTCTCAAGCATAACCAAGTCTGTGGTGTCCCTCTTCAATTAACAAACCGTCAAAAGACCACAACAAATCATTGGTAATACTGTATATATTATAAAATGATCTAATCGACAACAATTTTCTTTGTATGCTGAGCAGTCTGTCAAATTGAATTTCATTTGAACTTTTTGAACGTATGGGAAACCTTCAGTCCTTTAAAATTAAGCTTAATAGGAAGCCAAACCTAATTTACCTTACCTTTCTCTCTTTTCCTACCTGATAAAAACCGTAGAAGAATCTCACAGTGTAGTAACAACGAGAAACTTTATTTTTTCCCAAGGGGAGAAAGTCTTTACGCACTAACATGAGAAATGACCAACTGGCAACTTTGATGACGTCACGGAGTACTCTAGGTCCCATATAAAACGGAGTCTGATCGCCATCGCGTGCAGTCAGCTGGGAGCATTGACCTTAAGTGGTTAATGTGTGCTATTACATTTCAACTCTCGTGTGTCGTGTGTAGCAACCTTATTTCTGTAGAATCCTTTATTAACCACGGTACGTACTTCATGTTATTCATAAACTAGGGTTGTTTTTGACAAGGTAGATTGATAAAATGATCATTCAATATCCCCCACAGCAAGAATTTATGATTCAGTGTTAATGAGATCAGGAATTTGTTCCTTACGCTCTAATCTTCTTTGCGATGAACTTTGAAAGTTGGTCGTTTCAAAATACTAATAATTTTAGGAGTGAAGGTGAACATCCCGCGTTTTAACAGTACTCTTTTAAACTGATTACGTTTATAAATCGGTTTATTTGCAGTATTCCTCTTTAATCTGGTTATGTGACATACCTGACAGGTCCACGACACTCCCATTTCTTGAATGTTGTAACAAACAAAGGTTCATTTTCTCTCTGTCTCCCTATCTTTAAATCTTCAGATGGAAAACCCTTATGGACAGAGTCAGCGGATTACGATAAACCCAAGAAGGTCTCAGAATCAGTCTGCTAAGAGCGAGACAAGTTGTGGGAAAAGGTGATGAATAAAGACATATGAGGGAACAGAAAATATAAAACAGATAAACCTGAAACTCAGGAGACGTCAGCAGCATAAAGCAGGAATAAATTTGCTCCTCGCTTAAACATTTGTAGATCAGAAGATTCCCCAATTGCACTTGGCAAAATATTCCACTTTTCAGTTGTAGGAAAAATAAAACTCCTAGGAAAGTGAGTAGTATTAAACCTGGTACAAAAAAACGACGGGCTGTTTGCATCGGCAAAAACAGCTAGGTCAGTTAAAGAAGAGTGTAGAGAATGCTCTTCGTTGTATTACATTTTGTAATACTTTTACAAATAAATGGCTCTATGGGTCTGGACATTGGTGTTCCTTCAGTACAATTATAAATGTCATTGTAAGTTAGATTTGTATTAGTTATTTATTGTGCCGCCAGCCAATCAATCAGTCAATCATAAAGGTGGTCAATCAGCTACTACATTGGTTGGTGGGGAATATGCTTTAGGGGAGAGGGATTAGAACCCCCCCCCCTCTCTCTCTCTCTCTCTCTCTCTCTCTCTCTCTCTCTCTCTCTCTCTCTCTCTCTCTCTCTCTCTCCTCTCTCTCTCTCTCTTCTCTCTTCTCTTTTGTAATAATCAAGAGGACTTATAAGCCAGAAGCAAAATAATTGAGGACAATAACAACGACGTAACAGAATCGTCTCTTGAAAGAAGAATGTTCACAGGAGCTTCGGAACCTCGGAGCTGAAAATTGATTACACAAGAAAGAAGAATGTTCACAGGAGTTGAGGAACCTCGGAGCTGAGAATTGATTACACAAGACTGAAGACTGCTCACAGGGGATTCGGAACCTCGGAGCTGAAAATTGATTACACAAGAAAGAAGAATGTTCACAGGAGCTTTGAAACCTCGGAGCTGAGAAGTGATTACACAAGGAAGACGAATGTTCACAGGAGTTGAGGAACCTCGGAGCTGGGAAGTGATTTCACAGGGTACGGTCAACGAACTGAACACTAGGGTTAGATAACCACTGTAGACTGACTACTGGACGGCAGCTAGCGGCTGTTAATTGTGCTAGTTTTACAACTCTAGTTTTCTCCTGTGGCTCTGAGCTCTTCAGCGTCATGGTACTCCCCTATATCTCTATACATCCGGAGTTTACATGACCAAAGTCCTTTAATGGGGTCTGTGACTGTTAAGGCCTAGGGAAGCTGAGAGCCAGTAACTTTAGATTGTACTGGAGTTCAGGCATTCATTATTATTATTATTATTATTATTATTATTATTATTATTATTATTATTATTACCATCCAAGCTGCACCTTATTTGGATGAGCAGAATGCTACAAGCTTAAGGGCTCCAGTAAAACAATTAGCAAGAAAAAACAACAAAGATAACTTAAAGTAATAGAACAATTCACTGACAAAATGAGACTTAACATGAAAGCATTTGTACCCAGTTAGAACTGGGTATATTTAGACAGAAATTAAGAGGCAGTGGACCACTGCGAAAAATACCAAGAAGCAAAGAAAAATTATGAAGTGGAAACCTCAGATATAGGAGACAGTTAAGAAGTAAAATGCAATTATTGTTTCATCTTCTAATAATTCTATTTTTCTTGTTGCAGGTTTTGACTGAGGCATCAAAATGGCCAAAAGTATTTACCTCTCTGTCGCGTTTTGCCTGTTAACCCTGTTGGCCGTTCCATCGATATCACAACGTTCATGTACGTATATCGGACACAATTTAATTCTCTCTTTAAAACTATTCTGAGAAGCATTTTCATTTAAGAAAATGTTTGCTACATTTATAAGATAATTTGTCATGTGATGTCATACGTAATTGTTATGCTGTCTAATATATTTTAAATATGGAGAACAATTAATACTCTGTCTGGATCGATGAGTGTTCGACATATTTTTTATAGCGCGCACTACGCTGCGCTGGAACCCGGCACAAACTGTCATGTCTCCCCTACCCACCCGATCCCCTACCTACCCCACCACCCGGGGCGGACAAACAGATTTGCAGGAGGAGGGTGGATGTGTCATGTCTCCCTACCCCGCCCCACCCGGGATGGACAAACATGTTTGCAGGAGGAGGGTGGATGTGTCATGTCTCCTTTACCTTCCCGATCTCCTACCTACCCCACCTCTACCCTGGGCGGACAAAAAGGTTTGCAGGAGGAGGGTGGATGTGTCATGTCTCCCCTAACCTTTCCGATCTCCTACCTACCCCGTCCCTACCCTGGGCGGACAAAAAGGTTTGCAGGAGGAGGGTGGATGTGTCATGTCTCCCTTACCTTCCCGATACCCTACCCACACCTCCCCCGCCAGGGGCGGACGAACAAAAAAAATCCATTCCCATTTTATTATTATAGATTATTGCTATACTATCTTTTATTTACAGACTGCGAACAATTACTATGCACTTATTCTTACGATGACCTCTGCAAAAACGGCGGGGCTCGGAACTGCCCCATCTTGAGACACGGATGCAGGACCAGATTAGCCTTCATTCTCAATAAGTCAAGATGCAGTAAGTTAATTAGGAAGAGATTAAGTCTTGTTCAATGCAGTTTAATTATGAAAATACCTTTGTTAAGACAATACTTTGCTCATGAAGCTGGGATGGTGGTACTATACTTACCTCTCAGTCATTTATTTTAATATATTAACTAATAAATTCACCAAGTAAATTAATGACTAAATAAATAAATAAATAAATAAATAAATAAATACATTAATAGACCAATTGTCCACAGATTTCATTAATTAATAAATATATTAATTAATTAATGATTAAGTTATATATTTATTTATTTGTTTATGTAATTAATTAATTAATTAATTAATTTTGCAGTTGGCAGATATCGTAGCTGAGGAATACAACCAAACGGGTCCTTCAACCGCGCCAGGTTACCTCAGGGATTACTGAAGCCTTGTAATAGTGATGTTCATATCTTCAGACAAAATGTTAAATTGCAACGCCTTTAAGAATAAACCTTTTCTTTACATATTCCAGTTGATTTTATTTTCCAGTCCCTTACGAATAGATAATCATCTTTCATTCCTTCAAGGTATTATTATTATTATTATTATTATTATTATTAATTGTACTTTCATTATTTTTTTTATGATCAAACCATTACATAAGGAAGGTCACTGTTACAAAGCACAATACAAGGAATGCAATCTGTCCCATTAGATACAAGAACATACATTGAAGAATGCATGTATAATATATATATATATATATATATATATATATATATATATATATATATATATATATATATATATATATATATATATATTAAATCTCGTGATGTTTACACAAATACAATGTATTTGGCCATCACCGCTGCTGCCGTTTTCTATGAGATATCAAGAGAGAAAACGGTAATTAGACCTCAATAATATGGCCAGCTAATCTAAAATCATCTCTCTCTCTCTCTCCTCTTTAATCATCTATCTATGAACATTTTAGCACAATGATTTTCTTGTATGTTTCTTTATGGTAAGTAGATTTAGTTGCCCTCCTAACAGAGATGTATACATGATGCTGATTAGATAATTCAGTAAATATATTTTGGTTAGGACGTTAATAAATATCTTGCAGGATTAAGTAATGATATTCACAGACACGTTTAGTGTGTAAATCAAATGGTATACACTGAATCATTAAGTAGTAGAAACAATGAGTTAATGGTCCATTCGTTTGTTTTGGTTAACTTTTAGTTTTCTGTAAAAGAAAATTATTGTGCCGGCTTTGTCGGTCCGTCCGCACTTCATTCTGTCCGCACTTTATTCTGTCCGCACTTTTTTCTGTCTGCACTTTTCTGTCCGCCCTCAGATCTTAAAAGCTACAGAGGCTAGGGGTCTACAAAATGGTATGTTGATCATCCACCCTCCAATCATCAAATATATCAAATTGCAGCCCTCTAGCCTCAGTAGTTTTTATTTTATTTAAGGTTAAAGTTAGCCATAATCGTGCTTCTTGCAACGATATAGGATAGGCCACCACCGGGACGTGGTTAAATTTTCATGGGCCGCTGCTCATACGCCATTATACCTAGACCACCGAGAGATAGATCTATTTTCGGTGGCCTTGATTATTCGCTGTAGCAGCTGTACAGAAAACCCGATTGCGCCGAAGAAACTTTGGCACATTCTTTTTTTTTTTTTTTTTAAGATTTTCTACTTGGTATTCCTGTAGTATTTTAGCATAGTGAGACAACACGTATTCAAAAGATTTTTTACGAGCAGTATTGGGCCTTCCTTTTAAATTGTCCACTTCAGTTTTACAATTCTGACTGTAAAAGGCATTCATAGCTCACGTAAGTGACAAATAGGGCTCGCGTGGTCGCGCGCAAGCAAGGTTAATAACATTTAGAATATGTCCTGTCTTTATAATGAGGCCAGTTACGATAGTTTAGGTTAATTGTTAAAATCTAGATACAGAAATCACAATGATATGTTGTGCAGTGAACTTAAATACTGCTTTACACATAAATATTTGCTTCAGTCGTGTATGTTAATACAGCGATATGTTTTGCTGTAACTCTATGTAAGTTGAGCTTATATAGAGAACGTCATTAATCAATTGCCAAGTCAATGTTCTACTACTTGTTAAATCTGCCTTTTGATTTGAATGTGTTCTGTGGATGATTTTCCATGGCTTTCAATAGACCTTTTACTCACACACAAACAAACACACACACACACACACACACACACACACACACACACACACACACACACACATATATATATATATATATATATATATATATATATATATATATATATATATATATATATATATATATGTGTGTGTGTGTGTGTGTGTGTGTGTGTGTACGTATGTACTATACATACCCATATATATACAGTATATATACTCGTATATATATCCATATATATATATATATATATATATATATATATATATATATACTAGTATATATATTATATATATAGATATATATATATATATATATATATATATATATATATATATATATATATATATATATATATATATATATATATATATATATATATGACTACATATTTTCGTATTTTTCTGACCTAATGGTAAGATTCTGAAACAAATAATTCTTGTTAAAGCAGAATGAGAGAGAGAGAGAGAGAGAGAGAGAGAGAGAGAGAGAGAGAGAGAATCTTTATCTCCTCAAACTTCAAAAGTAGAAAATCTCAATAACAATAATTTGAATACAAACAAAAACAATTAGAGAGAGAGAGAGAGAGAGAGAGAGAGAGAGAGAGAGAGAGAGAGAGAGAGAGAGAGAGAGAGAGAGAGAGAATCTCTGTCTCCTCAAACTTCAAAAGTAGCAAATCCCAATAACAGAATAATTTGGAGCGAGACAAAAACAATATTGAAATCAAAGCATATTCACAGTCTCCATACTCTTTCCAGGAAAGCCATTTCTGTCATTTGGATTCGCAGCTATTTCTGGGGAAATGAGATTCAATATCTCCTTGTTTTCCTGAGAGGTTGTTGACGATGTGAGATTTCTGAAATACGTTCTGTGTCCTTCAGATATTTATTTTTCTGTGAAAGAACACTATTGTGCCGACTTTGTCTGCCCGTCCGCACTTTTTCTGTCCGCCGTCAGATTTTCAAAAACAACTGAGGCTAGAGGGCTGCAAATTGATATGCTTACCATCCATCCTCCAATCATCAAACATACCAAATTGCAGCCCTCTAGCCTCAGTTGTTTTTTTATTTTATTTAAGGTGAAAATTATCCATAATCGTGCGTCTGGCAACGATATAGGCCAGGCCACCACAGGGCCGTTATTAAAGTTTCATGGGATGTGGCTCATACAGCATTTTACCGAAACCACCGAAAGATTGACCTATTTTCGGTAGCTTTGATTATATGGTGTACAGAAAACTTGATCGCACCGAAGAAACTTCGGTTTATTTTTTACTTGTTTTTTTGTTTTGTTTCGTTCCATTCTTTCGAAATGGAAGTGGGTCTAGAAAGATGAATGATATTTGTTTATCGTATAGTGTGGATACGATAGACAGATATACATGGGTCAGTCTTCCAGATGTGGTTACATTATAATAACAAACTCATTAATATGAACTTTTAATTATCATTCTTTTATTGTTGCTAAAGATTGCATTTTGCCGTCTAACAATATTGTATGTTATCGAGGAACATCTTGGTCTTACATGAATGTGAATATATATATACTGTAATATATATATATATATATATATATATATATATATATATATATATATTATATATATATATATATATATATATATATATATATATATATATATATATATATATAATATATATATATATATGTGTGTGTGTGTGTGTGTGTGTGTACAGTATATATAACATATAAAATTTCATTTTCTAAACCATACACGATGATTCTTCCTGAAGTAAAATAATTTCTTATATACCATCAAATGCGCATAGAAACATATTTCTGTTCTTCCTCAACGCCAACACCGGACCCACCCCCCAAATCCAATCCCCCCTCCCTCTTCTACCTCTCCCATACCAACCACAATCTCTAACCACCAAGAACATCCAACCTCAGCTCAGGAAACAGCCTGAGGCGACCATATTTT
>JANJGK010000010.1:51881665-51902538 GCA_039081455.1 Macrobrachium rosenbergii | reverse complement strand
AAAGGAAGAAAGGAGGTGGGAATTGAATGTAAAGTACGGGGCTGCAAAGCGGGTGCAGCTAGGGTCCGAAGGAACGCTGGGAAAACCCTTCAGTGGTGCTTACAGTGCACCCCATGAGGTGCACTGGAGGCACCTCATCCCTTAGAGATACTCAGTGACAAACATTCTTTGTAGATCGCCCAAACGTCATTGATGCTGAAAGAAAATGTAAATAAAAAAAAATCCTAAGCTCTTGAGATAATTAGTTACCGAGGCGTTGAAGTCACCAATTAAATTTGATACCGTTCTGTTGGTTTAGTTACTATGGCGATATGCTTTCGTCAAAATAGGGAATTTTGAGAGAAATTGCTGGTTTAAGGACCTGTTGTAAAGGTTTGTAAAGGTTTAAAGCCTTATGGAACGTCCGAACGTAAATCAAGCCAAGAGTTAAAATGTAAAAAAATAACTCACAAGCTATTTTGATAATTAGCTACAAAGGTGTTGAAGTCACCGAGTAAAATTTAAAATGATTTTGTCAAAGTAACACATTTTGAGAGAAATTGAAACTTTTGCTGGTCTAATGACCTATTGCAAAGGTTTAAAGCCTCATAGAACGTCCAAACGTAAATCAAACCAAAAGAAAATGTAAAAAATAACTCCTAAGCTATTTTGATAATTAGCTACAGAGGCGTTGAAGTCTCTGAGTAAAATTTGATGCCGTTCTGCTGGTTAGTTACTATAACAAAATATTTTCGTCAAAATAAGAAATTCCGAGAGATTTTGAAACTTTTGCTGGCCTAAGGACTCGTTGTAAAGGTGTATAGCCTTATCTATGTGTCAGACACAACTTCTTTTACATAATCAAACCCATTTCACCATGATTATACAGGTAACGTCAGTAGGTAGTTATCATATAATTTCTCCCTGACGTGAAATTAGTGTTATTATGATTATTATTTTTCCACTGAATTATAATGAACTTTGCAAGAAATTTTTTAAAGATGCAAATCTACTTTATTACTTTATTAAGCCTTATTCGGCTTAATTTAATGTTTTTATTTATAATTGGATAAGCAAAATTTTTTCTCACAAAAAATTTATCAACTCGTGTGTTGTGTGTGTGTGTATGTGTGTTTATCTACAGGTTACAAATGCTGTTACTAAATTAACTCTGCCAATTATTGAGACATTCGTGGTTAAATACTGATGCCAAAACCACCTGTTTTCCTACTGTTGTTTGCGATGTAAAATCCTGGGATTCAGTTCAGTGTTCTTCAAAGTGTTTGCTAAGAATACATAGTTTGTTCCCGTGGGTGCGGCTGGCTCTACTTCATCCCTTCTCTCTCTCTCTCTCTCTCTCTCTCTCTCTCTCTCTCTCTCTCTCTCTCTCTCTCTCTCTCTCTCTCTCTCTCTCTCTCTCTCTATATATATATATATATATATATATATATATATATATATATATATATATATATATATATATATATATATTTATATATGAAGATAAAAAGGCCCATAAAATACCGTATGAACGTTGCAACCATATATTTCGAGCACTTCCTTCTGTGCCCCTGTTCACTGGTAAAACATGGACAGATGATAGATACAAGGGTATATAAACAAAACATATGTAGGTTTGGCAGTAAATCTCGTTAGCACGCAGGTGGCCACTGATCCAGGAAGGATGGAAATTAAGGTATTCCCTTGTGATTTTTCCATCCTTCCTGGGTCAATGGCCACCTGCATGCCAACAAGACTTACTGCCACACGTACAATTTGTTATGTTTGATGACTGGAGGGTGGATGATCAACATACCAATTTGCATCCCTCTAGCCTCAGTAGTTCTTAAGATCTGAGACGGACAGAAAAAGTGCTGACGGAAAAAAGTGGGGACGGACAGACAAAGCCGGCACAATAATTTTCTTTTGCAGAAAACTAAAAACCCGAATAACGTTCCTGGAAAGTATTAGAAAGCCTTCATCGCTGCTCAGGCTTTGCTATGCATACCAAGTTGCAAAAGCGGTGCTTACCAGTGTCTGTATAACGGTCCATAAACCTGATGACACTTTATAATTACTTTCTCTTTGTTTATCAAGAGTATTTTTTATTGTGTGAATTTTTGGGGGGCTGGATAAGTTTGTTTTTATGTCTTGAGCATGAGAATGATCTCATTTTGCTAAAAATGTTTCTTAAAACGACAGATTATTTTTTTTTTTAATATTTTCTCGACTAATTTTCTGGTACTGGAGCTTCCTGCCTAGAAAAATGTCAAAATATGGTATATCCTGAACTATATCAAACACAGATATATAAACTGATGAACCTGCCATTTGAATTCACGCACACAAACACGCACAGATACACACACACTTTATTATTATTATTATTATTATTATTATTATTATTATTATTATTTATTATTATTATTATTATTATTATTATTATTATTATTATTATTATTATTATTATTATTATTATTATTATTATTATTATTCAGAAGATGAAACCTATTCATACGGAACAAGCCCACCAAAGGGGCCATTGAACTGAAATTCAAGCTTCCAAAGAATATGGTATTTATTAGGAAGAATTAAGAGAACGTAAAGGGAAATACGAAAGGAAGAGATCCCACTGATTAAAAAAGAAAAAAAAATATTAATAGATAAAAATGTATTTAAATACAAGGAGAATAGTATCAGGTTAGTAATGCTTTGCATACATTTTCAATTGAACTTTTGAAGTTTCAATTGCACGACATATGTACAATATATATATATATATATATATATATATATATATATATATATATATATATATATATATATATATATATATATATGTAAACCATGAAACAAGAAAAAAGGAAAATCTTCAATAATTTTCCTCACGACCATAACGAATGAAGCAAATTATCTCTCATCAAACCAAAGAGGTGATTATGCTTGCCCTGGGGAACTCTGTATCTACTCTTTTTTTTCACATCGGCTTAACAAAGAATTGCCAGTCATGCTCAGCTGCCAAAACCAAACTTGCGTTCGGCATAAAATAAAACGATTTTCCGTTTCTCGTGTTGAATTAAGAAACAAATAAATAAACCCGAAGCTACGAGACCTTCGCGCTCAAAAAAAATCAATCAATCAATAAATAAAACAAAGAAGTTTTCTTAGAAGAGGCATCGAAAGACGAGAATTGTCTCTATCCTCGGCAGCTGCCAATGACGTCAGCGAATTCGGCGCAATGTTTATATTTAGATGAGCTGCGCACGTCCCAGTTCATTCTGCTTCCAGCCATCGTCAGCTTCCATCGGTCAACCGACTTTGAGGGGATCTTGTAGCTTCGACAGTATTTGAGGTTAGTGAAGCAATCAATACCTTTCTTTCCATTCATGTTTCTTAAGGTATAATAGGAATTTCTATCCGAGTTGAGTATTTTTTGGCTAAAAATCTTTAATTGAAAATTCGACATTTTTGAACCGAACGGTGCCATCTTATACTCCGGTGCGTTAGCAAGTGATAATTATTACTCTACTGAAATATATATACAATAACCTGCAATGAACGAATTATAGTAGAATCAGCACTAAATGAAGATAATTTTCGTTTGGTAACTTAACACATATTTTACTAGAACTGGAAAACAACCGAGATGACATAAAATGAAAATCATTAAAATGAAAACGATCAGTAAGTAGGATCTTCATAAGACATTTTATTTTGTATAAATTTTGTATGTGTGTATAAACGCCTGAATCATGAGCCTTTCTATTTTATAAGACGATCAGGAAAAAGAAAGCGGACAAGATGGGAGGTTTAACAGCTGCCTTCTGCATCTTAATTGTGGCTCTACTCGGGACGTCACAGGGAGTTCCACAGACACCCGCAGGTGAGGTGAAAGTATCTTATTTAAAAAAAAAAAAAACTTCAAAACAAATGGCTTTCAAATAATATCTTGCCATAAAAACGTAGATAAAACATATAGAGAAATTGTCAAAAAACTAACATATCACTTATATTTTCTCTCTTCTTCCCAAACAAGGTGATAACTGCGATCCCAAAAGGCCTTGCCCATTACTTTACAGACCAGTGTGTGGCAGTGACGGTCGCACTTACAGCAATGAATGTGTCCTTCAAGGACAAACCTGCGGCAATCCCGATCTCAAAGTAGACCATGAAGGGCCATGTCGTAAGTGGATTGCAGTTGATTCTGTTGGTAGATTAAGGTTACTCTTGCGTTGCTTATCTTTCTGGATTATTGAAATTACGAAAACCCGGTAGACTTTGGCGTTAATGACCTGCAGCAGTTAAGAGTACGTGCATTCTGGCAAGCTCCCGTTGATTGAGAATTACTGTAGAGTTTCCCTTTTGGTCTTGATGTGCTAATTCTCTTTTCATACTCATGAAAGTACAAAAATCTGAATGCTTATGGTGTTAAATTTATGCAATCATATGTGCACTTGTTCGTATATAGGAAGTTCCAAATGCTTGACGAGTGCTGTAGAGTTTTATCCAAATCTAGATGTTAGTTTTTCGTGTTAATGAAACTGCAGAAATCTGAATGCCTTTGGAGTTGAATTTGTACTAGATGTACACGTAATTATATGTAAAAGGTTCCAATTCCTCGAGAATTGTTGTGAGGTTTTCTATAGATCTACGTGTGTTAATGCGCTCTTCGTATTCATGAAACTACATAAATCTGAATGCCTTTGGTGTTAAATTTATACAATTAGATGTACATCTGAACATACGTAGGAGGTCCCAAGTTGCTTGGGACGTTCTCTAGACTTTCAATAAAGTTAGTTTTCTGTTGATCTAGATGTGTTACTTTGCTTTTACCACTCATAAAGCAACAAAAATCTGAATGCTTTGGTGTTATATTTATTAAACTAACTGTACATCTAATCGTACGTAGGAAGTACCAAATGCTTGAGAAGTGCTATAGAGCTTTATGTAGATCAAGCTGCGTTAGTTTTTTCGTATTCATGAAACTACAAAATTCTGAGTGAGTTTGGTGTTATGTTTATGCAATCATATGTGCACCTGATTTTATGTAGGAAGTCTCAAGTTATTTGGGAGGTGCTCTAGACTTTCCTTAAGGGTTACTGACCTACTTTCCTTTGCAAGAATCACGGAAGAAGAGGTGTGCCCCTGCAGTCTGCACGGCCATCTACGCCCCTGTCTGCGGCAGCGACGGCCAGACTTACGCCAGTGAATGTACCTTGAATGCTGCCAAGTGCAAAGATCCCTCTCTCACTCTAGTGTCTAATGGACCATGTGGTGAGTAAAATCACATTAGCATCTTTGTACTTAAGTCCCGAATCTCGTGCGAAATTTGACTGTGGAAATATGCAAAAGGGAATGATGGTGATTGGCTAGGTTGGGGGATTTAAAAGTTTCAGGAATGAAACTTTCAGGAATATATAATTTTAACATACGATTCAGTTACATGTTTGACCAATCCTCCGAGGTGTATAGTTGTAATGAAACTTACGATTAGGAAGTAATGGGAGAGTATGGGATTAGCATTAAAGATTAATAATAATAATAAGGTAAAAATCTCAATTACGAGGTCACAAGTAATGTTCTTTAAAGTCCACAATAATATATCTGATGGTAAGAGTTTTAAAACTGTACAAAACTATATAACAGCTTTCGAACCCATCCCTGGGTTTCTCTTCATCTTGAATTGAAGATGAACCCAGGGAAGGGTTCGAAAGCTTTTGCATAGTTTTATAAAGTTTTACAACTGTTACCACCAGACATATTATTGTGGACCTTAAAGAACATTATTATTATTAATCAGAAGATAAAACCCCTGTTTATATGGAACAAGCCTACAGGGGTGGCCACTGATTTCAAGTTCAACCTTCCAAAGAATATGGTGTTCATTTGTAAGAAGTTGCAGAAAATAATAGAAAACACATTAAGAAGAGATCAGTTGTCAGAAAAGAAAAAAAATATAAATTAATAAATAAATAATGAATTATGAAATTGGAACTGATAAAAATAGAGTTAAAAGATATATGAGAGCTGAATTGTCCTTGTCATGAGAGCAGGTTATAGTTCCAGCAGAACAGAAGATAGAATGAAGTTTGACCTGGGAGAATTTAAGAAATTTTTTTTTAACAATATACTCATATATAAATATGCATAATTGTCTTTATACTGAATGAATACATGCATAACTAGGCATGCAATTTGGGGAATATTTTTCATGGTTACTATATTTTCACATACAAAGATACGTAGAAGTATTTACACTGAATGAATACATGAGATAATTAATGTTCACATATTACTAATATTTTCTACCTCTGAAAGGCACCGAAGAGTCAAAATGTCCTCAGCTCTGTCCAGCTAACTATGCACCTGTGTGTGGAAGCAACGGCGAGACCTACAGCAACTCCTGTGCATTAAACTCAGCTGCTTGCAAGGCTCCTGCCATCAGGAAGGTTTCTGATGGGGAATGTTGTAAGTGGGAAATTTCCCCTTTTTTTTTTAGTGATATAAGTAGCGTATGTGATTTTAAAGTGGTTTCAGTTACCTATAGATTTGAGGATGTGTATATCCATAATCGAGTGCGCATGCAGTTACATATGAGCATGCGCGCAGTCGCGCAGATATACACAAACACTGGAAAAACCTCAGGTACAGGAGTACTTAGGTTCCAATTTGTTTTATGACGTGTTTTGGTCGGCTGGTAGCGCCCTTGCCTTTCATTTGAGAGACCGAGGTTCGATACACACACACACATATGTTTATATATACATATATATATATATATATATATATATATATATATACATACATACATATGCATATATATACATATATATATTATTCGTTTTAGGCTTCAGTAAATAGTCCAGAATCCAAACCATCCCTTCTTATTGAAGCCTAAGACGAGTAATATGAATATATATGCAAAGTGATGTTCTGTGGCTGTTTTGTGATACATATATACATATATACACACACACATATATATATAAATATATATACACACGCACACACACACATACTGTATATATGTGTGTGTGTGCGTGTGTGCGTGTGTGTGTGTGCAGTATACATAGTTGTTTGAACTCACTTTATTTGAATATAACGTGAATTTAAAAGTAAGCTGAAATTATGAATTAAAATATCAACTTGGAATAATAAATAAACTAATGAATTAAATAAGTTTAAACTAATACACTTTTCTTTCGCGACAGAGAGTGAGGCAGACAGAGAGACAGAGAAAGAGAGAGAGAGAGAGAGAGAGGCACCAACTAAACCTCCAGCTGAGAGGACTCGAGGAAATTCATTTAAGAAAGAAAATTCAATGAAAAAACTTCAGTTTATAGGACATTGTTCTTCGGCAAAAATTTCTTCGGCATGAATGCAGATATTGTTGAAATTTGCACTTCTTGAGTTTCTGTCAACGAAAATGTAATTTGGATGTAATATGCCACCGGAAACTACATTTTATAAGATTTGGTTTAAGATATTTTGTTGTTAATTTTTTTTTTTGAAAACTCAGAATAACAAATCGTTCTTAACGTCCTCTTTTGTTAATATTTAATATTTTATTTCTATTACTTGTTTGGGAATTTAGTTTTGTATAAAACAATTGTTTTTTTTTTATTTGTATGTTTCTTTAAGTAAACTATTGAACAGGAACGATTTTTTATTTTACTAAACCAAAATTATCTGTAATTTTCTTATTTTCCTTAACATTTTACTCTGTCTGTTTTTATCATCTTCGTTTACATAGAAAGCTTTTTGAGCATGACGTCATTATTCATTAATTCTACTATTTCATTCCCATCATATATGGAATTCAATTTGGTGACTAAAATTTTCAAAAGTTATAAATATTATTAGGTAACTTATGAGTTTATTTATCATAAGTTTTACGATTATAAAAACCACCAATAAAGTGTCGAATGTATTTCTTGAAACTAAAGAATTGTGTATCAACTTCTCCACAAACTTTTCAAGAACGATATTCCTTGAGGATAAATAAATACTATTTTCCTTAAGTTGTATTATGCCAAATATGTCATAATGGTTCGTTTTAAATGACGCAACTACGAAGAAGTATACACACAGACACACACACATACTCACACACACACACACACACACACACACACATATATATATATATATATATATATATATATATATATATATATATATATATATATATATATATATATATATATATATATATATATTTACCCTGATGCATATATGGCCACACTCTCTGAAAGGTGCTTGTCACTGAGAAAAAAAGCAACCGATATAATAAATTTTTCAAGCAAGTTGATAAAAAAAAAGCAGCTTTTATCATTTGTTGATAGCCGACATTTATTTCAGTCAAGGACATCGCGAATGGAAAACTACCTTTTATCAAAAAGGCGAGTTTATAATACTCAACATGGCAACTGGTCCCTGCTTGCATGATGTACGACGATCACGTTAAAGTTTGCGAAATAATTATGCGGCTGCGATAATACAATACAGTGTTGAAATTGCAAAAAATAAATTTTTTCATTAAGATTTATAGTATTGCGTTAAGGTTCTCCGTATTTCCAAAACACGGAAAACTAAAGAAGGTAAAAGTCTATCGTATTGCAACCATTGGCATCCGTACATGACGTCAGCGGTTTCTGCGGGATGTTTACATTTAGGGCGGGTGAGTCTCTCAATGCATGGCATTTGCCTTCCAGCAGTCGACGACCAACCATACATCCCCTGACTCGGACGATTGTCCAACTGTGGTTAGCGACAAATTAACGTATGTTAGCTTTTATTCTGATTCAGTCGTATTTTTCTCTTTTATTTTTGGTTTGGCGTCATCGTGATTGTGTTTATGCGCTCATCTAATGCAACGTATAGGAGAAAAGTCCTTTCCGGCCAGCTATATTTAGCTCTAAGCGATTATTTACCTACGTATATATATATATATATATATATATATATATATATATATATATATATATATATATATATATATATATATATATATATATATATATATATATATAATTTGAGAGAGAGAGAGAGAGAGAGAGAGAGAGAGAGAGAGAGAGGAAGTGGGCATATGTGCATCCGCACCGATATAACAAAATCGACTGAAAACAATATTTCTAGCTACAACATCAACAACAATAATTAAGGACAATGATAATAATAAAAAATAATTCCTCCACAGGCAGAGTTTACTTGCAAGTTTAGGAAGCTAGCAGGAGATGAAAGCAGTCAGTAACATGCAAAGATGGTGTTATTTTTTTATATATAAAATGTTGGTAATGTTTCGTGTGACATGCCATTCTCAGGATGAAAGCAGGTATGAATAGGTGTATTCCACACTTACACACACACACACATATATATATGTATGTATATATATATATATATATATATATATATATATATATATATATATATATATATATATATATATATATATATATAATATACACACACCTATATATGTATTTATATATTACAAAAAATATTTTTTTCTTGGATTTGTATTCTGACAGTTTTGCACTCCAATTTTTGTCTTTCTTCGGAGATTCAGTAATTGGAAAAACTAGTTAAAATTGAAAGCAACATACACATATTACTATCATTTTAAACTGAAATTGAAGGCTACCTGTTTTTTATTTTAGATCTAAGAACAAATAATTAACTGCGAATTACTGATAATTCCTCATATGGGATTAAACAAAACACAGGCACTTTTACGGTCAAAACTTCTATATAAATTCTAAAAAATAATCAATTAAAAAAAATAAACATACGCCACTGGATTTCCAGAACACCTGCAATGAGCTACTGTACCCAGAACCTTTCTGTTATGGCGGAGAATCCCAGATTCCTCAAAGGCGATATTAACCTCGCGAGCGTCTTGAACGCTGCAAAGCTCTGTCTGCAGGAATCCTTGCAATTTGAGAGATATTTCCTCTGAATAACGATCGCTGATTTCCAGAGGGAGGCGGCGTATAATGCTAAGTCTCAGCTCTGTGAATCAGGAAACTCTGTTACATTGGATAGAATTTGATTTGATTTTCGCCCTCTTTGAGGTCTGGAGGTGAACGCAAGAAAACTTATATATATATATATATATATATATATATATATATATATATATATATATATATATATATATATATATATATATATATATATATATATATATATATATATATATATATATATATATTTGTGTGTGTGTAGCAGTCTTATCAATACTGATAGTGTAATTATTATTATTATTATTATTATTATTATTATTATTATTATTATTATTATTATTATTATTATTATTCAGAATAAACCCCTATTCACATGGACCAAGCCTACAGGTGCCATTGACTTGAAATTCAAGCTTCCAAAGAATTTTTTGCTCATTTGAAAGAAGCTACAGAAGATAATATGAAATACGGAAAGAGGAGACTAGTTATTATGACAAAAATAGATTAATATATAAATAGATACTAATATAACAAATGATTAAAATACAAGATATAACTGCTAGTGAACAGTGGCTTTTATAAATGTGCGCAGATATAGATCAAAAAGGTTACAAGAACTATTTTCCTGAGGTACATCTTTCTATCAAATGTTAAAAATATCTTTTGTTTATTGCAATTCCCAGTAACGAAATAGTTTACCATTTGTTATTGCGAAACTCTCTCTTGCAAAGCACCAAATAATGAGCGAGTTGCCATAATGACAAATAAAGTAAAAAAAAAAAAAAACTAGGTCATTACATTTAATAAGGTATTTACATTCTATTTGAGCTCCCATTCAGAGAAATTCTTTTCAGAGAAGCAGCCGAAAGGATTCTAGTGGTTATGCCATACTTTAAAGAGGGTTGAAGGCTGAGGGCGAATTTGTATATATATCATTTGATTTTCTCTCAAGTGGGAGGGATTTTTAATCTCTCTCTCTCTCTCTCTCTCTCTCTCTCTCTCTCTCTCTCTCTCTCTCTCTCTCTCTCTCTCTCTCTCTCTCAGCTCACAATCTGAATGACCATTGCTCGAATTTGTATATATATAATTTTATTTTCTCTTAAGTGGGAGGGTTTTGGACGACTCTCTGTCTGTCTGTCTGTCTGTCTGTCTGTCTCTCTCTCTCTCTCTCTCTCTCTCAGCTTAAAAACTGAATGACAAACGTTCGAATATGTGTTAATTTTATTTTATTGTCTGTCTGTCTGTCTGTATATAATTTTATTTTCTCTCAAGTGGGAGGGTTTCTGAATCTCTCTCTCTCTCTCTCTCTCTCTCTCTCTCTCTCTCTCTCTCTCTCTCTCTCTCTCTCTCTCTCTCTCTCTCTCTCAGCTAAACAAACTGAATGACAAATGTGTTGGAGAAACCAATAAAAGCAACTGAAATATACTAATCTCCACCTTCGTTTATAATTAGGGGATCAACTTCTCTTGTTTCGTTTTCAATAGCTGCAAAGTATATCTCCTGTTTCTAACAGAAAATCAAAAGATAAAATAAAATAATGTAGTAATTGCTACATTGACAACCACGCAGTTTGTGATAATTATTTTTTAGTGAATGGGCCTTCGAAATAATGACAACAAATCCAAGTTTCTATTTTCTACGTATTGTGATTCGATGATGGGCAGGCTAATTGCATTCTAAAAGCAATTTTCCATGTAAAATGACGCTTATTAAGCAGTATGTTCTCGCTAATTGACCGTACAGCAAGACTAATTAAGCATTCAGTTTCCAAAGGAATAGCAGCAGGCTGATTTAATTGATATGGAAGCAGTCGTAGTCTTCTAGTTAAAAGTATCTTTGTAAGTTATGATCAGAGTCACCTGTACACATTAATGATTGAATTTATACATTTGCATACCTGAACAGCAGTACCTTAATTGAATTCATATTTTCACTGATAGCTTCAGTTTTACAACAGGAACTTCAGACGTTCGAGACCATGTGCAATGCATTACTACCCTAAGTACTATCCTCCTTGTACTTTAATACATTTTTATCAGTTTGTTAATTTATTAATTTATTTTTTTCTTTTTTAATAAGTGGGATCTCTTCTTTCTGTATTTCCCTTTACCTCCTCTTACTTCTTCCTAATGAACACCATAATATTCTTTGGAAACTTGAATTTCAAGTCAGTGGCCCCTTTGGTGGGCTTGTTCCATAAGAAAAGGTTTCATCTTCAGAATAATAATAATAATAATAATAGTATTATTTCACCAGAATGTATGCCCAAATTATTGCACCCCTAATGCTGAAAAAGCGTTTTTAATCTGGTGGTCTGACAGGAAAGATTTCACCGCCTCGCTGATGTATCAGAAGAGTGCAAGTTACGACAAGGCGCAATGGATTGCGCATGAGGTTAATGGTTGTATCTTTTCACCCGAGAGAAAAACCTTTTTATTCTTAAGCAGAGCCCAATAAATCTTTCTGAAAAGACAGGTGTTTTTCAGATGGTTAGAGACGAGAAGGATGCTAGTGGTTTTATCCAGAACGAGAAATACAAATCTTCGTTTTTTTTATAATGCTTTTATGAATCTTTTCAGTGACACTTGGGAAACCCATTAGCGAGGCATGAGGTTACGATTTCCCGGAAAATAAATGAAACTAGTTTTCTTGACTTGTGTCCTCGAACGATTCAAAGCAGGCTCATTTCGACTAAGACATAGTTCAATTTATAGTCAACGCCAACAGAGTAACTACGTCAGACTATGGGAATTTCTACCCTGTTCAATTACGTATTCTGTAGAGAACAAAATGTCCAAAAATAGTAGTACTTCTCATATAGTTTTTTTTAGCTCGCTTTGATGATAGTAGCACGTTATTTACATGCAAATTAATGCAATGCAAGCACACTTCATGCAAACACCTCTCTAATTTGCATATTTGAATTTCGTGATGTTAAAAATATCTGCGTTCTTACTTTCTCTTTCATTTGGTAATGCTAAATGCGTTCGTCTCTCATTTATATGCTAATGCTACACCTCTCTCTCTCTCTCTCTCTCTCTCTCTCTCTCTCTCTCTATCTCTCCCCCCATTTTATTCTTGTTTTCATTGTGTCCAAGCTTCTAGGAAAAGTCTTTCATACATTTAGTTTTTGAAGATAGATATTTATTTAATGAAAGGTGACAATCAGTTTGAATAAAAGATTCTTATTAGGTAAAACTGCAGAAGAGCTCCGCACGGACTATTGCCTTGGAAATTGATTTTTCCTATACTTTTAGTGTTGCTGATGAAGAAGGTGGTTGTGTTTATTGTCGGTCAATTATTATTAACCTCATATATCTCCATCCAACATGGTTGGGGACCCTTTGGGAACGCAGCGTTTTGTGTGGGAGAAATCGTTGGGAGAAAGACCGAAGAGTCATGTTGTTTTGGAATGGTTCCGCGCATGCGCAGGGCACATGGGAGCCATATGTTCAAGAAGGGATTGGCTAAGGAAACCTATTGTAAAAGGAACTATACTAATATAACCTACCCTAACCTAACCTAACCTAGTAGGCCGTGTCACTTAGGCGCCCCCTGGGCGCTCCCTGTGAAGGAAACTCCACTTTTTACCAAAAGCTCCCCGATAACACTGCGCATGCGCGATTGCATTCCAGGATGGCCAGCATACAAGAACATATCAGTTCTGAGGTTAATTACGTGTTAATTACAGTCGAACTGCAAAAAATAACTGTAACTTCTTGATGAGCAACTAAAATACTGTAGGAAAAGCTGTTCTGTAGTTCTACCAAGGGGAAGTCACTGAAAAAAAAATCTATTGGACGAGACGTATATAGAAAGAAACAATTGATAAGGACTAAGGGATGATAAAAGACCAACTGAAAGACGTAAATAGAAGAGCTGTCACCACAGTGCATTTATCTGTTTATTTAAAGCCTTCCATCTGAGGGTTATGATTACAGACTAGACCTTTATTGCAGCCAGAATGAAATTATTTGCGATATGCTTTAGAGAACTGGATGTAGTGTTTCCTATATGGAGATATTTATGATTGATACTCGTGATGGGTAGGGTGTGAGATACTTTTGCTGTCTAAATATATATATATATATATATATATATATATATATATATATATATATATATATATATATATATATATATATATATATATATATTGTATGTATATCATTTATAAAAATACACACACATATATAGTATATATTCATGATAAAAGATTTACTAGGAAATTTGATTAAAAACAGATTCAGGTCCTCACATTTCCAAGTTATATTTTCGTACAACAGACCCATTTTAGAATGATCTAGTGAATCAATAAAGTGGCATTGTCTCATAACAAACCATTGATTAATAAGGTGTATATATATATACACATACATACATACATACGTACATATGTATACATATGTATATATATTATTTCATGCCCGAAGATTTCTTCTGAAGCCTTGCCTTTCAATTTGAAATTAGCAGACCTGTCCAGGAATCTATATCTTGAGGTGGAAGAGAAAAGATTATCACTTATCACCTGATATAAGACATTTCTCGTTACATTGGAAGAAAAGTCTTACTTTTAATTTATGTGTTTTATCTGGCAACTGATTTCAGTGGAATAGGAATGATTTTCCAAAGCTTACCAAGCACAAACCAGTTTATTAATATTAGCCACTATGAGAAATTAACATTTCTATAGCCATATTTCATATCATAGTCCGCGTCTTGGTTCATTTTGAATCCTTTGTCCTCAGTTGAATTAAATTGAATATAGAATTTAGGCCAAAGGCCAAGTACTGGGACCTATGAGGTCATTCAGAGCTGAAACGAAAATTGACAGTAAAAGGTCTGAAAGGTGTAACAGGAGGAAAACCTCAAAGCAGTTGCACAATGAATCAATTGTTAGGAGAGGGTTGGGGAAAGTAAGATGGAAGAAAGAGAATATGAAAGGAGGTACAGTAAAAGGAACGAAAGGGGTTGCAGCTAGGGGTCTAAGGAAGGCATGCTGGAAAGAAACTTAAGTAATGCCTACAGTGCACCGCATGAGGTGGACTAACGGCGCTACCCTCGTAGGGATTTTGTCCTTAGTAAAGACTGCTCTAGTGTAACATTCCTCATGTATAGTTCAACAAAGTGTTGCAAATCAGTACAACGTTTCTATAGTGGCTGTGTTTAAGTGACATGCAGGTTTCAATAGTACACTCTTCAACTACTTTTCCGTATTTTAAGGTTTACAACAACTAATGAAATAGGACCAGTTATCAAATAAACAGCATGGCAAATTTTTTCAATATTGGGTTACCAGGAGATGATAAAGAAACCTCCAGACTGATGTGCCTCGGCAATAATCAAATGGAATACTATTAAACAAACTACATCACAAAAATCTCACGAAAAATAAAGTCTCTCACCTCCTACACCAGCCATCAGGTGTGCTTTTTATGGAGGGGTCCTTGCAAGCAGCTATTCCGAGTTCACAATAGTTAATATACATTTTCCCGTTGCTGGCACAGACTGGGGAATATAGTCTAGGACAGGGCCTTTCACATTTTCCAAACTGGACGGCTGCAAATAAATAAAAAAAAAAGGTAGGAATTAGCTTTTAAGGCTTTGCGTACGTAAAAACATATATTTTGTTGTCTTTCAAAGGACTCTGTGATACTAATATCACCTGTTTTTGGCTCAATTATATTAGAAAATTTGGTAGACTGGAATTGAGTGATGAAAATAACTATGCATATAAATTTTTGTAAAATTCAAAATTGTTGTATTTCTTCTTTTTTAGGAATAACTGTGATGTTTCTGTTTGAAATTATATTGAATAGCTGACAAACATTTAGCATAAAATACACCAGTTCAGTGGTTCTTAAGCAGGGGTGCTCGCATCCCTTAGGGGAAGCCGGTTCCTATGGGGTGCGAGATGCCTATGAATAATTAAAGCAAAATATATTTTTATATACGCATTCATTTTTTCTGCAAAAAATAAAAATAAAATAAAATAAAACAAAATAATCAATAATAATAATAATAATAATAATAATAATAATAATAATAATAATAATAGTATAATTTGGCAGCAGACCCTCTTTTAAACAGGTTCTATTGAATATTATTGCTGCTTCAGCTGCATTTATTTTGTAGAAGACTTTTTCTATTTTCCTTATTGCGGACTTCTCTTCAGTGGAGGTGCGTGCTAACAGCTCGCCTATATTTGTCATTTCATGGGGGAAAAGTCAAAATCTGGATTCTGCTTCTTTATATATTCTATACAGTTAGTTATATACAATTGTTGCCGCGACGCGTTTCGACAGACTCTTCTGTCATTCTCCAGCGGGAGCTAGTAGAGGACTGGCAGATTGCATAGGTCCTTCTGAATTTATACACGGGCTTCAGCGGGGGGTCATGGATGGCGAATTCTGATTGGTTGCAGTCAGCGAACTTCAAGCCAAATTTCTGCGGCGAAGCTCGATCCTGACAGATCTTCGCAACCTGGGAATGTCATTCATTCCAGCGTTCCCATTGGCCTGCCGTTGCGTGATGTCATGCCGGCTGACATCATCGGTAGTTTGGCTGCTATTGGGCTGCGGATGAATGATGTCATTATCTACTCTTTCTGTCGTAGTCGGGGGATTGTCTCGAAGGGCGCCTCGCTCATCAGGGGCATCTCCATTTTCAGGGTTGTCGTTTTCAGGTATTCGTTGGATTTGGTGGGTGTTCTGCATTACTCTTCTTAAATTCGTGGGTAGGAGCGATGCCTCCTGCGTCGTATTCATTGTTGGTTTTCTCTCGGCAATGAGGAGCGCCTCTAGCAGGCGCAGACGTCGAGGGTCGGCGGCTCTCCCGATTATACTTATATTTTGTATAATACTGTCGCGGGAGATGGAAATATTGTGAGTAGCACGGGCGTGGTTCATGATGGCACCCTCCTGGGCAACGGCAGGCCAATGGGAACGCTGGAATGAATGACATTCCCAGGTTGCGAAGATCTGTCAGGATCGAGCTTCGCCGCAGAAATTTGGCTTGAAGTTCGCTGACTGCAACCAATCAGAATTCGCCATCCATGACCCCCCGCTGAAGCCCGTGTATAAATTCAGAAGGACCTATGCAATCTGCCAGTCCTCTACTAGCTCCCGCTGGAGTATGACAGAAGAGTCTGTCGAAACGCGTCGCGGCAACAATTGTATATAACTAACTGTATAGAATATATAAAGAAGCAGAATCCAGATTTTGACTTTTCCCCCATGAAATGACAAATATAGGCGAGCTGTTAGCACGCACCTCCACTGAAGAGAAGTCCGCAATAAGGAAAATAGAAAAAGTCTTCTACAAAATAAATGCAGCTGAAGCAGCAATAATATTCAATAATAATAATAATAATAATGTCTTATAAAGATTACTCTGAAGAATGTAATCTGAAAGTAAGCCTGACTTTGCGGACTATTAAGGAAATTCATTCTGAATTCTCATTAACTTAATCTTCATTATTGTTTCCTTATCTTGATATTATTTTACTTCGCTATTCATATTTCATCTTATTTCCTAAAAGACAAATGACCTGTAGGATCTGCAAACTTCTCCGGAACAGCCGTTTCGTTCTAATAGAAATTCACACTGGAAAATCGTCTTTGTCATATACCTACCCTCTAAGTACCTCAGATGTCCAAGTTCCACCCCAAAAATGGCGAAGATGAACGCCACCACCGCCAGTGAGATTCTCATGCTGCTCAGTCGAAGTACCTGGTTTTTCAGATCAGAAGCAGAATTTGTAGTCTATTAAAACTGATTCGTTAGCTTTTACGGTGTATAAGTTTCATCCTGATTCATTTCACCAGGAGACGCAACTTTTATGTTTTTGCAGTAAGTGTTCCTTTAAGTACATATAATTCGATGGAAACCTCTTGTTGAATGTAAACACACTTCTATTAAATGTAAGCAACAATATGTAAGATTGGCAGTTTTTCTTGGCTACGGAATGCAATAAAAGTATTCTTACATAAGTATAAAAATATATTCCGTTCATTTGCAATGAATCTTTTACCTGGAAACACATAGATAAACGTGTTGTAGGTTTCTATTGATACAGAGTACTTAGTTAAATCTTGAAGATAATGTTTTATAATCAACGTAATCCATCTGAAATGCAGTGTTAATCATACTAACCTTCTTGTTCAGAGGCGCAACACGCAGCGGGTAAGAACACTAAGTCTACTGACGAGAGATATGGCGATCACAGGCAATATAAATCAGCCATAGTTACCAGATAGTGCTATTATTTGCCTTCGTGTTGATGGCATCGACACTCACGTCCAAGAATTGTGTTCCTTACAGTATAAAATCATCCTTCAGTCCTTCTTCTCTCCCATTAATTCGTGGGCGGGGATGGGCGGGTTGGTGGGTAGTGTAGGGCCACCTACCTCTGTTATCCAGAATAGTTGTGACTATAGCAGGGTGCAACTACTGTCCTCGTTAATTCCAACAGATTGTGTTCTTATGAGGGATCACGTTCAAAATTCTCTTATTGTTTCTAACAGAATCTTAAAATTCTGAATTCAGCTATGCATTGTCAAATAGTGAATAATTACGAGAAATGCTTTGTACGTTACAAGAATATTGAATGATTTTCCCAAATATTCACTGATACTGGAGGAAGATCAATATTTAAGGACACATTCTATCATTCAAGTAAAAGCAGATAGGATATGTAGGAACCAGGAATATTTAATGATGCCCAATCTTCGTTAATACTGGAGGAAAATGAAAATGATTAAAATGACCAATCAGGTAAACATTTCGATACGAAATTTGAAACACTGCAGTACCGAGGAAACCGGATTGGGAAATGGGATGACATACCTTTGTACTTTAAAGGTTTTATGATACTGAGTTTTAACAGTGTGCCGATTCGTGTATTAATCTGAAATCGATTATGCAGAGCGAAAATCCAACAACATGAGTAATTTGATTTCAGATATGGGACGTGTCCTGATTACAGCAGAAAAATTAATAAGACGGCAATAAAACCTTCGTCAGAGGAATCTCGGCCCGTCTCGAGAGTAAAATCTCTCTGGTGATAATTGCAATTTCCTTAATTAAAAAGTCCCCTGGGCACCTATAGGCACAGGTCTGTTTGGTGGAAGGTGAGGCCTAGGAAGTGATATCCTGAGTTAATTAAGGCCATGACCTAAGCAAGCGAATGCTATCTCTCTCTCTCTCTCTCTCTCTCTCTCTCTCTCTCTCTCTCTCTCTCTCTCTCTCTCTCTCTCTCTCTCTCTCTCTCTCTCTCATCTGAGCGTGATCCCTCATAGCAGAGGCAGGTGGTCTTACACTACCCACAAACTACCAAACCCCACCCCCCATCCCCCCCACCTCCGAAATAATGAGAGGAGAGGAACTGAAAAATTATTTTACACTACAAGCAAAACAATTTTTGGACGTGAGAATCGATGCTATCAACTCTAAGGCGAATAATATCACTATCTGGTAACTACGTCTGATTTATATTACCTGAGATTGTTGGAATCTTCGTCAGTAGACTTGATGTTCTTGTCCTGTTCGTTTTGCATCTCTGAAATAAAGGTCAGTATGGCTAACGTTGCAATTCAGATTGATTAAGTTGTCCGTGAGAAGAGAGACTTTGATTATGAAACAATATCTGGGAGGTATTATGAAGAAAGTGTCCTGTATCAGTAGAAACACACATGGCGTTTATCTAGATGATTATTAAAGCTTCACGATTCTTAGCAAATGAACAGAGTATATTTTCAGTCTCGTACAAAAACATTTTTACTCCTTCCTTTCGCCATGAAGTGCGGACAGTCTTTCATATAAGTATTTACATTTTTCAGCAATTTCACCATCGAAATAAATGCACTTACAGGAAAACTTGTTAGAAAAAGTGACTTTTCCACTTGAAATGAGTTAGGATGAAATTCATTAACTTAAAAAGTCAATGAACCAGTTTTAATAGACTTTAATTTATGCTTCTGATCTAAAACCAGGTACTTCGACTGAGCATAATGAGAATCTCACTGGCTGTGGCTATCATCTTCGTCATTTTTGGAGCGGAACTTGGAAATACGGAGGACCCAGATTGTAAGTTTATAACAAAGTCACGTTTCTGCAACGAATTTCTATTAGAACGATTCCAGAGAAGTTTGGAGATCCTCTAGCTCAGTGGTTCTTAACCTTTTTATTACCACGCCCCCTCTAAGAGTTGGTCCTTCCCTCCATATCCCCTCCTTGCATCTATGAGTAAAATTACCTCCCATATTTAAAGGAAAATGAAAATAAAATAGAGAGAAAGAAAACAGGTGTTTTTATTCTTTTGGGAATGAATTAGTGAGATATTTGACAGTTTCTTAGCTATTAGATCTTGAATGCGTGGGTGAATGTTAAGAGAATAATGAATATAAATAGAGAATTTTTTATTCTTCCCTATGGCTCCCACCCAACCCCCTGGAAATTGCTGACGCCCCCCTAGGAGGAAGCGCCTCCCAGGTTAAGAACCACTGCTCTAAGTAATTTGTCTTTTGAGAAATAAAAGAGAGATAAAAATAAGGAAAATAATTGTGAAAACTGAGTCAATAAAGAGATAATTACCCTGATAATCTACCAAGCCAATCTTACTCTTAGATGGCATTCTTCAAAGCAGTCTTTACAGGACACGAGAATCCTTTGAAAATCAACAAAATATATCCTTCACGTAAGCCAATCCCTAAAAGATAATTCCTACCTTCTTGTCATGTGAAGTTCCCCAGTACGAAGAATGTGGTATGACCTGCCCTAAAAAATACTCTCCAGTCTGCGCCAGCGACGGGAACACGTATTCCAGCCGGTGTGAACTCGAAATGGCTATTTGTGATGACCCTTCTCTAAAATTCAAACGTCCTGGTCGATGTGTAATAGAAGGTGAGAGACATTATCTTTCGTGAG
>JANJGK010000010.1:51869165-51879165 GCA_039081455.1 Macrobrachium rosenbergii | reverse complement strand
TAGTGCAACTGCTTTGAGGTTTTCCTCTAGTTACACCTTTCAAACTTACTCTCAAGTTTCCTTTCCAGCGCTGAATGGCCTCATAGGTCCCAGTGCTTTTGGGCCTAAACTCTATATGCCATTCCATTACCCTACCCAAAAACCACCAATACCCCCTTCCCCCACACATGCAATAACGAGAGAGGAAAACTGAAGTATGATATCAAATTGTAAACGAAACAGTATTTGGAAATAAAAGTGGATGAACACGAAGGTACTTAAAATCACTCACTGGTAACTCTGGATGGTTTATATTGCCTGTGATCGCCATATCCCTCGTCAGTGGACTTGGTGTTCTTACCCTGTTCGCTTTGCGTCTCTGGAAAAAAAAAAATAAGGTCAGTATGATTAGCATTGCATTTGAGATTGATTTTGTTGTCAGTGAGATGAGACACATTGATTGTGGAACAATATTTGGAAGATTATATAAAGAAAAGCTCCCTGTATTAGTAAAAAAAACCCAAAATTGACGTTTATCTAGATAGCAAAAACTAAAGGAATCATAGCAAATGAACTGAATATATTTTTGTTATTATATATATAAATACTTATACTGATAATTTTCCGTATTGCTGCTTATGTTTAATAGAAGAGTGTTTACATATAATAGAAGTTTTTCCAGCGAATTGAATGTACTTACTTGAAAACTTATAAAAAGAAGTCTAGGTTTCTGCACAAACCGAATTAGAATGAAACTGCATAACTGTACAAATCAATGAATCGGTTTGAGTAGACTCTCTAATTTGTGCTTCTGATCTAAAACCAGGAACTCTGACTGAGCAACATGAGAATCTTAATGGGCGTGGCTGTCATCTTCATCTTCTCCATTTCTGGACTGGAACTTGGACAAGCACGGGACTTGGAATGTAAGTAGATAACGGAGACTTGTTTCCAGTACGAGTTTCAGTTAGAGCCAAATGGCTGTTTCAGGGAAGTTTGTAGATCCTGTTAATGATCCTTTGTCTTTTGTGAAAGAAAGTAAAATAACAAGTAAAAAATGTTTTCTGTACAGCCGCTACAGCGTATAATCAAGGCCACCGAAAATAGGTCTATCTTTCGGTGGTCTGCGTATAATGCACGATTATGGCTAAATTTAATCTTAAATAAGACAAAAACTACTGAGGCTAGAGGGCTGCAATTTGGTATGTTTGATGAATGGAGGGTGGATGATCAACATATCTATTTGCATCCCTCTAGCATTAGTAGTTTTTAAGATCTGAGGGTGGACAGAAAAGAGTGCGAACGGACAGAAACATAAAAATCAGGAGATAAAATAAAAAGAAAACAAGGAAGCAATTATGAAGATTAATTCAGTAATAAGAAAATTCCCTGATAATCCACCTGGTCAGTCATGCTTTCAGATTAATTCTTCGGAGCAATTTTCATGATGCATGAAAACAGTATGAGAATTATTTCTTCAAATCTTGAACTAATATCATTCCAAACATCACAGTTTTCTGTGAAAAGAGAAAAATATTTATACTGAATTTTGCAACAATGCTTGTAACTTATACTGTACCATAATTTGCCCAAAAATACAGATGATATTAGTTTTAAAGACGAATCCTTTGTAGGTAAAAAAAAAATGTATTTCTTCAGGAAGCAAATACTTATATGATGTTCCTGCCTAGATCAAGTCGTGCAATTGGAACTTCGGAAAGTCAAGAGAAGCTGCAATGCATTGCTGCCCTAATACTATTCTCCTTGTATGTTAGTACATTTTTATATATTTATTAATTTATTTTTCCTTTTCTAATAAGTTGGATCTCTTCTTTAGCATTTCCCTTTACCTCCTCTTACTTGTTCCTAATGAACACCATAATATTCTTTGGAAGCTTGAATTCCAAGCCAATGGCCCCTTTGGTGGGCTTGTTTCATATGAATAGGTTTCATCTAAAGAATAATAATAATAATAATAATAATAATAATAATAATAATAATAATAATAATAATAATAATAATAATAATAATAATAATAATAATAATAATAACAATAATAATAATTAATAAATACTCACAGTAGCATGAGTCTGAAAATGGAGAAACAAATCCACAATTATGTACAGTATATGTACATATATTTAAAGATAAAGCTGTACAGCTTTATCTCTAAATATATGTACATATCCATAACTGTGGATTTGTGTCTCCAATAATAATAATAATAATAATAATAATAATAATAATAATAATAATAATAATAATAATAATAATAATAATAATAATAATAATAATGCTTTTTCCTTTTGAAGCTTCAAAGCGTCGTGACTGTGATGTGTATTGTCACCATGCTTATTTCCCAATCTGTGGCACAGACGGAGAGACTTACGACAACGATTGTGCACTGAACTTGGCTGCTTGCGAGGACCCTGACCTTGAAGTTGCACATAGTGGGGAGTGTTGAAAGTGAGTAGGTAAGAAACATTATTTGAGGCGTTCAGCATCAGAAGGGCCTTCTGCCAAAAAAAAAAAAAAAAAAAAAAAAGGTTTTTGAGTTGAAGCCATAAAAGGTTTGGAAATTCAACCTGCTCTAATTTACTTTAAGCCATCAAAGTTTTGGAAATTCAACCTGCTGTAATTTCTTTAGGCCATCAAAGTTTTGAAAATTCAACCTGCTGTAATTTCTTTTAGTCATCAAAGTTTTGGAAATTCAACTTGCTCTAATTTCTTTGGCCATCAAAGTTTTGGAAATTCAACCTGCTCTAATTTCCTTATGCCATCAAAGTTTTGGAAATTCAACCTACTCTAATTTCTTTAGGCCATCAAAGTTTTGGAAATTCAACCTGCTCTAATTTCTATAGGCCATCAAAGTTTTGGAAATTCAACCTGCTCTAATTTCTTTAAGCCATCAAAGTTCTGGAAATTCAACCTACTCTAATTTCTTTAGGCCACCAAAGTTTTGGAAATTCCACCTGCTATAATTTCTAGGCCATCAAAGTTTTGGAAATTCAACCTGCTCTAATTTCTTTAAGTCATCAAAGTTTTGGAAATTCAACCTGCTGTAATTTCTTTAAGGCCATTAAAGTTTTGGAAATTCATCCTGCTCTGATTTCTTTAAGCCATCAAAGTTTTGGAAATTCAACCTGCTCTAATTTCTTTCAGCCATCAAAGTTTTGGAAATTCAACCTGCTCTAATTTCTTTAAGTCATCAAACTTTTGGAAATTCAACCTGCTCTAATTTCTCTAATTTTCAAGATACAAAGTTGAATTTTGTATAAGATGAATTATTTGCGACCAGGAATAGAGTAGTATGCATAAAAAATTATAGTTCAACACCACCCCCTTTTTTGGGGAAAAAGGGGGATTATTTTAAAGCTGATTAGGCGAAAAATGCCATTTTCAAAAGTTGGGGCAACAGGCCCTTCTAATGCTGAACGCCTGATTTGTCGTAAGATATTTGCAAGGCGATTTGTTTATTTGCATTCTATCTGATTGTTACTGAGACACTGGAGTCTGAAGGTTTCTTTGTGGTTTTCTAGTAACCTAGAGTAAAGAAATCTTCCACACTGTTTTGTGTTGGCTAGTTAGGGGCAGAAGTAGCCACTCTACACCATAAAATGGGGAAAAACATGACTATACAAATAAGGAACAGTGTGTTGTGTTGGCTTGTTAGGGGCAGAAGTAGCCATCCTGTACTATAAAGTGGGGAAAAAGATGAAAAGTCTACTTTAGGAATTTGTCTGCCACTCAAACACAATTACAAAAGAAACATTATCCTGACTTGCAATACCTTACTGAAATGCAAAAGAGGAGAGCTGGATTAGAGCAGCCTTCATTACAGACAACTGATTAAAAAAAAAAAAAAGACTGCCTTCCTTTGATGGTTACCAATATAGATAATGGTTCATGCTCTTGGTAAGCTTTGATAAAATAAAACCTCTGTTTCATTTATAGCAGGTGAAAAATAAAACGCTCGAATTAGTATTAAACTTCACTCTCATTGTAACGAGTGGGGCTTATGTCAGGTGATGAATGATAATCTTTTTCTCTTCCACCATTAAGGTGAAAAATCTCAACGCAGTCCCACGGCTTAAAGGAATGTAAAATTAGTCCGCTGTACGAAAATATGTCTAGAAAAATGTGAAGAACTGTGTTTGTTTGCAAGCAAATTTTCTAATAAATCTTTTATTACGAATAAATATTGGTCATTATTGAACCCTATTATTCATTTATCCTACGAAAACAAAAACAACGCTTGCGGAAACCTTTCTGTATGGAATTTACTTTCGAATAAGATAAAAATATAATGCTAATATGTAATTGTGATCCCTCTTTTTATCAGCACATTGACATTCCTGTCCGAAAGAATGAAAATAGATCAGTAAAATCACTTGGGAAACTCTCCGGTTTTATTGGACACGAAACTGATCTTTCATTGCGCCGAGTTATGTCTTTAATCAGCCGATTAACGATAATCTTTCTCTTTCAGCTGATTATTAGCCCAGCGGATCTGTGCAGCTTCCGGGCACGAGAAGAGGCGAGGCCTAAGGAGACTTCTTCCAGCACGAAATAAAAAATATTATATATATATATATATATATATATATATATATATATATATATATATATATATATATATATATATATATATATATATATATATATATATATATATATTATTTGTTAGAGGACAATATAACTTCACCAGCTCATCAGATCATTGTAAAATTAATCTGCTGTAAGAAAATATAACTTGAAATTGTGAAAACCTGACTCTGTTTTTAATCTAATTTCCTAAAAAATCTTTTATTATGAACAGATGTTGTTCATTCATGAATCCTATTAAGTAATGATCACACGCAAATTAGAAACAAAAGCCTGTGGGAACCTTTATGGAATTTGCTTGTGTTTAAAATGAAGGATATAATACTGATTAGGCTTCCTGTTTTCTCAATGCAAATGCTTACATTCGAGGTTCGACTTTTGGTGAACAAATATATTCATAATAAGTCTATACTTTATGGAGTAACTAATGTTCGAATTATTTTTGGAAAAAGAATATACTGTTCAAATTTATATTTTGGAAGTAGAATAACGTTCGAAAGCTTTTAAGAATTTTTTTCCCTTTTCAAAATCTGAAATTTATGAAATATATTTCTCTAGGAATCCTACTTTTTTACGCAACAGTGCCTGATGACAGCCCTCTATCAATAATTACTTGATAAATTGCAGTTAAGAATTAGGTAATCTATTTTGACATCTGATGAGGCATTAAGTTACTAACTCGTGTACTACTTTAGTCTTCAATGCTATCTTATGCTCTTAATGAAGTTTTTGCAGAACAGGTAAAAAGTGACTTTAATGCAAAATATATATTTTTACTGATTAGAATATGTCTGATTTTATGTTAAATAGGCTTAACAGAATGGATACAGGGGGAAAAATTGAAACTAAGGAAACCTGGTGATTACTGAAATTGGGTTGTAATGGATTTTCAGTCCTTTTTTATGTAATGATTTAATAAAAGACATGAAATGAATAATTTCTTTTCCTTCACTCAGCTACCACTTGGGAGTATCCGAATACGAAGCCTTGCCAAAGAAAATGTAGGAAGAAAAACAGATAATAAACCGTAAATAAATGATAATTCCTTGGTAAAATAATTGAGGAAAAATAAGCGATGGAGACGCAGATAGCAGTACAGCTACAGTTTGATGTAGAATCATTCTTGGGAAAGTAACTCAGGCAAGTTCAGATTCACTTTATATATGAGACGATATGAAACGACATTTCATCCAAACAACTATTTTTCAAAAGCAGTTATGAATGTAATGAGGTTTGATTATTGATAACTCATATGTCAAGTTATGTATGAAACAAGTAATACTTATCACTAATTGTATAGACTCAGAAGGGGTGTGATGACCACCATATAAGGAGGAATTAATAAGCCCTTGAGAAAAATAAATCTCCACATATAGGAATTTCTCCTTTTAAAGGGAGTGGCTAAAATTGTTCATCGTGCTTGTAGGAGCTATGCTTGAACGAAGGATTATATATATATATATATATATATATATATATATATATATATATATATATATATATATATATATATATATATATATATATATATATATATATACATATATATATATATGAATATAAATATATATATGTATGTATATATATATATATATATGTATATATATATATATATACATATATATATATATATATATATATATATATGTATATATATATATATATATATATATATATATATATATATATATATATATATATATATATATGTGTATATATATATATATATATATATATATATATATATATATATATATATATATATATATATATATAAATATATATATATATATATATATATATATATATATATATATATATATATATAAATGTATATATATATGTATGTATATATATATATATATATATATATATATATATATATATATATATATATATACTGTATATTAAAATATGAAATCCATAAATTCAGAAAAAAATCCTAGAATTTAGTAGTCAGTCATTTTTCCCTCAATGTCATTACAGTGTGATTTGCAGTCAGTATGATTCCATTATAAAAAAAAAGAATAGAGGGTTTTCCAGTCTGGCCTTTTGAGAATATCAAATTGATAATCAAATAAATGAAGAAATATGTAAATATAGATACGAAAAATATATGGATCATAATAATAATAATAATAATAATAATAATAATAATAATAATAATAATAATAATAATAATAATAATAATAATAATAATATCCTTTATTGCAGCTCAGGGCCATATGCGTGGAATATACAAATACAATATAAACAATCTAGATACATTAGATAACACGATAAAAATAATAATTGGCAGTATTTACACAGCTACTGAAGAAGGAGAAAAAATAGAATTCATAATAATGGTAATGACAGTAATTATAGGGAGAATAATAGTAACAAAATTAATCAGGATATTTAGTTTAATACAAACACAGACATGCATGAATTAGCACGTGATTAAAATTCAGTTACATGAATTTTTTGATGACACAAAGATGTATCATTCTATTTCACAATCGAGTTTCCTAAGTATATCAATATTTTAAACCTTGTAATGAATTATTTGCCTAATTGATGATTTTTTTCTTAAGTATCAGAGAAAATTGGAAATCATCAATATTCTTGTAAGGATTCCTGAATAAGTCGGGATGATTCATTATTTTAAAATATATTGTTTCGTATATATGGCAGTATTTTAAACTTCGTAATCAATTATTTGCCTAATTGATATTTTTTTCTCCAATATCAAAGAAAATTGGACATCATCAATATTCTTGTGAATTTTCCGGGATAAGTCGTGATGATTCATTATTTAAAAATGTATTATTTCCTGTGTGTTGCAATATTTTAAACTTCGTAGTGAATTATTTGCCTAATTAATATTTTTTTTCTCCAGTATCACGGAAAATTGGACATCATCAATATTCTTGTAAGGTTTCCGGGATAAGTCGTGATGATTCATTATTTAAAAATGTATTGTTTCCTGTGTTTGTAATATTTTAAACTTTGTACTGAATTATTTGCCTAATTGGTGATATTTTTTTTCTCCATATCAAAGAAAATTGGACATCATTAATATTCTTGTAAGGTTTCCTGCATAAAGTCGTGATGATTCATTATTTAAAAATGTATTATTTCCTATGTATTACAACGTTTTAAACTTCCTAATGAATTATTTGCCTAATTGATGATTTTTTTTCCTCCAGTATCAAAGAAAATTGGGCATCATCAATATTCTTGTAAAGTTTCCTGCATAAAGTCGTGATGATTCACTGCTTAGCAATGCATACTGAAATTCTAATAGGGATACCAAGATATATCCGAGCGTGATCCCTCATAAGAACACAATTCGTTACAATTAACGAGGACCAGTAGCATCCTACCGTAGTCACAGCTATTCTAGACAACAGTTTTGGCCACCACCACCGCCCCCAGCTCCCAAATAATGAGAGGGAGAGAGATAGAGATCTGAAGGATAATTTTAATATTGTTTGCAAAACAATTCTTGGAATCAAAAGTCGATGGCATGAACACGAAGACAAAAAAATATCACTATCTGGTAACTATGGCTGATTTATATTACCTGAGATCTCTGGAGCCCTCTTAGAAGTCTTGGTGTTCTTAGCCTGTTCGTTCTGCGTCTCTGGTAAAACAGGTCAGTATGATTAACACTGCAGTTCAGACTGACTACACTGTCAGTGAGGAGAGATACTGTGCATATAGCATAATATCTTGAAGGTTTTATATAGGAATCTCTCTGTACTAGTAAAAACAAATGTTTATCAAGATGCTTGAGGCTTAAAGATTCCTAGCAGATGAAATGAATATATTTTTAATATGATATATAGATATTTATATGGCTTACCATAACCTTGAAAAACTGACAATCTTACTTATTCTTGTTTACATTTAATATAAAATCGAATTAAATGCACTTAAAGGAAAACTTAAAAAAAAAACTGACAAACCACAAAATCCACTGAATCAGTTCTAATTTAGACTAATAATTTGTGCTTCTGATCTACAACCAGGTATACTTCGACTGGGCAACATGAGAATCTCACTGGCTGTGATTGTCATCTTCGTGATTTTTGGAGTGGAACTTGGAAATTCGCGGTACCTGGGATGTAAGTTTATATAGCCAAGACAAGTTTCTGTTGCGAATTTCCGTCAGAGCCAAACAGCTGTTGCAGAGAAGTTTGTAGACCCTATAAATCATTTGCCTTTTGTGAAATAAAAATAAAAATAAGGGAGCAATTATGAACATTATTATGTTAATGAGAAGGAATTGCTCCAATAATCTACCAAGTCAGTCTTTTTTTTCAGATTACTTCCTTGAGAGTATTTTTTAGAAGACATGAGAATCATAAGTGAAGTAATTTTTCTTACCTTGAACTATAGAATTTATGCTAAATATTTTTCAGCCATTTAGTATAACTCCAGGTTTCTCAGTTGTCCCTGAAAAAGAAAAATACAGGTAATTTTGATTTTACAAACATGTATATGCTTGGTTACTTATTCCAATATCAACGATATTCATCTATCTAGATAAATAGCTTTATAAACTGTCTATCATATTTTGTCTAAAAAAGTAGATGAATTAGTTTTAGTAATGAGTCCTTTTTAAGTCACCAACACACACACACACACACACACACACACACATATATATATATATATATATATATATATATATATATATATATATATATATATATATATATATATATATATATATATATTATTTAAGTAAGCAAATCCTTAAAAAAATGTTCCTGCCTTTTAGTTATTAATTCATTTTTTTTTACTTGAAGCTTTTCAGGATCGTGAGTGTAAACTGCCTTGTCATAAAGATTATTCACCTGTCTGTGGCAGCAATGGTAAGACTTATGGCAATGCGTGCACACTGAGTATTGCTGCTTGCGAGGACCCGTATGTGCATCTTGCATATCAAGGCCCATGCAGTAAGTAAGGGACAGTATTTTGAGTGAAGTACCTTTGAGGTAGTTTGTCGATTTATATTCCATTTGATTCTTAACATGGCAAGTTAGTGGCTGCTAAAGAGCAAGAGCCCGTGACAGCACAAGGCTGGTTGAATCTAAGTAGTACCATGAAAAACAATTCTGAAGTTTTCATTTGTTAATTCCTTGTACCCAACAGCTTTTAGTCGCTTTGTACTTTCTATAAACTTTCTCATCTGTATGACAAACCCAAAACAATTCTGAAGTTTTCATTTGACAATTCCTGGGAACCTACAGCTTTTAGCCACTCTGTACTTTCTATGTACTTTCTCATCTGTATGACAAACCTCAAACAAATCTGAAGTTTTCATTAGTCGATTCCTGGCAATCTACAGCTTTTAGCCACTCGGTACTTTCTATGTACTTTCTCATCTGTATGACAAACCCCAAATGAATCTGAAGTTTTCATT
>JANJGK010000010.1:51844165-51864165 GCA_039081455.1 Macrobrachium rosenbergii | reverse complement strand
AATTACATTGGTAATGTTATTTCTAATCATCCAGCCAACTTGTCTTGTTGAACAGAGACCAGAGTACATTGACACGTGGTGATTTATCATTCCAGCTAATTGCATGACGTTTGTTGCGCTTGCTCTTGCAAATTGCAATGTGTTATCGTGGGCAAAACTTTCTATTCTGTGGTCTCTCTTGGACAGGAAACCAGACATTCTTAATTGATGCAGTACTTGTCAAATGGACTGTTTCGTATAATTAGCAAGTAATATTCTCCTGCATATCTCGCACGTAAAACTCTGGTGTTTGATGTCAAGTCGTATTGTGTGGATTATGTTTATCTTAAAAATAAATCTAAATAGAGTTTGTGTTCCGTACCTGTCAAACTTTAATATTTTCTCCTGTATATTTCGTTCGTAAAACTCTGGTGTTGAATTTACTCGCATCATCCTGTCCATGTTTATTGCTTGTCGTAAAAAGGTATCTGTTCCGAGTTAGTGTTGTGGATTTAAAAATTTGCCTTTAACATATTTTCCAAAATAAGCAATGATAATATCCTCGTGCACATGTACTTAAACTGTTATGTTGATTTCACTCATTATCCTGATCATATTCACCTATCCTAAAAATAAACCTATACAGTATGTGTGTTCTGGATGTCCACATTGGACTTTAATAATTTCGACAATAAGCTATGCTTAACCGAGTGTATTCAGCCCAGGAACAAGCAATATCATGGACACGAATCCCCCTAACACCCCCGCCCCCACCGCCATGTCATTGATTTTCCAGTGGAGCGATTGGGAATGCTGCTTGTCTACTGAATAAAACCCTGGTTTGGTCTCCCGAATGCCTTGTACCTGGATGGTCCAGGTGAAAACGATTGGTAAAACAATTCAGTAACATGCTTTACACTGGGAAGCCAGGTTAATGTCCTTCTGTTATCACGGGAACCACATAAGGGTCGTTAACTAAATATTCCCATGGAAACTCTTCGAATGATATATATTTTTAGCCAAACTATGGCAAATTTAGACGCTTTAGTATATCGCCTACTATTCTTAAACTTATTTTTCCATTTATCGGTACAATTCAGGGCTTGACGAAAGATTTGTTTCTATAGTCTTGTGGCCGGGAAAGTGTTGGCTTTGCCTGTGACCATATGTTCTACTGACCTTTCTTACTGGTGACCTACGAAAGGATGGCATGGTCCTAGAACCTTTCATGCCCTAGTCTGACCCCACGTCCTACAGACCTCCAAGGCTGTGCCCTTCGAGATTATGGCTTGGTCCTAGAACCTCCCATGCCCTAGCCTGTGACCCCATGCCCTACTGAAATACAAGGCTGTGCCCTACGAGAGGCTGACATTTTCCAAAACCATACCCTACTACCCTCCCTTAGTGACGTCCAGAAAGGACAATTTACAGTAACATGCAGTAAAAAGCCTTTATTCCATCTGTGGCCTTTTTCAAGTGACTATAAAACCGAACCCTTTCGACCGATATGCAATAGTATTTAGCTTTAGTATCAGCTTTGGGTTAACTTTATATCTACTCAAATGTTCCTAAACAGTTCGATCTTGTGAACAATAACTTTGTCAACAGATTGAGAACTTTTTTTATTTAAGTGTTAAGTTTAATGGTGAATTTGATAAACGACTTCTCTTTTGTTACAGTATTTATCAAAACAATCTAATTTTAAAGCATTTCAAAACATACTGATTACAGATAAGTTGTCATCATGACATGTTTTCGGGTTAGAGTTATAAACTAGCAGCTCATAGTTAAACGAACTATACCAGTGGAGCAAAAACAAGTTCTTGTATGGGGCTAGGAGGACCAGCTAAAAAGGATTTCATTACTGATAAACTTTGGACTGAATTTAATAGTCTAAGTGTTTAAACCTCGGACCTCTACAGTAATTTTACATGGGTTAGGTCTCATTTTTCCGTTGAAGTTGTCATTGTGACAATGAATTTTAGGTTAATGTATTTTGCATTTATACATTTACTATAAAATGAAACCTGTTTCAGCAACTATTTCAGAATATTGTAACTACCATATGAGAATTATTTGTGTAGTCAAAATCATTTTACCCAACTTTCGTCTCGCTTTTACATTCCATCAAGTCAAAAACTTGAACACTAACATTTAAGAACTCATGATCCTTTAGAGTGACTGGTTTTCCTTTAAATGTAAATTTCTTCGCGACAACTTTCAGATAGAGCAGCTCAGGTGGAAGGTTATATTGAGTTTAAACAAAGAAATGTACTCTGGACTAAGTAAATATTTGTAAGAATTCAATCAGATCTTTAATTCTGAATTTAACAGAAAAACTGTTACAGAAAACTGGTACAGAAAAACTTTAGCATTCATAACTCAGTACGAATATTGGTGATGGTAAGGGAGTTCATATCAACACGTTTATACAACTCCAAGAAAATTTATTTTGTGAAGTGTCACAGTAATTGAACACCTGAGACATCAGTACAGGACCATTTATAAAAAAATCTCAGTAATCCCAGTCAATTCTCACCTCAAACTTGGTCATAAGCAACGAAAAACAGTTCTTGAGTAACAATTCTACTTCCATTAAGTTCAGTACCTCTGCTACAATGTAGTACCCTGTAAAGATAAGTAAACTGGGACAGTATGGATTCTAGCATCACATCTATAAAAAAAACTTAAAAACTTAAATCTAATATCCAGGCAGTAAAATAAAGTTAACTTTATACAAAAAATTCAAAATAGCCCCAGACCATTGCCTTTCAGACAAACCTTTAGATCAGCTTTCAGCTGAGCTTCCAACTACAAGCAAGAAGTCACTTTGAGTTAACGTATGTGATTTCAAATTGAAAAATGAGTATTGTTAGTAAGGATTTTCCTACCATGTTACCATCATAGAAAAAAATGGGTTTACCCAGTTTTAGTAAATCAGAGGTCTGTATATTGTATTGATGTAAAACTGTTCAGTCAACTACTAAGCTGTGAATAATCAGGTTATTTACGTTAATTCAAACTGAATAGTGAAGTATACTTAAGGATACTTTAGTGAAAAACTTCCACCCAGTGTCATGAAATAAAAATCTTCAGGTAACAAAGTGAGCAATATAACTTCAAACTATGCAATACTGCAATTGCTAAGTCCCCAGCTTAGAAAGCTTGAAAGTTGCCCTCCAGTTAAAATTAGGGGAGCAAAAACAATGAATTATAAACTATGCAATACTGCAATGCTAAGTCCCCAGCTTAGAAAGCTTGAAAGTTACCCTCCAGTTAAAATTAGGGGAGCAAAAACAATGAATTATATAAATAAAAATAGTAAGGAAAGAAACCTAACTTAATATTTAAAAGCTTAACTTTATAAATATTTAAAAGCTTAATTTAAAATTGTCAGTACTAAGTTACTTCAAGATTACTTTAGCGGACAAACTAAATGACAGCTAAAATAACTTAAAAACTCAAACTTATTTCACAAATTAAGCTTTGGAAAATTCAATAAAATCAGCTAATTCAATGCACTTAACACCTGAAAGAAAAACAAATTAGTAAACCTCCCATGCCCTGCCCATGCCCATAGGTCATAAGACCTGCGGCACAGGGCATGAGAAGCGCCTCCACCCCTACAGGGGCGCCGCCCCCGTAGGGATGGAGGTAAAAAAAAAAAGTGACTGGTAAAGATTATATAAATGCCTCACCTCTTTATAAATCCACGAGTGAAGTACTTCATTTTCTGACTTCTGTAGTTTGAGAAATTATCCATACTTGAAATTTAAACTTCAATATTATTCTTGGCTAGTTGTTGGCACTTTCCCAGTCCACGTGAATTAATTTAAACTTCAATATTATTCTTGGCTATTCTTGGCTAGTTGTTGGCACTTTCCCAGTCCACGTGAATCTGGAATAAATTGTAAAGATTATACTTCATGCCATTTAGTACCAAAGTATAGTTACAATCTAATTAGCATTTGGAAAAAAACTAGTGATTGTATGAATAATGATAATTCCAATTTATTCACTAAAGCAGTTTTCAAAGTACTCAAGACAATACTAAACTTCACAGAAAGGAATTTATGGTTACAAATTCATCCCTTTGCCTTCAGCGGGTCCCGAAATAAAATCAAAGTCTTTAGAAGTCTGTAAGACTAAGCAAAACATTAAAGAGTTTAATGAATTAGAGAAATTCGCCTGGTAAAATGTCTTAGGGTACGTTAATGAAGCTATTAATATCAACAGATAATATTTTAACAGAACAGATTATACCACGATTTTCTTAAGGATACGCAAGCCTTTTGTTAAAACTATCACAGTATTAGTTTAAATCAGTGACAACTCGGGAATTATTAATTACAGTTAAAAGCTAACGTATTCACAGTACTACAGTAAAAGCTACCGTATTCACAAGTTTAAAAGCATTCAAAAATTTAAGAGTATACAAGTCTTAGCTCAAGGAAACACTTAAAACACCAAAACATTAAATCTGAGAAACAAGCAATAATTATAAATAGGAACACCATTTGGAATACTTAACTCACTGCACAAACTAAAACTATTTAAACTTAGCCTGGTTGAGTTCAAACATCAGTTACTTCAAGCAGATATTCCCGGAGACATCAGTAAAATTCAGGAAGGAGTAGAATATTCATCCACTACAGAGCTTTCAACTCCCAATAGCTAGATCGATCTCCGGAAAATTCACGCATCTGCAGAATATTCATCCACCACACAGGTTACAACTCCCAACACCTAGGTCGAACACGCGCCTAATATGAGAAATATTTCCGTCGTTGAAGCACTTGACACCACAAATTCTCGGAACCAAATACTTTGACAGAAAACAAAGGCGATTTATTGACTCTGTAGTCAGGCCAGTCTTCCTGACGTCACTGCGAAGGCCACTGCCAGAAGTGGCTATTTCCAGGCAAGGATCATTGACTGCAAGAACAAAAACATCCTTTGTTTTCGTTTTAAGGGACCATCACTTTTAGGATCCTTGGTCAAACTGGGATTTTATATAACGTTAAATTCTTTTCAATACATTAATGTTCAGTTTCAATCACAGGACGAAAAGGATTATAATGGTGCCACTGTATGAATTGTATGGTATTTAGTATATTATGCTGTTTGGGGTCAGTAAAAAGAAACTTTATACGAAAGTGGAATCAGACGCCTTTGTTGAGGGCAATTTTTTTTTTTTTATGATAGGTTGCTATTGAAAAACAATTACAAAGAAAGAATAAACGAAATTTCACAAAACAAGAGAATATATTAATCACTGTTTTTGAGTAGCCAGTGTAAATTATGTAAATTGTGTAAAGAAATGCCTATGTATACTGTGTTGATGTATACTGTAACCATATTGTAAATTTTGCAATTGTAAATAATGTAAGTTTAATCCTTTTAATAAACAAGTAAAAAATGCGCCGAAGTTTCTTCGGCGCAGTCGAGTTTTCTGTGCAGCCGCTACGGCGTATAATCAAGGCCACCGAAAAAAGATCTATCTTTTGGTGGTCTCGGTATAATGCTGTACAAGCCGCGGCTCATGGAACTTTAACCACGGCCCGGTGGTAGCCTGTCCTATATCGTTGCCAGAAGCACGATTATGGCTAATTTTAACCTTCAATAAAATCAAAACTACTGCGGCTAGAGGGCTGTAATTGGGTGTGTTTGATGATTGGAGGGTGGATGACCAACATACCAATTTGCAGCCCTCTAGCCTCAGTAGTTTTTAAGATCTGAGGGCGGACAGAAAAAAGTGCGGACAGAAAAATTGCGGACGGACAGACAAAGCCGGCGCAATAGTTTTCTTTTACAGAAAACTAAGAGTAAGAAAAATTAGTATACCGAAACACTGGAAATATTTCTGTTTATTAGGTTTAAAAGAACTCGGTGCTTTATTTGCTCAAAAACAAATATTTCAGTTGGTTCCTCGCCCCTCCTTGTATTACCTAACTTGGATATTAAGGTTTTACTCTGGGCAGAAATTTAATATTCCTCATGGGAATATGTCAGCATGTTTGAGAGTGAAATGCATATGACGTTTTCGCTGGGTGCAAATTACACCCGGAAGCTTGCAACTAGTCACTGTTTTGAAATATTCTGGAAATGTACATTTCATATATTTACTAGTAAACAAATGTATATGTATATATAATATATGTACATGTATGTATGTTGTATGCACGTATGTATATATATATATATATATATATATATATATATATATATATATATATATATATATATATATATATAATATACTGTATTAGTTATGTACAAATGGGTGTAATAATTATTATCTATATTTTATCTCCTTTCACATCATAATTCCCTGAAATTATTTATCATTCTGACACATCAGATGACTCTGCTGAAAACTTCGTTAACTCTTTACGTGTTTCAGAATCATCATTCTTCTTTCAGTAATCTGAGATGAGAATGGGCAGTTCATTTAACACCAGAACGATCGAGCGGTCATTTTGATCGCAATTTCACTTTCAAATGTATGTCATATCCGTATTCCACCCCCCTCCACCCCCCAAAAAAAACATGATTTTCCTTGACCTTTTCTAATTCACCAATGTGTATGTTGAGCTAAAATAAAACTGAAATTAGCTCATTTTGCTCTACGAGATATGGCCCCTTATCCTTTAACAACCTAACGGTCATTTTGAGCACTGGTCTATACGGGGAGTTATGTACGTTTGGGTTATAAGCGTTCTCGGCAGCATATTGATGTCGAAGGAGGGTCTCGTAAACTATGTGGTGAGCCGCATAAACATACGATGCGACATTATATTTTAGAGTGCAATGAATTATCAGAATGTAGAGATTCTCAAATTACCACTGTAACCTAGCAATTACGTCATTTTCTGAATAATGGTGTTTGTCCTAGAATTGTACAGAAGTCTCCCAACTTCTACTAGGAACAAACGGTTTGCATTAATAACAGAAAATATGTAATGCATATTGAACAGAATGTATTCTGGCCTGAACTGGAAAACTGCAGTATCTGCAAAATTTTCGAGATTGAGATATGCCACCTATTGGGCTCGTGAAACACTAATACACAAGTTACTGCAGTTTCAGAATGATTCTTCAGTGCTTCATTGAGGGGGGTCCCATTTGCAGTATCTGCAAAATCAGTAGTAAGGCAAGGGAAAACTGCAACATCTACCATTTTTCTCAGTTTTCCATTTTAGGGCAGCATTATTAGTTGGTGGGTATATTAGCATGCTAATACACCCCATTTTATGTAAATTACTAAGTCAATATATCTATAATTGATAGATAATAATAATTTTTCCTTATGACGTGGCGATATACACACATTCCAGGACTCATTATCAAGTATGTTTGATAATTAGTCGGTCGCCGCTGAGGTTAAATGCAGATTCATCAGAAACTGAATTGTTTGCTATAGACCACACGAAAATATTCAAGTATATATTACCAGCAAGCCAGACAAGTTCGGTATTAAATTTTGGTCAGCGGCTGAAATAAAATCAAAATACATGCTAAGTGGCTTTCAATACCTTCGTAAAGGACCACAGTCGTCCAGCAAATCGAATCCAGGTAAAAAAATAAAGTCACAGAAAAAAAGTCGCAGGAAAAAAGGCGTAGGAAAAAAATCACAGGAAAAAAGTCACAGAAAAAAATCGCATTAATCTTTCCTAGATAGGAACCCCCCCCCACCCAAAGGGTTTTAACCCGGTATGTATCCACCTTTGCGGCGTGTTTAGCACAAGCCCACTGGGGATTTCCGTATAGACATAAACAAAAGGCTGTAAATATCATAAAGATAATATTGTGAATTTTTCCCCCGTGACTTTATTACCGACCACCATAAATTAATTACTTTTTTCCTAGCCAAAAGTATGACTTTTTTCCTGTGAATTTTTTTCCGTGACTTTATTACCGGCCACCGAAAATATAACGGTGGATGAGCAATTATTCCCAGCGAAGTGTAGGTGTCCATTTTTACAGTATATTGCCGGCAAGCCAGACAAGTTTGGTTTAAAATTTAGGTTTAGCGGCTGAAATAAAATCAAAATACACGCTCAGTGGCTTTCCACATCTTGGTAAAGACTACAGTCGCCCAGCAGATCAACCACTCACCAAATATGTTGTTCTGAAGCTAATACAGTAGAACCATGCATAGGAAAAGGAAGAAATATGGCGTCGGATGATTTTTTCACTTCAGTCAAACTGGCGGAAAAATTACAAGCTAAAGACAATAGTCTTTTGGGGAACGGTAAATCGTATTAGAAGGGAGATACCAGCATGCATAAAGAAATAAAAAAATTCCAGTGGCAACCTACAGTATACAGCACGCAAGTACTGAAAAGTAATAAATACACTTAGACAGTGAATCAGTGTAAGCCAAGCATAACTGTAGTCATTCTTAGTAGCGATCACAGAACTGAAGGCGTTGGAAATGATGCAAAGATAATTCCTGAAACTGTAGATCCAAGTACGGAGTTGACATAGTAGACCAAATAGGTCGGTTGTGCAGCACTATAAAGAAGCTTCACGCAGATGGACAATCCAAGTTTTTAGTTTTCTGTAAGAGGAAACTATTGTGCCGGCTTTGTCTGTCCGTCCGCACTTTATTCTGTACGCACTTTTTCTGTCTGCACTTTTTCTATCCACCCTCAGATCTTAAAAACTGCTGAGGCTGGAGGGTTGCAAATTGGTATGTTGATCATCCACCCCCCAATCATCAAACATACCAAATTGCAGCCCTCTAGCCTCAGTAGTTTTTATTTAATTTAAGGTTAAAATTAGCCATAATCGTGCTCTGGCAACGATATAGGACAGGCCACAACCGGGCCGTGGTTAAAGATTCACGGGCCGCGGCTCATACAGCATTATACCGAGACCACCGAAAGACAGATCTATTTTCGGTGGCCTTGATTATATGCTGTACAGAAAACTCGATTGCGCCGAAGAAACTTCGCCGCATTTTTCACTTGTTTATAATATACATGATCTAGAAGTCATCGATGCATCAATTCTTTATTTGGAAGTTACAGATAAAAAACTCTCCCGCCGCAATTTCCTTCCACAGTTAGCCAAAGGACTTCAGGTAGCGTTCAAAATTAGCAATGCTCTGAATAGCAGAAGTTTCCACAATTATCAGGAAAAAGAAATCAGTGGCAAATAGGATGTTGCAAATGGGAATAAAATGTCAGACATGTGCCACCAATGCAAGAGACCTGGATGCGGAAAATGCATAAGTAAGGTGTTCAGGAAACTCCTTTGCAAAAAAAAAAAAAATGTACTTGAAAAAATTGACATTATTCAATAGAGTAGAAAGTAATGAAATTCAAACTGAAAGTGTTTAATTGTCTGTTTTCCAATCCTTTGTTTTTAATGTAAAAAACATATATTTTTTTTAATTTTGATAAAGCTAATAAAATGTATCTTGATCAAATACAGATCATGTACTAAATCTCATTTCAGATGTTATTTCATTACTCTAAAAGGTATATATATATATATATATATATATATATATATATATATATATATATATATATATATATATATATATATATATATATATATATATATATATATATATATATATATATATATATATATATATATATATATATATATATATATATATATATATATATATATATAGTGTGTGTGTGTGTGTGTGTGTGTGTGTGTGTATAACAACCAACCTTCGCTATACAGAACATAACGACTGTCAATTGAAAGCCGGAATGCGGTCATTTGGCAGTTCCGCCGTTCCAAGTCCAGGCTCAGAAGAAGAAGACGGCAGCTGTTCTGTTATAATTAATCTTAATCTTGCCATTCCTTTCAATATTGCCAGGTAACCACTTTGCTTTAAATGAAGGTTTAAAAGTTACATTTCACAGATTTTTAAAATTAAGTTCGTGGTACATCAGTTTTCTTGAAATACGAAGTCCTTACAACCGCTTGCATGTAATATTAGTTTCCTTTAAGATATTTACAAAAAAAAGAATAAATCAAATTTTCACAAAAGACTATATATTAATTACTGTTTTTGAGTAGCCAGTAACTAAAACAAGATTGTCAGTTTAGAAGGATTATGCTTATGTAAAGAAATACCTGTGTATACTGTGTTGGTGTATACTGCAAGTTACCATATTGTAAATATTGTCATTGTAAATAATGTAAGTTTAATCCTTTCAATAAAAAAGTAAAAAAAAAATTACTTTCCTTTAGATGATGAAAGAAAAATTACAATAATTTATATCTGAAAATGATACGTATAAAATGCTTAAGCAAAAAATCTATACAAAAGGCAATTGACACTGCAAACAGGTCTCTTATAGCAATTGACTACTGACCTTCTCAAACAGAAATATCCAGCATTATATAAAGCAGCGGACCTAAAAAATATTGAAAATTATAATTATGGAACTAAAGGATACCAGACCCATCGATCATATAAAATTAAAGATAATTAAAATAGCTGCTACGTACTGTTATAATCAGTGACGTCATTTCTGATTTCAGATTTCAGCTGGGGGTAGCGGGGGTGGGGGTGCAGTAAGGGGCCTCCTCGAGAAATTTTTAGAAATTTGTGCGCGTTTTGCGGCATTTTGAATCCAAATAAGAGCTGTATTGGTTGATAAAGCAGCAAATAGGTGTGCCTCACCCACCCACATATTATTATTATTATTATTATTATTATTATTATTATTATTATTATTATTATTATTATTATTATTATTATTATTATTATTATTATTATTATTCAGAAGATGAACCCTATTCATATGGAACAAGCCCACCGCAAGGGCCATTGACTTGAAATTCGAACTTCCAAAGAATATGGTGTTCATTAGAAAGAAGTAACAGAATGTAAAGGAAAATACAGAAAGGAACGATCACTTATCCAAAAAAAGTTGACAAATCAAAGAACAATTGGATAAAAATGTAACAGATTATAAAAATGCGAGGAGAATTGCATTGGGAAAGAAGTGGGAAGCAGTATACTGCTAAGAGAATCGACAGATTTTATAAGTATCCCCTTATAAAAAAAAAAGGATTTCTCTTGTTTTCATTTTCTGAAAGAATGTGGTTACTCCACGGTCCTTGATGACACGTCAAATAAATAGATAAAAGTGTAAATATAAAAATACAAGGAGAAATGTATTGGTAAAGAAATGAGAAGCAGTATACAGCTGAGAGAATCGATAGATTTTATAAGTATACTCTTAAAAAAAACGGATTTCTTTTCATGTTAGCATTTTCTGTTCGAATGCAGTTACTTTATGGTCCTTGATGACACGTCAGCGAGAAGTGTCTTCAACGTAAACAAAGAAAGTTGTCTTCTAGCTCCTCGCTTCGCGTAGGCGAGGCATCATCGACTTCCAGTGAATTTTGGTGGTGGGTTTATTTTCCCAGATTTTTGGCGTTTCTTAACCGTGTTGAGACTGATTGATATTGACTGGGAAGGAAGTGAACTTGTCAAATCGAGTGGCGATGGACTGTAGGTACTGCTTAGTGGAGGGAATATTCTGGCGGCGTGAACTGGTGTCTACTTTGAAGGTCTACCTGAATTTAAGGAAGTTCTTTAGGAGACACGATGAGTACAAATTTCTCTCCTCTCACTATTTTTTTCTTTGGAGTATCTGTTTCTAGGCGTTAAGGTTACTTTAACTTTAATTAATGGCTTGAAATAGCTCTTCACATTTTTAAGATAATTTAACTTTAGTACACAACTTTGCTTGTAATTAAAGTTTTAGTTCTACATATTCTGCTCTGTCAAACTTTAATCTCTTAAGTCGGCGGTTATTAGTCTTGAAGTGTTAATATCATTAGTTTTTTTTAGTCACAATATCTAGTAATTAAATTGTTTATTTTAATTTGCTGTAACAGTAGTTTAATATACTTTAGTTCCATGCTGTTTTATTTCTTACAGAAAGTTTTATACTAGATATTAATTTCCAAGAAAGTTGTCACTTGTTTTAATTTTTTGTTTTAGAATTTTGTGCACAAAGAATCTTTATCAGATAGTATTTAACATTTAAGTTACTTATTACATGAGTTGTTGTGGAAGAATTTGTGTATAAAAGCAAATTTAGATTTGTGTACTTCTCAGATTGTTTTTAACATTAAAAGGGAACTTATTACATGAGAGCTGTTGAATTTTATTTAAACAAATTCCAATAGTTCAATTTTAAACTTGTGAATGGTGTTTAGACATTTATATCAGTTAGCAATATTTTAAACTTCTCGTAAGATCAATTTTAAACTTATCGTAAGATCAAACTAAGCTAGAAGTATTTGTTTCTTGATAACTACAAACTGATTCCAGGTTGTACTGAACTACACATTCATTAGTCTTTGAAGCAAGATTGAAGCAAGATTGAAGCAAGATTGAAGCAAGATTGAAGCAAGATTGAAGCAAGATTGAAGCAAGATTGAAGCAAGATTGAAGCAAGATTGAAGCAAGATTGAAGCAAGATTGACTCTTCTCATACTCGGATGGATGATTGAGGTACTAACTTTACCAAACTTTTTTCCTCCACACCCCTACAGGGGCGGCGCCCCTGTAGGGGTGGAGGCCTCTCATGCGCTGCCAGTAGGTCTTAGGACCTGCTGGGAGTTGCATGGGAGGTTTTTTAACTAATCTTATATTCCCTTTCAGGTAATAAGTTCAGTCATTTTTCAGAAGTTAACGTGCCGAATCTAATTGGATAACTTAAAGTAACTGCATATATTGGATTTTTAACTGTATATATTGGGTTTTTAATTTGCATTTTTTATAAGTGTTTTGGGATATGACATCAAATTTCAGTCTGGGCTTTCAAGTTTTGATCAGTAACTTAGTTGAAAGTAACATCATGCCTTTTTTGACAATGTAAAGTATCTGCCTATATTGGATCCTTCAATTTAGTTTATATTTTGCTTTTTCTTCGGTTCAAGTTTTTGCTTATGACTTCAATTAGTGTGAATTAAAATTTTTTTCAGCAGTAACTCAGCGACAGTAACTCAGCGATTTTAAGTATGCTGAAAGTGTGATTTCTAATTTTTTTCCTAAGCTCAACGTTGCCTTTCAAGTTTTGCATATTTTTTAATTAGAATCTTTTTCATCTCTAAAGGGCGTTAACTTCTGAGATTTTTGTTAGGTTTTTTTTTACTAAAATGTTTCTTCACTTAGAGCCTTAACGTAATCCTTTTGTCTTTTGGTTAACTTTAATTTTAAACTTTTAAGCTCTTCAGTTTTGAACTAACGTAACTGTTAAAGCCTAGTAACTTTGTTTCATTTTAATATTAGTTTCACTTTAACAATTCAATGGACAAACCATCTGTTTCACTTTGGTGTAAATACAACGAACAAGCCTGTGGGTAGTTATAAATGTACAAAACTATAGTTTTGCTAGTAAAAGCAAAGATGCCTGCAAAACTGGTACAAACCTTTTACTTGGTAGTTGGGTATGTTTGTGGTGAAGCGTAATGTGGGGTTGACTTCAAATTAGCCCACAAGCTCTTTTTGACTGATAGCTCAACTATTAGCGAGGTATAATAGTACCCTTGGCCTCTGAACGTTTATTTGGGTCTAGGGTTAATCGGTCTGTTAAAGGTTGTGAAAAAATTTGGTGTAAAAATTTGGATCATTTTGGGTTAAGTCAAACTTCTATTTTACAGATTTTATAAATTTTTATGGTATTTTTTTAGTCTCCTTTCTGCCGCATTTTCTTGTATTTACAGGTCGGTTTTTGGTTGCTGAAGCATCAATTAGAGCAGAATACTTCATTACCGAAGTTTTAGCAAGTAGATCTTTGAAACTGAGGTGAGAGTTGGGCCAGCAATTGCTTCATATGCGTACTAGAAACTATCCTGTGTATTATGGATTGTATAATAAACTTTGATTTAGTGAATACTAAGTTTTTATAGGATACCCAATGATATAAGGCAGTGTTTTAACCAAGAAATTCTCAAGATTAGAGCCTTAAATTTACCTTAACCAGGAATTGGTCCGTATTTTGAAGTGTCCCTCCACAGGGCTAAGTAGTAGGTAAATTTTTTTCTGAATGCTCTTTTTCATATGAGTAACACTATTATTGACTTGTGGTTTCTAGTTCAAGTTAGACCTTATTGTAACTGCTCTCACGAACAGCTCTCACGAAAGAGTACCATGAAAGGAAATGAAGTTTGTCTGAAAGATCAAAGTATATTAAGTGCTGAACAGAAGCATGTGGTTTGGAAGTTCCAAATTGAAGTACGATAATTAAAAAAACTACATAGCTAATTAAAATTACTGAGAATTATACTGAATTACGTACTTTGTTCGGGTAATGAATGTGTTCCTTTATCTTAAATTTGACTTATCTAAATACAGTACCAGGTAAATATATTACTGGTAGTCTATATTTTAATCATATGCCTAAATACAGTACCAAGGATTATTACTGTTTGTACTATATTTTAGACCAGTCTTGTCTAAAAACAGTACTAGGTATCAATATTACTAGTGGTCCTTTAAATCAGTAAAGTGCCAAGTATAAATTTGGCTCGTGGTCCTTTAGTTCAAATCACTAATAATTGTTACTAGTGGTTCTTTAGTTAGACTTGAATACAGTACCTGGTATCTGTTTTACTGGTGGTCCTTTATTTTAAATCAGACTTTAATAAATAGTTAATAAATACAGTACCAGATATTACTGGTAAGCAAAAACTATTTTCCATAGAACTAGTGTGCTGTCATGAAAGTACAGTCCACCCAGCTTAAAAGCGGCATGGCCTTTATAAGGACTGAGTTCTGTCGTTAAAGGAATGCATTAATACCAGGGTAATAAGTTTCCTTTAAGATTAAAAAATTACATGGTAGTAGGTTTTAAGACTAAAAAATGATTGTCATGATTGACTGTTAGTAGTTTAAGACTTCTGCAAAGACTGGAGGATTCTGAAATAGATTAGGATTTTCAATTAGAAATACAACAATTTTAGGAAGTCTGATAGGAACTTTCAATTTTCATTATAATTTTAGGAAGTCTGATAGGAACTTTCAATTTTCATTATAATTTTAGGAAGTCTGATAGGAACTTTCAATTTTCATTATAATTTTAGGAAGTCTGATAGGAACTTTCAATTTTCATTATAATTTTAGGAAGTCTGATAGGAACTTTCAATTTTCATTATAATTTTAGGAAGTCTGATAGGAACTTTCAATTTTCATTATAAGATATTGGCGTTCAACAAATTACTGCACTTACTGTTCAAGGTGGGTAAGTATAAGAATAATTGCTGCCAAACGTTTGGGTATATTCAGCATTTCTGCAAGGTTATTCAGGTAGCAGAGACTCGTTAACGAGTTCTACGCTGCTAAACGATATTGTTAGAAGTAGTTTTGTTAAAGGTTCTGGAGGGACCGTAGAATAGTATTAGCGATGAATGTGAAGGAAACTAGGATACATTCTTGAAGATTGTTTCCTGTTATGGGGCAGTAACTGCAGCAAAATGGAATGGTTTGTCAGGGGAGACTTCTCTTTGGTCCCGAGGAGACAATACTCCAATGCAAATCCAAAAGAGAACTTTAAATGAATGTGCATGAAGGAAAGCGTGTATTGATAACTGACTCCAGAAACAGTTTGTAAGGTAATTCTATAAACAGTACCTTATTCCAGATATATTCTTAATGTTCTCTGGTGGTGCTTTAACTGCTGCACACTTTTGGATGTCAAACTAGAGCGAACTTAAGTTTGAAGTTCTTGTAGAGCAAGAAATCTATCATTGACAAGGAACTTCAGCCTTACCCTACAACTGCAATTTTGCATGCATTTAAATATTGATGTCAGAGTTTGCTAGGGTTCTGAAACTCGAGTTCGTCTTCCAAGGAAAAAAACACCTTTAATATTGCTAACACAGGGTTATAGTGAGTAGTTCAAAAGCCTCAGTAACAAGCCTGTTGTAAAGTAAAAGTATAGCTTAGTTTTACCAGACTTGTAGAATCGCGTGCATTTGTAGAGGAAAGTTCGAGCCGTTGCTGTGCAGGTGTTGATGTTTTCTTAAACGATTTCTTTAATATAGCATAAAAGGACAAATCTTATAGCTTCCGTGAATGGGTTAATTGTTAATTTATTTAGTATTACTTCTTGACAAACTATTATACTAAGGTGTACCAGGCTATTTAGAGCCCTTTGCTACTTGTATAACTGAAATCTTGCTGTATATTTGAGGTGTGGTATTGAATGTTTCAGTAAAGATTGGGTTTAACCACAGTCAATTATGAAAGCGAAGTATAGTGTCAAGTACTTAAGAAGTGTATGGTTAAAGTTGTGCCTTTAGAGAGAAACTTGGGTGATAAAGCACTTAGTGATACTCAACTGAAAGTTTAGGGTTTTCACAACTAGGAAGAATAAAGAGAGATTGCATATGGGTTTGCAGAGAATTGCAAGCCATTGAAGGGATAGTAATTGTATTGGAATGTGGGAGCTTGAAAAGGGTGGAAATGACAGATCATTGATAGTAGTATCTACTGTAAACAAAGAAAGGTGTTGAAGATTGTCTATTGAGAGGAAACAGAGTCTGGTGAGGTTTGGAAAGGGGAAAAATAACTTCAGTGGAAGATGATGTGGCAAACTGATAAATGCCCCGTATAGGTTGTGCCGTTAGCACACCTTACTCAAGGCAATGTAGGCATTACCTGAGGCTCTTTGCAGCGTCCCTTCGGCCCCTAGCTGCGACCCCTTTCATTCCTTATATTATACCTCCGTTCATATTCCCTTTCTTCCATCTTTTCAACCCCTTCCTGACAATCGATTCATAGGGCAACTGCGGGGATTTCCTCCTGTTACACCTTTCAAACCCTTTACTGTCAATTTCCATTTCAGCTCTGAATGACTTCATAGGTTCCAGAGCCTTTGGCCTTTGGCCTAAACCCTATATTCTGTCAGTTTGTCTTTACATTTTAGCCCATTACTTCCTTTCTTCCTGTTACTTCCTTTTGCTGTGCAACCACTCCAATTCCCTCTTTGCCTTTCGTAAATGCTAGATGACTGAGAGTGCCTCATTGCTTGCCTTTATAACCATATTCACACGAATCAGATAAAATCAAATCAAAATGTCCACGAACTAGATTAAACCAGTCAACTAGGAACATATGTATAAGTGTCAAATGCTTATGAATACAGTTACTGAAGCAGTATAGAGCATTTGACAGGAATAGGATAAAAAAAGGGCTAAAATGATGTCCTGAAGGATCCTATATGCATCTTTATTTATTTCATTTACTTGCAGCTGCTAATTGTGTCTTAGTTAAACTGTTTGTATTATATGTGTATCGTTTTTTATATCTAGTTTTCGCTCAGGACTTTGGCATATCATTATAGGAGAACAATATTGCTTTGATTTTCAGTTTACAACTTCAAAAGTCAGTTTACTGATAGGTTCTCAAATTAACCTTTGTGAAAAATATTTCTTTTTTTAAAGATTATATAAGCTTTTACAAGTTCATATAATAGGTCCTATTTCATAACTCCGAAAAGCATTGCTTTTATTGAGCATTATATCAACTTTTACAAGTTACTAATATGTAATAGGTTCTGTTTCATAACTCCCTTTATCATAAAGACTACTTTGATTTAGTATGCACTGTAGTCCTGAATACAACCTTTCAGCATTTCAATTCCTTTCAGATGCTCGTGAACTGAAGCCTACTTTCTGAAGCCAAGAGACCTTTACTCAGAATTCTCTCGTTTAGAAGGAAGATACTGCACTCCCCAGGTGTGGCATATTGATCAAAGTTTGATATATTCGGCAAGGTGGGTTTTTCAAACTTCCCTCTATCCATATGTGTATGGATATACTGTATATTATGTACATAATTCAAACATTATCTTTAATTATTGTAAGGTAAAATATAACTCATTATTCATTCACATTTTGAGTAGACATAAGCCTCTTATTATAATTTCATGGGTGATATGTATATTGAATAACTTTTATCACAGTTGTACGTTTACAAACCTTTGCTTAAGCAGGCCACTCATACAATGAACAAACCGCTATTGGCAATTTATATAGATGTTTTGTTTTCAGTCAGTAGTTACCAGCCTTATGGTATATTTTACTGGCTCTTTGATATATATATATATATATATATATATATATATATATATATATATATATATATATATATATATACACACGTTCTTTGGATCCAGAAAGCTACTCTAAAGAACCATTCTTTGGTTTTAATAAAACTCTGTTCAATCAGATATTTAATTCATTCTGATGAGAGGCAAATCAAAATGGTCATTAAGATATCATCGAAAAGATTATTTTCTTCAGAGTGTTACGGAACCGTGTGTAGCAAGGGCTCTTGCCCCATATACCAACAGTTTATTAATATGTTTATAATCTCATATCAGTATAGCTTACTAATATCCACGCCTTGAAATCAGAGATACAACCTTATTAATGACTAACGATAGTTAAAATCATTTTTTGGAAGGGACCGGGATTTCAAAAAGGACAGAATTGGTTACAACAAAAAAATCAGAATACAGAATAAATCAGTTTGATTGAAGTCTTGACTCTCCGAATAGAATCTTCTTCGGCTTCTCACCCTCAGACCCTTAGAGTCGTATAATGTATCTTCTGAGAGGCGCTTGTGCTGTTGGAAAGGTTTTACAATTATAATTCATACATATGAATACATACATACACACACCTTCATATATATATATATATATATATATATATATATATATATATATATATATATATATATATATATATATTGATATATATGCAAACGTTTATATATATTATATATATGTATATTTATATATACATACATATACATCTATTGTATATGTGTATGTGTATGTCTGTGCAACCAATGGGGCTATCTTGTACCACCTTTGTGAAGAATACAGAATCCTACTGACAGAATACAATACCTCAATGCAGTTCATTTTTATCTGAACCAGTATACACAGAAGACGCCTTGATAATAATAGATAATAAAATCAAGGTAGCTTTTAAAACAGTACAATCTACTTACGGCACTCCTTATCGGCCACTTTCTTGAGTTCAGGATTATAGCAGGCAGCATCCCCAAATAGGCAGTCATTGGCGTAGGTCGACCAGTTACTGCCACAGACAGGCTTGTAGACCATGGGACATATTCTGGCCGGCTTACAATACGGATTTATTATTAGTTTGCCTGCGAAAGACATAATAAACCTTTGGTTATTTATCTGTTTATGCCCTGTAGGGGTGGGGAGGGGGTGAGGAGTGAGGGGGGGGGCAGTGCCGTCAGTGCACCTGACGTGGTGCACTGAAGGCATTACTCAAGGTTCTTTGCGGAGTCCCTTCGGCCCGTAGCTGCAACCCTTGTCATTCTTGTTACTCTACTTCTGTTCATATTCTCTTTCTTCCATCTGACTTTCCACTCTCTCCTAACAATTGATTCATAGTGCAACTTCGAGGTTATCCTCCTTTTATCCTTCTGTTACACCTTTCAAACCTCCTTTACTCTTAATTTCCCTTTCAGCGCTGATTGACTACATAATAGGTCCCAGCTCTTGGCTTCTGGCCTAAACTCTACATTCCATTTTCCCTTATCTGTTTATGTGTTGATGGTTACAACAAATAACAGCAGGCGATGAAGAAATGGCAGGATGGTTTTGTCATTGTGGCCAGATTGTTACTTAACAAGCAAGCTACTTAAAGGTCGGGCTGCTCTCTTTACATTAGTATGAAGTCATGGTAGTAAGTGCGTCTATCATTTCCAGAGACTGGAAGGCATATGTTAATGCATATAGGCCAGAGGCTGCGAAGTGGATTCTTAGGTACTTCGCCTGGGGAAGGAAACAGACATATCTCCCCAAAAGTTGTGTACTTGTGGGAGATATGAATTTAGCTTGATTAAAGCCCTCAAAGTGTTGGAGATGCAACTTAGCTTGCCACAAGTCGTCTACTTGTGGAAGATACAAACATAGCTTATCTAAAGTCCTCGACTTGCGGACGATATGAGTCCAGCTCTTCTAAAGTCCTCAACT
>JANJGK010000010.1:51826665-51839165 GCA_039081455.1 Macrobrachium rosenbergii | reverse complement strand
TTTGGTAAATTATTAATTTATTCCTTTTTTCTTTTTTAATAAGTGAGTGGGATCTCTTCTTTTTGTGTTTCCCTTTACCATCTCTTACTTCTTCCAAATGAACACCATAATATTCTTTGGAGACTTGAATTTCAAGTCAATGGTCCCTTTGGTGGGCTTGTTCCATGTAAATAGGTTTCATCTTCTGGATAATAATAATAATAATAATAATAATAATAATAATAATAATAATAATAATAATAATAATAATAATAATAATAATATTCTTTGGAAGTCTGAATTTTAAGTCAATGGTCCCTTTGGTGGGCTTGTTCCATGTGAATAGGTTTCATCTTTTGAATTATAATAATAATAATAATAATAATAATAATAATAATAATAATAATAATAATAATAATAATAATAATAATAATAATAATAATAATAATAATTGAATTTCAAGTCAATGGCCCTTGCGGCGGGCTTGTTCCATGTGAATAGGTTTCATCTTTTGAATAATATAATAATAATAATAGTAATTCGAAAAGCAAAAATAACCTTGAATGTAACCAGTGATAGCTTCAGCAGTTGCCAGAGATTGATATTTCCAAGTGACATCAGTGGAAGTCAAAACACCATTAAAGTTTTGGCCACAAAGTTTGGAAGTCTGCTTGAAAATATTTGTCTTTTTTTTTATTGGATGACCAAGTTGTTCAGAAGGTCACGTTTTGTTGATGCAAAAAAGGTTTGCGAGAAAAATATATATAAAAAAATCCCCAAATCACAGTTGCCAGAGTTTACACAATACACACACACACACACACACACACACACACACACACACACACACACACACATATATATATATATATATATATATATATATATATATATATATATATATATATATATACATATATATTCTTCATGGTTTTAGGGCAAATTTCTGGAGGAAGAAAAAAAAATTACTGCTGTGCTGCTATATTTATTTACTGCTTTGGCAACAGCCATTTCAGCCAATATACCTCATGGCTATGATCAGGGGAATGTTACACAGAAGATACAGTCATCATATGTTGGCCTTGTGGCTTGCCAGCAAAAATCCAAGTGCATGTTGACAAATATAATGTGACTGGAGAGAGATCTGGATGATATCAATTGCCTCTGTGTCGGGATAATCTACTGCTTGGAGCTGAGAGTTGAGAGTTGGTCCTGAGGTGAGAGTCTCTGTCCAAAAAAAAAAAATATATATAAATAAATTAATAAATAAAACAGAAAAAATTAAGGGGAATTGTAGGGTAAATACAAAAATGAAAATGATTATTGATATGCATCTGCCAGTTGATAGTAGATCAAGATGTCACTATCTAGAAATACGATATATATATATATATATATATATATATATATATATATATATATATATATATATATATATATATATATACATATATATAAATTACATATCCTATTACTAATAATGATTAAACTCACAGAATACACACCAGCATCACTAGCCACGTTTTGGTGCTCAAGGCACTAAGTGAAAATAATAAACAAAAAAACCTGAAACCTGCAAAGGTCACCTTAGGTCATCGTCGCCAGAGAAACGGGAATGATTATTCCTCCCAATAGTAGTCTGTGAAAGGGTTGCGTGTTGTGAATGGCTCCTCTGTGCCGTAGGTTCCATTCCAGTCTGGGGCTGGGGAGAGAATGAATGACATTCTTAGACGTATAGAAATACAAATGCACGGGATTGTGTGTATGTATATATGTGTAAATGTATATATATATATATATATATATATATATATATATATATATATATATATATATATATATATATATATATATATATATATATATATATATATATATCTATATTAACCACTACCAGACGATGGGGACAGTTAGCCCTGGAAAGCTCATTACTTTTTCTGAGTAAATATCTCCGCGAGATACCATCCAGTTCAAATGAGGTCCTATTTATAATTATTAACTTTACTGATACACAGAATGATTGTGTAAGTGATACGATTCAACACACACACACACACACACACACACACATATATATATATATATATATATATATATATATATATATATATATATATATATATATATATATATATAATGTTGAACCTTATCACTTACACAATTATTCTGTGCATCAATAGAGTAAATAATCATAAACAGGATCCCATTTGAACTGGATGGTATCTAGCGGAGATATTTACCCAGGAAAAGTTACGAGCTTTCCAGGACTAACTGTCCCCATTGCCTGGTAGCGGTAATATATATTGAACTAAGGAGCGAAAACCTACAGCAGGGGCCGTCGTATATCTTTTTGACTCTGTATGCGATGCATCTGTCCAAATATTCTATGGAGCAGTCGTCGTAGGTCCTGCCGTCACTGCCACAGAAGGAAGAATTCCCCATGCAATCCACGAAACAATCTGGAACCAGCAAAAGTAACGATGATAAATAAGATATAACAATGATAATTGAAATTGCAACATAAAATCTGGGCCAACAGCCAAGTGCTGAGGAGTATGAGGTCATTAGGAGTAGGTGGAGAGGAAGCTGGAATATAACAATGATTTTGGAACTGGAACATAAAATCTGGGCCAACGCCCAAGCGCTGGGACGTATAAGGTCATTAGGAGAGGGTGGAAAATAAGCTGGAATATAATAATGATTTTGGAATTGGAACATAAAATCTGGGGCAACGGCCAATCGCTGGGACGCATGAGGTCATTAGGAGACGGTGGAAAGTAAGCTGGAATATAACAATGATTTTGGAACTGGAACATAAAATCTGGGCCAACGCCCAAGCGCTGGGAAATATGAGGTCATTCAGGGAAGAAAGAGAATACGAACGGATGTATAATGATACTTCACTGGGGGAAAAACATGACATTTCTTTGAGCTACAAAGACAGTGACTCATGAATACATACACGAGTACCAGTGACCAAGGAATCTTCGAAAATTATAGCTTCAGCCCCTTAGGAGGGGCAATACCGTCAGTGAACCTCACGCGGTGCACTGTATGCGTTACTCAAGGTTCTTTGAAGCATTCCTTAGGCCTCTAGCTGCATCCCTTTTCATTCCTGCTACTATTCTACACTATTCTCACTCCTCCAACTTACTTTCCTCAATTCTCCCCTAACAATTGTTTCAGAGTGCAATTGCGAGGTTTCCTTCCTGTTACACCTTTCAAACCTTTTTACTCAATTTCCCTTTCAGCGCCGGATCACCTTATCATAGGTCCCAGCTCTTGTTGGCCTTTGGCCTAAATTTTGCGTTCCTTCCTCCGTTCAATTACATAGATTCAGTACCCGCCGGAGCAAGGACCCTGCACAGAAGAAGACTCGAACTCAAAAAGGGAACTTTTCGAGAGCCCCAAGACTGACACTTACCGTCGGACATCATAAGTCTCATTATTATTCCCTGGCCCTCTCCCACAAGCAGTACGACGAAGGCCGCTGAGAGGGCGGCAGTGATTGCCAGCTTCATGCCGTTCGGTTCGTGGAAGGACCTGGAGTCTTGACCTCTGAAGGAAGAAGAAGAAGAAGAAGAAGAAGTAGCAACTTTAGTCGTCTGTCAAAACAAAGATCTCGTTTAAGACTTTTCGAATTTTTTTTTTTCTCTCTACGAGGGACTAATGACAAGGCCTGACTTCCGTGACCATAACTCGGTTATTTGGGAGTGGAATGGAGTATATAGAGTTTAGGCCAAAGGCCAAGCGATGGGACCTACGAAGTCATTCAGCGCTAAAAAGGAAAATGAGAGTAGGTAGGTTTGAAAGGTGAAACAGGAGAAAAACCTAGCAGTTGCATCATGGAATAATTGTTAGGAGAGGATGGATAGCAAGATGGAAGAGAGAGAAATGAATGGAGGTACAGTAAACGGAACGAAAGGGGTTGCAGCTGGGGACCAAGGGGACGCTGCAAAGAACCTTTAGTAATGCCTACAGTGGACCCTGTGAGGTGCACTGACAGCATTATCTCCCTACGGGGTCGATTGTTTGTGGGTCATGCCTGCTGTTATAAACTAGCAATAAAACAGGCAGATTTAATGAAAACTTACTTGAATAATGGACAAGACTTCAACAGAATATAATGCATCACTGAACAGTTTGGCTTCAACAGAATATAATGCATCACTGAACAGTTTGGCTTCAACAGAATATAATGCATCACTGAACAGTTTGGCTTCAACAGAATATAATGCATCACTGAACAGTTTGGCTTCAACAGAATATAATGCATCACTGAACAGTTTGGCTTCAACAGAATATAATGCATCACTGAACAGTTTGGCTTCAACAGAATATAATGCATCACTGAACAGTTTGGCTTCAACAGAATATAATGCATCACTGAACAGTTTGGCTTCAACAGAATATAATGCATCACTAAACAGTTTAAGACTGAGGAAAATATAAACAACATTAAACCAAAGTTAGGTTGATCAAGTCTCACTTACGAATGGAATAATTCCTGGTGCAGTTGATAGGAGTATGCTGTCAAATTTGGCCGTGACTCGGTATTTTATAGGAAATTAAAACAAAAAAAATTACGTACACTAAGGTAACCAGCAATATATTTTTCCCCATTAATGGAAGCCATAACTTCGTTAAAATATTCTTCATCAGGGTAAACACCGTTTACCTTTTATAATTACCAAGTTGTTTTATTAGAATTAGCACGCTCCAAGTCGCTACGTTTAAAATGTTCGAGAATGGGTTTTCATTTTGAATAATACATTAGCTCGACAAGTTATGGTATGTTTGTAAAAATTACTAAATAGAATGCAAACGTGGAATACATACAATCGACGTCAGCTTACAAGAAGTTTCTGATAAACCACAGAAAGAGTTGATAAGCAACTTATTAGTATGGACTGAATTCCACTTTTAAGAGTTTGGCTGAAATACAGGGCTGGCGTTTCTTCTTTTTCTTAGGACACGAGTACACAAGTGTGTGTGTGTGTGTGTGTGTGTGAATGTGTGTCTGTGAAATCACCCAGATTATTTATTTACTTAAATGAGCTTCTTTCTAATTTCGAGACAAAAGGAACACCAAAATATCATCTTTCATTTTATCGGAACTTCAGAATACTGTCTTTCATTTTTTTGGGAACTCCAGAGTATTGTCTTTCCTTTTTTGGAGACTCCAGAATACTGCCATCCCTGATTTTGGGAACTCCAGAATATTATGTTTTCTTTTTATGGGAACTCCTGAATGTTGTTTTTCCTTTTTTTGGGAACACAAGACTATTGTCTTTCCTTTCTTGGGAACACAAGACTGTTGTCTTTCCTGTTTTTTGAGAACTCCAGAATATTGTCTTTGCTTTTTTTGGGAACTCCAGAATATCTCTTAACTTTTGTGGGAACTCCAGAATATTGTTCTTTCCTTTTTTGGAATAGTTTTGTACCCTCAGGCTACTTTTAAAAAAAAAAAAAGAAAATGAAATCCTTTAAGTTAAAAGAATATGTAGCTCATTTTTGCCCTCAGACTAGCCTTCAAAAAAAAAAAAAAGAACAAGTTTTTGAATATTTGAAACTAAAATATGTAACTTATTTTTGACATCAGGGTACTTTTCAAAAAAATAATGGAACCCTTGAAACTCAAAGAATATCTGACTCACTTTTGCCAGCAGGATACTCTTAAAGAAATACCCTTGAAATTATTAAAAGAATCGTAACCAGATCAACTCCTTTTCTGATGTTTTCAGTGGCCATGTTCTTTGGAGATTCCAGCTCATGATATTTTGTTTATAGGCTTAAAACAGTGGTTCTTAACCTGGTGGCTCGCCCCCCCTAAGGTGGCGTCAGCAATTTCCAGGAGGGGGGTGGGGTTAGCCCTAGAGAAAAATGAAAAATTCTCTAATTATATTCATTATTCTCTTAACATTCAACCACGCATTCAAGATCTAGTCGCTAAGAAGCAGTGTTAAATATCTTACTAATCATTCCCAAAGGAATGAAAACACGCCTTCTCTTTTTCTTTTTTCTTTTATTTTCCTTTAGATCTGGGAGGGAATTTTACTCAAAAATGCAAAGGGGCCGGGGGGTGGGGGGCGTGGTAATGCAAAGGTTAAGAACCACTGGCTTAAAAGAACTTTGGCAAGATGATATAGAATTCTTGTTTTCTTAAACTGTGTTTTTCTTTATACAGAAAAGACGTTGGCAAAGTGATATGGAACTCTTGCTTTTTTACCAAATTGTCTTTTTTTTTATAACCATGGAATATCATATATTGAATGGCATGATGGAAAGTATTTCATGAAAAAAACTGTAACTTAATGATTCCTGTCAGTGTCGAATTTCAGTATGAAAAGAAAAGTGATTTGATAAACAAAATTTTGCTCTAATTTTCTTTTTTTTTCAAATATAAGCTTTCATTTCACAGAAAAATTCCGTTTAATCGACAATCCATATTTCATAAAAAAGGTCAATTTAAAAAAAATCAAACTTCCTGTTACAAAGGCTTTATTGATCAAGTTTTTCTTCAGATGATATAGACAACTGGGCGTATCTCAGAAACCTCCAATATTCATAAAAATATAATAAATCTGGTAGAAATCAGGCGAACTTGAAAGAAGTCCATATACACGAAGTTATTAGTACACAGCCGATCAGAACTTGATTTGATTGATGGAACATATTCATATATCGCCGTTTTCATTCACCTGTGGATGGAGAGAAGGCTTTTAGCTATTGGGAAATATTTGTTTGAAGTCAATTTTATTGAATGAATGTTGCTAAATGAATATTAACCTGTAATCAGCGGAGTTTTCTTTAAATAGAATATTGCATCGAGTATATTACCGTATTTTGATGTTTCGAAAATAGAAAAGTTGCTTGACTTAGTAATATATTTCCCTCCCTGATTCTTCACGTTATATATATATATATATATATATATATATATATATATATATATATATATATATATATATATATATATATATATATATATGTATATATATATATATATATATATATATATATATATATATATGTATATATATATATATATATATATATATATATATATACATATACATATATATACATATATATATATATATATATATATATATATATATATATATATATATATATATATATATATATACGTTAACATATATGATAACTAAATACTAACAATGATTTTAACTAATAAAGCAAGTTCTACAATTAATAGTACATAAGGCATAAAAGTACTTGCATTCACAAAGACTTGTAAATAATTAAGATCATAACCCAGACTCACGTAATGGTCTATTTCCAACAGTCACCACCTCGCTACCATACTTCAGTCTTTGGTCTAGGTCCTGTAAAGATGAGACAATATAATATATATATATATATATATATATATATATATATATATATATATATATATATATATATATATATATATATATATATATGCATATATTCATAAGACTTCAAAACCTTATTGTTAGAAGAGCATTGGCAATAGCATGACCAACCTTCCTGTCATGGCTGAAAATTCCCCTCCCCCACACAAAAAATGAACACATTAGAAGCTTCGGAATTCGCTCATTCTCTACCGACTTACCACATAATCCGCTGTGGACTATCTTCAGGTTAGGGAATCCGCAGGCTGCGACTTTGGCGAAGCATTCGTTCAAGTATGTTTGGCCGTCGTTGGCACATACTGCTTTTATGACCGGTGGGCAGCGGACTACCGGGGCGCAGTAGTCTTGCTCTATAATGGAAGTGGAAATATTCGTGGAGTTGTATAATATATAGGTGTGTGTGTGTATTATATATATATTACTAACAGGACCTCATTCAAACTGGATGGTATCTACTGTAAGATATTTATTCGGAAAAATACTTGATAGTGAGGACTGTGTGTCCCAGAAAGCTTGTAACTTTTTCTGAATAATTATCTCCACTAGATACCATCCAGTTTGAATGAGGTCCTGTTCGTAGTTCTACTAATGCACAGAACAATTGTGTATGTGATAAAGTTAATATATATATATATATATATATATATATATATATATATATATATATATATATATATATATATATATATATATATAATTTATATATATTCACTTACAACAACCGAATATCAGGGAATACTTTCCTGAAAGAGACAATCAAAATAATTCCAGTCATATATAATTTCCTTCGGGTGACAGTAATTCCCAAGCTACAATGATTACTATACAAAAAATTGTGGCCTAATATTTGCCAATATAGAAAAACAACTCGCTTATGTTAAATAAACAGCTCTATAAAAAAAGCAATTATTACAAATTACCTTATAACCAATCACGGTGGAGAAAGTCTTTTTTGATTCTCTGTCCTGAAACCAGTTTATTTAACCATTTTACATTTCTCTTAATGGCAGAGTGGACCAGTTCATATTTTCTCTGTATTAAGCCCAAAACCCTAAAGGGGACAAGTTCGAAGCCTGGACGGGCCAGATGGAATCGTATATAAGTAATACTTAATATTCAAGATGCAATCCATTGCAGTTTTCCTTGTATTTTATAGTTTATTGGCATTTTTATCTATGTATGTTTTAATTTGGTAATGTATTTTTTAACAAATATGAACAAATGCCCCCTGTAGGCTTGTTCGATAAGAGTAGGGTTCAACTTCTGAGTAATAATAATAATAATAATAATAATAATAATAATAATAATAATAATAATAATAATAATAATAATAATAATAATAATCTTTGGAATCTTGATTTTCAAGTCAATGGCCCATTTGGTGGGCTTGTTCCATATGAATAGGGTTCATCTCCTGAATAATAATAATAATAATAATAATAATAATAATAATAATAATAATAATAATAATAATAATAATAATAACACTTACTACATTCGCCTTCGTGAACTACCTGAACATTGCTGTTGTCACAGAGGCGTGCATTGTCCAGGTGACATTTGTTCCCGTAAGTTCTGCCGTCGCTGCCACAGACAGGGATGTACCTCAAAGTACAACGTATGGGGCACACTGCAACAAAGAAATAGAGAAATAAATAAAAAAAGGAAAAATTAATTAATTAAATAAAGAAATAAATAATTAAATAATTAATTAAATAAATAAATAAGTAAATAAAATAAACATGTAAATACAAAATTTGAAAATAGAAAAATAAAAATAAATAAAGAAAAGACTAAATAAATCAATAATTAGATAAGTAAATAAGTAAATAATTAATTAGATAAATAAATTAATTAATAAATAAATAAATAGATAAGTAAATAATTAATTAGATAAATAAATAAATGAATGAGTAAATAAATACATAAATAAATAAGGTAAATAAAAAAAAATAAAAAAATAAAAAATAATAAAAAAATTACTAATTATATAGATAAATAAATAAATAAATAAATAAATAATTAGATAATTAAATAATTAAAGAATTAAATACTTAAATAATTAATTAATGAATCAAATAAATAAATAAATAAATAAGTTAAATAATAAAAAAAAAAAAAAATAAAAAAAGTTAATTAAATTAACAGACAAAAAATTAAATGAATAAATCAATAAGTAAATAAGTAAAATAAATAAGTAAATGAAAAAAAAATTAAATATATAATAGTATTTTCGCACTTGAAGAAAAATATAAATTAAAATTTTTTATAGTTTGAATTAGAGTAGATTCACTGTTGGGGAGGCACAGAAAAATAAAACAAATAAATCTCCTTTAGTTTAGCTGAATTATAATTTTGAAGATTACGGGGCTCTTCTAAGAACTTGTTTAGAAAATACCTACATATTATTACACAGTATCTTCACTGATAAATGTAGAGTATTTAATTTCAGATCAATACATCAATTTCAAGGAATCCCACCTTCACACGTTTTGAAAAAGTTAAAGTAGGGAAATACTCCTGTATTTATTAAAGGAGTTCTGAGGTGGATGTATTTGCAGAAAGGTACCATAAGTCACAAAAGAAAGCGGAGCTTTGAAACCTTCTGTCACTTAAAAGAAAATCGAAATATTTCTTCACAAAACTGGTCAAAGGATTAAACCATCACACAAGTTTAATGAAACAAAAAAAAAAATGCATAAATGAAAATCTAAATAAATCACGCAAAGCATCAGTACATTTTAAATGACAACTCTGTAAGTAATTTGCGGCCAACGGAAAGGTTAAACAAGTAAAAAATGTGCCCAAGTTTCTTCGGCGCAATCGAGTTTTCTGTACAGCCGCTACACCGTAGAATCAAGGCCAACGAAAATGGATCTATCTCTCGATGGTCTCGGTATAATGCTGTATGAGCCGCGGCCCATGAAACTTTAACCACGGCCCGGTGGTAGCCTATCCTATACCGTTGCCAGAAGCACGAATATGACTAACTTTAACCTTAAATAAAATGAAAACTGCTGAGGCTAGAGGGCTGCAATTTGATATGTTTGATGATTGGAGGATAGATGATCAACATACCAATTTGTAGCCCTCCAGCCTCAGTAGTTTTCAAGGTCTGAGGGCGGACAGAAAAAGTGCGGACAGAATGAAGTAGGGACGGGCAGACAAAGCCGGCACAATAGTTTTCCCTTTCAGAAAACTAAAACTAGCTAGTTCTGCTAAGACTGTACTTACGTGGAGAGACAAGGAAGCGGTATTCCCCAGATGAAAACCCGACGAGAATTGACGCGGCTAGGCAGAAGGTGAAGATGTACAGTTTCATTTTGCTAGTTGTGAGGTCTTACCTGGTCAACAGGGCAGAGAGACTGGGCATTAGAGAGCTAGGAAAAGCAAGCACATTACTTAAGGGTCATCTCATGAAAATTTTTCTCACAGCAAGCACATTATTTAAGGGTTATCTCAGTAAAATTTTTCCGGGAGCAAGCACTTTACTTAAGGGTCACCTCAGTAAAAATTTTCCGACAGCAAGCACATTACTTAGAGTCATCTCAGTAAAAATTTTCCGAGAGCGAGCACATTATTATTCAAGGGCCATCTCAGTACAAGTTTTCCGAGAGCAAGCACATTACTAAAGGTTCATCTTAGTAAAATTTTTCCAACAGCAAGCACATTACTTAAGGGTCATCTCAGTAAAATTTGTCCGAGAGCAAGCACATTATTCAAGGGTTATCTCGTTAAAATTTTTCCGAGAGCAAGCACATTATTCAAGGGTCATATCAATAAAAATTTTCCTGGAGCAAGCACATTATTCAAGGGCCATATAGTAAAATTTTTCCGAGAGCAAGCACATGATTTAAGGGTCATCTCAGTAAAAGTTTGCCGTGTCACCAATCATCTTACAGTAAAGAATTTCTGTATTCACAGCGGTAAAAATAAAGTGTGTTTACAATAATGTTTTGCACTGACTATAATGAAGAGGGTTTATAAATTGCCTCTAGTTTAGCATATGTCCTGCAATGCACAAAAATTCAAATGAAATTGTGTCATTTCTCAGACGTTCTTCTGACAAGGGCTGTTGGGAAGTAGTGTCATTTGTCCAACAAAACAAAATAGTGCCTTCTAAAAACTAGCCATGACCTGAAGTCTAGTTCTTGATATTGGTAAAAAAGCACAATCTTTAGTTTGAATTTAGTGTAAACAAGCTTTAAGATCCCTTCTAACATTATTATTATTATTATTCAGAAGATAAATACTATTCATACGAAACAAGCCTACAGGGTCCACTGACATGAAATTCAAGCTTCCAAAAATTATGATGTTAATTTGATTGAAATTTCTGAAGATAACAAAATACACAAAGAAAGAAAATACATGAGTACAAGGTGAATAAGTTTTATGGTAGTAAATATTATTTTAGTTAAATTCAGGGCTAGAACCATCCAACATCCTACAAGGGAATTATAAGAAACCTCAGAGAACTGAAAAGAGATAATTTACCAAAACCTGTAGTTCAGAATTCTGCACAGGAAGCTGGCAGCCTGTCAACTGGCCCTAGATTTTATACCAAACTCGAGATGTGATCTGGAGCAGCCACAGACGCCACAATCATTTGCAAATTCGTGATTAATTTGTTTTAGGTGTCTAAACATATCCAGTACATTTTTGGGAAGAAACATCACGTCTAGATGATTAGACTCTGAGGTTGTTCATCACTTTTGCCAAAATTTTTTTACGGAGAGGCAACTTCAGACGCCTTGTTAGAATCCTTCCAGAAGGACAACTTGGTCACCAGAGCAGATATAGTTTACGCAAAGCTATCTCCTCGAGTCACGATTCTTTAAAAAAAAAAAAAGAAGAGGATGAAATATGAAGTTATTTAAGAAGCAAATGTCACTTGCCAATTATCCCCAAGGACCTTGGGTGAGATGCATAAAAGCTTTTATCAACAGTGTTTTGTCCTTGGGTGATGGGATTACATGTTGGGTTGTCAGTGAGTTGTCTCTCGCCTTGAACGGTTACGTGATTTTGCAATAGACGCGTATTTTAGGTAGTGCATATATATATATATATATATATATATATATATATATATATATATATATATATATATATATATATATA
>JANJGK010000010.1:51815603-51818103 GCA_039081455.1 Macrobrachium rosenbergii | reverse complement strand
TATAACTCATATTCCAGCACCTTCTCAAATCGAATTTTAGCAAAACCGATATCAGAATGCTTTTCATATTTTGAATGAAGGCAGAAAATTGCATGCAATTTCATCAAGGTTTTGTCCACAAAGAAATAAATTGTCAAAAGACAATCTTCATTTCTTTAGTAATGAATATTTTTAATTTTCATAATAATTATTGTTTTTATTACAAATGGTTACGTGTACAGTAATTGTCAAATGCTGATTACATTGCTTGATACCAGTTGACTGTGCTCTGACTAAAATATTCATATTTTTCGTTATGTTACAAGCGATAATATATCACTAAAATAATCTAACTATTGTACTGGTGAATGATTATGTCTGTTTTCTTCATAATTTGAAGAAATATATAATTACAAAACTTTCTACAGGCAACTATGGGGCTCGAGGAAGAAAATATTTTTGTTCAATATGTAACAAAATTAATTTCTCTCTCTCTCTCTCTCTCTCTCTCTCTCTCTCTCTCTCTCTCTCTCTCTCTCTCTCTCTCTCTCTCTCTCTCTCTCTCCAAAGTTTCTTCTTGATTTGCAGTCTTGAAGATAAATTACGTGAAACTTCACGAAAAACTGTATTTCTTTCCTACAATTTATCTTCACCCAAGGACTGAACAATTAACAACTCTTTTTCATTTTGCATCTCTCTCCCTCTCTCTCTCTCTCTCTCTCTCTCTCTCTCTCTCTCTCTCTCTCTCTCTCTCTCACTCTCTCTCTACAATCTGCTTGAGCTGAAACTTTAGAAATGGAATATGAATAATTTATACCAAAATCTATATTTTTTCCTGCAAATTACCTATGATAACAAGAACTGTATTACACATCCTATTACCCATCTAAATCCACACTGTTCTAACCCTATCAGTCCTCCTGTGATCTCTCTCACTATCTCAGTGAAAATCTTACAGTACCCCTTTCCAGACATGCAGTAAGCAAAGTTATGCCACTTTACTACTAAGTCTCCTCCATCATTTGTACCCTTATTCAAGTGAAAAATTTTTCCTTTCACCCATTCTTTGGGAACATTTCCCTTATCTAGGCATATATTACCCACTCTGGTCAGCCACTTAATCGCCCTTTCAACGATGAGCTGATGCATTAAACTTGTAATCTTTAGTGTTTTTCCGTTCTTCAAGCTTTTATTTACCCTCTTACATCTTCAGCATTAACTGCCACAAGGAATCTCCAGCTTACTCTGCCTAATTTCTCACCCTACATTCAAAGTACTCACCCCATCGAGCAGGGGTTGTATTTTATTCATACAGCATCTCTATGATTTGTAGAATATTTTCCTGTTCTTACTCAAGGAAAATATACATACACACATATATATGTGTGTATGTATATATATATATATATATATATATATATATATATATATATATACATGTATGTATGTATGTATGTATATATATATACATACATACATACATACATACATACATACATACATACATACATACACTCTCAGATCAAAGTTCAATGACCTCTGCATTGGGCTCACCGGAGTCAGGGTGGCCCATGGGTATAGGGGGTGGGTGGGATCCCGAAATATGCTGTGGAATGGATCTACGGTATACTGTAATGGGTGAAGCAATTAAGTTGGGGTTGAATGGTCGAAATACCTCCGAATGACGAAAGAGACTCCAGGACTTCGGGTATCGTTTTAATTAAGTCCGTTAAAGCGTGTTTTTCAGACTTTCTCTCTCTCTCTCTCTCTCTCTCTCTCTCTCTCTCTCTCTCTCTCTCTCTCTCTCTCTCTCTCTCTCTCTCTCTCTCTCTCGCAATTAACCGCCGGAGTTTGATGTCGGTGGAGGAGATAATTAATTAATTTCTTCTCCTGTTTTCCCGGGGTTTGGTCAGAAGTCTTTTTTTGGCATTCCGAAATTTTATAGTTTTCTGTAAAAGAAAACTATTGTGCCGGCTTTGTCTGTCCGTCCGCACTTTATTCTGACCGCTCTTTTTTCTGCCCGCACTTTTCAGTCCACACTTTTTACTGTCCGCACTTTTCTGACCGCACTTTTTTTTGCCCGCACTTTTTTCTGCCCGTACTTTTCTGTCCGCACTTTTTTTCTGTCCGCACTTTTTACTGTCCGCACTTTTTTTTCTGTCCGCACTTTTTACTGTCCTCACTTTTTCCTGCCCGCACTTTATTCTGTCCGCACATTTTTCTGTCCGCCCTCAGATCTTAAAATCTACTAAAGCTAGAGGGCTGCAAATTGATATGTCGATCACCCACCCTCCAATCATCAAACATACCAAATTGCAGCCCTCTAGCCTCAGTTGTTTTCATTTTAATTGAAGGCTAAAGTTATCCAGAATCGTGCTTCTGGCAACGATATAGAATAATCCACCACCGGGCCGTGGTTAAAGATTCATGGGTCGCGGCTCATACAGCATTATACCGAGACCACCTAAAGATAGATCTATTTTCGGTGGCCTTGATTATACGCTGTGCAGAAAACTCGATT
>JANJGK010000010.1:51805603-51810603 GCA_039081455.1 Macrobrachium rosenbergii | reverse complement strand
GTGTCTGAAGGTAGACAGCTCCTTTACAAGTTAATGCCCAGCTGCACAGAAGTTCATCAGGTCCACAGAGGCACTGATGGAAGCCTTTGACTGCACTCCAGTTCCGCTTGGTAGCTTAAAGTATCGACCTAAGGCTTAACTTATGTTTGAGAGTAAACACCTTAATATTTACCTTATCACTCAAGCTATTGAGAGCCCATAGACCCACATATCTCCAAGAAATTTAATTGCTCAGTTTCATATGCATTCAAAAACTCCTTCATTTTGAATGACTTCTGTTAAGTCCTTTATAAATCTATAGTTGGTCCCTTTTACAGCAAAAGCCATTACATCATATTCTATAAGTTTTATTTGTTTGTACATACTGGTATTGTTTTATTCATCTGGTTTTGAGTTTTTCTCTATTTATCAAGTTGTGTGAGGTCGAAGTACTGTATAATGTGACAGATTACATAAGTAATATAATGACTTTTTGGGTTTGCTCATGTGAATAATAATAATAATAATAATAATAATAATAATAATAATAATAATAATAATAATAATAATAATAATAATAATAATAAAATTTCTCTCACACGCATGTTTTAGATAAATAAAATCGAACTCTCAGTTGAATTGTTCGATAATGCTCCCTGCTAACACGAGGCTGAAGTCAGGGCCGAGGACCTCATTCGAACTCACTCGAACACGTAACCTTTTCGGGAGTAAAATACTGAAGTAAAATACTGCATTAAATAACATACAATGATAATAACTCTTTCTGTCTCTCATAGAAAAATGTAAAGAAATCCATTTTCTAATGTAATTCGATGAATCCCTTAAATCCCAGTTGACAGGTAGCTGAAGTAGGGACAAATGCATGCAGTGAATTCACAGCCTGGTGTCCGTTCAAGTCCCCTCCAAACTCACTCACGTTTTTCCATCCCACCTGCAGCAGGATTACGAGGTATGTTGCTACCCCAGCTCAGGCACTGAAAGAGTAGAGCAACAAACATTACAATTTTCCAAAGTTGCAATTTCTTTATTTATTCAGGTAGTCCTCTACATACAAACAAGAGCTTGTTTGGTAGCTGAATTTGTCCATAATTACAGTTTTTCTTTGCAGGTGGTCCTCTACATACAACAAAAACTTTTTTTGTTAGCTGACTTTGTCCATTATTACAGTTTCTTTATACAGGTGATCCTTTACATACAAACAAGAGCTTATTTGTTAACTGAATATGTCCATTATTATAGTTTCTGTATACAGGAGGTCCTCTACATACAAACAAGAGCTTATTTGTTAGCTGAAATTGTCCATAATTACAGTTTCTGTTACAAGGCGGTCCTCTGCATACACACAAGAGCTTGTTTGTTAGCAGAATTTGTTCATAATTAGTTTATATTTACTGTAGTCCTTTACATACAAACAAGACCTTGTTTGCATGTTGAATTTGTTTTTAAGTCCAACGAATTAAGCCAGTCATCCAGCATTATAGTTAGCCTATGGCATACAGTACAGTGTGGAATAAAGTTTTATATCTAGATATTTTGGTCTTTGTTAAAGAAAATAAGGTTTACAAAAGGCAAAAATCTTTAATCTTGACAAAATGGCAATGAACTACATGAAATAAAGTTTATACATCCCTCATATCTAGCAGAAACCAAATTTTGTATAAATTGGAAGTTCGTAAAGTTGAAAGTTCGTATGTAGAGGACTATCTATTTAAAGCAAATATCTTCATGAATATGAATCAGACATACTTGAAGGAAATTAATGAAGCTATCAAAGTACTCACAGACACAAAGGTGCCGTAATTAAGGCTGTACCATCCGCACATGTCGAATTTCTTGAGAGAGTCAAGAGTCGTCAGAACGCTTGTTACCTGTAGAGGAATAATTTATTCATAAGACTCTTAAAATAAAGAGTTGGTATCATTATGATTGTGTTGTGTTATTAGGTGTTCATCGTGGTCACATCCACACATATACACTCCATCCGCACACACACACAAATCAATAAACAGACAATTAAAAGGCAATTATAGGAAAATATTTGCAATCTGCTAATAGTTAATCAGTAAGATCCAAAGTTAAATGTTGATCAAGTTAATTAACCAAGGATGTTATTCAAAGGTTCATTGCTTTTCCATTCACTTAAGACGTAATAATAATAATAATAATAATAATAATAATAATAATAATAATAATAATAATAATAATAATAATAATAATAATAATAATAATATAATTTGGACTGGACGAAGACTATGAACGCTACTCGAACAGTGATAGTTCTCTCTCTCCTCTCTCTCTCTCTCTCTTCTCTTCTCCTCTCTCTCTCTCTCTCATTAATCAGAGAGGTAAAATGAATCCCACGTGCTCTTAAATGTTAATTTATGAAATTAGATTTTACATCCTACCCTGAAATCATTGCACTACTTACTTGTTCCCTGATAGTGGGATTCGCCAATGTACTCTTGAATAATTTCAGAACTTCTGTTGCTTTGCTGACCTGATGTGTGAAAGAAATGTGAAAAAATAAGTAAAGATTAAGTTAACGTCAATACTATATCACTAATCAAGAATGAACTTTCATTCTGATTTCTAAGATTTACTTCTAGGTAAATTGCAAATCTTATTTGTAGTTAGTAAATAAATAGTTGTAAATAGTGATTCACCTAGACTTTCATTGGTCATAGATCATGATAAGGAATATGAGTGAATTGAAATAATGATTGATTTATTGCATTATATAACTTCCACTCATTGTTAAGAAACGACGGGACATTCAGAAAATTATATTCTGAAAAACTGATAGTAACTGTTTTTATATAAAAGCCTCAGTAGAAACAAAAATTATTAATTTTATTTATTGATTTATTTTTATTGATTTACTTATTTATGCATTTGTTTATTTTTTCATGATAATGCTAAAGCCCAATAGTCCTTCTCAGTCTTTTAAAATCTCGACTCATTCATTATAGAGCTTAAATTTAATTTTTTTTTTATCTTGGTCGGTCTGTAGTTAACATTTCCTAAGGTGAATTTTGACTAGAAATATAGCACTTCATATATTACAAACCAGTTAAGCTAAAGAATTTATGTTCCTTAGGTTAACTGGTTTGTGATAGATTGAAGTGATATATTTCGAGTCAAAATTCCCCAATGGGAAATATTAGCTATAGACTGGCCAGCACGATAAAAAATGAAATTTAAGTTCTATAATGACTAATAGTGTATAATGATAAATCGAGATTTCAAAAGACAGAACGATTATTAGACATGAGCACGAGCATAAAAAATAGACAAATAAAAAAGGTAAATGAGTAAAAAATAAAAATCAATAAAGGAAATAAATTAATGTGTTTTTATCACTGGGACTTTTATATAAAACAATTGCTTGTCAGTTTTTTTAGAATATTTTCTTAATGTCCCATCCTATCCTGATATTGTGTGGAAGTTATAAAGAGCAATAAATTATTTATTAATTCAAATTAAATGAATAGGTAAATGAATAAAAAATAAATCAGTAAATGAAATAAATGAATGTGTTTTTTCATCACTGGGACTTTTTTGTAGAAAAGTTATTTTTTATCACTGGGACTTTTATATAAAACCAATTGCTGTCAGTTTTTTTAGAATATTTTCTTAATGTCCCATCCTATCCTGATATTGTGTGGAAGTTATAAAGAGCAATAGATTATTTATTAATTCAAATAAATGAATAGGTAAATGAATAAAAAATAAATCAGTAAATGAAATAAATGAATGTGTTTTTTCATCACTGGGACTTTTTTGTAAAAAGTTTTTTTATCACTGGGACTTTTTTGTAAAACCAGTTGCTGTCAGTTTTTTAGAATATTTTCTTAATGTCCCATCCTTTCCTAATAGTGTGTGGAAGTTATAGAGAGCAATAAATTTTATATCAAGGTCAATTCCTTCATTTTTGCTGCTTATCAAGGGCCCGTGGCAAATAAAGTCCAGGTGAGTTGCAAAAGGAGGTACGCTGACCTTTCCCTCGAAGTCGTGTCCCACGTGACACAGATACACAATGACTAACAGCGACCCAAGAGCCACGATTTGGCTCCCGCCTCTGGCCCAGTTTCCGCTGAAGATTGCGAAGGCACCGCAGACCAGAGCAATCAGCGCCGTCAGGAGGTTCAGGGTCATGACCTCGAAGAAGAAGGACGCGAAGTCCTTGATCAGGATCTCTATCTGCAAAGGAAAGTAAGGAAACTGATGTAAGAGGCTGCAAGGACCTTCAAGAAGAAGAATGCAAGATCCTTAAGCAAGATCTTTCGCAGGATATCTGTCTGCAAAAGGAAGGACACGAAATTTTTTCGCAGGATTTTTGTAGGATATCTTCTACTGTGGGAAGGAAGGAATGAGATGTAAGGGGCTATAAGGACCACTAAGAAGAATGCAGAATCCTTAAGCAAGATCCTTATGTAGGATATCTACCTGCAATACCAAGGAAGAAAAGGGATATAAGGATTTTTACGTATTAATTTGTGATGGCTTCTGTATGGTACTTTATGAAATAAATTATGCATATGTGTCTGAGTAGTTATTGTTTAGAGAATATTTTACATGGTGTACATTAAATACAAATAAAGTTCTTTTCTTATCTTCAAATATATATATATATATATATATATATATATATATATATATATATATATATATATATTGTAATGATAAACAGTTATTATTATTATTATTATTATTATTATTATTATTATTATTATTATTATTATTATTATTATTATTATTATTATTATTATTATTATTATTATAACAATGAGGGAATTAAATGCTGAATTAAATGTAGTACAATCTCCCTGAGGATGTTGTGAAAATGTTCAAGAGAAGATGCAATGCATTACTATCCTAACACTATTCTCCTTGCATTTTACTATATTTTTATCCTTTTATTAATTCATTAATTCATTTTTTATTCTTTTTAGTGAAAGAGATCTCTCCCTTCTGTATTTCCCTTCGCCTCCTCTTACTTT
>JANJGK010000010.1:51774205-51795503 GCA_039081455.1 Macrobrachium rosenbergii | reverse complement strand
AATCTCGTGACACGTAGAGAGAATCAAGGCTGATATTTTGTCATAGTTTCGTAAGAATCCAAAGGAAATCTTTTGTGTAATATTGTTTATAAACAAAGGAAACATGAAATAAACAATGCTGACGTAACTATAATATTAACCTTCTTTTTTTTTAATGGAAAAATGGCTGAAATGGTTACGGCTGGCCTGAGTCAACAAGGTAGCTTTTTGGAACCTTGTTTTCTCAAGTGTATAATCCATTTGAAGGTGTTTTAGGGGTCTAAAGTATATAAAAAAGGAAATGGTACTTTCGATCCTACTGTACGGAAAATACTCACATTGGTAATATTTATTGTTTTACACATATACATATACACACACAAGTCATATATATGTGTGTATATATATATGTATGTATGTATATATATATATATATATATATATAAATATATATATATATATATATATATATATATATATATATATATTCTTTATCTAACCAACAAAAAATCTTTTATCAAGAATATTTAGCTTTTTCATCTCTTATTGAGAAGATCATTTATTTAAGAGATTCCCTGCGGAGGAATTTTCAATACTCCCCTTCCTCCGAAGGACATTCCAAGGGAGATTCACCGCAACGATAAAACGCCCTTGAAGAAGCCCTATCGATCAATTATCTTTCAGTGAATTATCATCTTTTAATAATCCCTTCCTATTCCTGCCTTTTCTATCTCCCCGTCAGGATAAAATGAAATTCTTCAGTATCTCCACCGAATATTTCCACCATTTTAAGCCTCCCCAGGGCATCTCCAGATCCCCCACGTCCTTCTGAACTTCCTCCAACCGCCCCCGGAGTATCCTCCACTCCTTAGGTCCTTTTATCGTTGAACGGACGGATTGAAAACCAATTTCGGAGGGCCAACTTTACGCCAGTTTAAAAGCCTATATATATATATATACTGTAAACTTGAGACTCCGTCTTGTTTCCTTGAATTTCCCGAAGTCATCTCGTCTGTGAGAAACTTGTTTTAGTGATTTATTTTATTTGTATTTTATTTTTTGTATTTGATATTTTTATATTTTTTTTATAATTTTCAAATTTTCTTATTTTAACATTTTTTTCGTCTCGTCTGTGAGAAGCATTCATTTATTTTTTATACCTTATTTTTCATATTTTATATTTCATGTCTTATATTTTTATATATTCCTATTTTGTAATTTATATTTTCTATATATTTTTTAAAATTTTGGTTTAGAGATTTCTCATTTGGTGTTGTTTTTTTTATCTTGCATTTCTTTCTAACTGAAGAGAGAGAGAGAGAGAGAGAGAGATGAGAGAGAGAGAGAGAGAGAGAGAGAGAGAGAGAGAGAGAGAAGGCTTTAGAACGACTGAGAGAAAGTAAAGGGTAAGAAAGAGAGAGAGAGAGAGAGAGAGAGAGAGAGAGAGAGAGAGAGAGAGAGAGAGAAGAGAGAGAGAGAGAGAGTAGTCGACGAAGAACATTTGTAAAATCAGAATGAAACGAAGGTCCCAACCCTCTTTTATATAACCATAACTCTAAAATGTATGAGTCCACAATCAACACAAAGCTTAACAAAAAAAGATAAGAGCCACATAAACAAAAGAATAATTTACCCTACGGAGGAAGGAATAATTAGATAATTCAAACATAACTCTCAATAATCTCAGCTGGAGAATATCATCAATAAACATCAGATATAACAAAGACAACAGTCTTTATTTATTTCATCAGACGAATCTTTATCACGTATCTCGTCTTGTCAATCTAAAATTCCAATGTCATTAACAGAATGGCAATGGAATTTTATTCCACCATTCCACGAAACCCCGATAAAGGATGATTGCTGGAGCTAATGATTATGGCCTGTGAACGTCAGGCTTGATAAGCGTCAGGCTTCGCACTGCAGTGATTAATGTTTATTGTCTCGTGGAGTCTCGCGAATTCTCGTCAAATTCGAGATGGTAATGGCGCGCTTTTCCGGTCGTGTCCGATATGATTAATGATTTGTGATTAATATTTGCGGGGTCTGAGGGAACAGTGCAGGCAAAAGTTAAAATAAGTATCGGCAAGTATTTTTAAATTAAAACAAGTAAAAAATGCGCCGAACTTTTCTGCACAGCCGCTACAGCGTATTATCAAGGGCACCGAAAATAGATCTATCTTTCGGTGGTCTCGGTATAATGCTGTATGAGCCGCGGCCAGGAAACTCTCAGCCGGCCGGGGTGGCCTGTGTTGTTGCGTTGCCAGAAGCTAGATTGTGGCTAACTTTAACCTTAAATAAAATAAAAACTACTGAGGTTAGAGGGCTGCAATTTGGCATGTCTGATGATTTGGAGGGTGGATGATCAACTTACCAATCTGCAGCCCTGTGCCTCAGTAGTTTTAACATTTGATGGCGGACAGAAAAAGTGCGGACATAATAAAGTGCGGACAGAATAAAGAGTGGACGGACTAACAAAGCCGGCACAATAGTTTTCTTTTACAGAAAAATAAAAATGAAAATACCTCGGAAAAAATTAAGCTTCTGTGTCTATCTGATCTATAATAATTTGCATTATTTTCTTATTGGTCAAAAATGGGCCTTTTGTCCATTTACATAAATAAAATACCTAGGGAAAAATAATGAATTTGCTTTCTATGTGATCTGTAATAAATTTTATATTTTTCTATTTGTCGAAAAGTGGCTTCTTTTCATTATATAAGTAAAAATAAATTTTTCTCGTTTGCTTAGATATATGTCAGTTTGGGAAGCATTTGAAACAATGCTTCTGAAAATTAAGGGGAAAAACTTTGACTTTTGAAAATGTTGAAAGAGATGTGACTTGCATATTTCTCTCTCTCTCTCTCTCTCTCTCTCTCTCTCATCTCTCTCTCTCTCTCTCTCTCACCTTATGTAACTAATTACCGTAGTTTAATTTTGTGAATGTTGAATATGCTAATGTTCAGTAATATTTTTTCCAAAGCAAATGAAATGTTAAATTTCTCCTTATTGGTCACTTCGAAAGATAATAAAAATATGAAATGATGAATTTCAGAGAGAGAGAGAGAGAGAGAGAGAGAGAGAGAGAGAGATGAGAGAGAGAGAGAGAATTATAAATGGAAAGCTGTAATAATATTACTATGGAAGCTATGGCGTCCAACAACGTTAGAACAATTATGACGCCAAAAAATGTTGGAAACTGTAACATCAAAAAGTCTGGAAGCTTTGACGTCAAGAAACGTTTAGGAGACTATAACGTCAAGAAAGTCCTGGAAACTATGACGTCAAAAAGTTGGAAACTATGACGTCAAGAAACGTCTGGAAATTATGACGTGAAGAAACGTCTAGAAACTATGACGTCAAAAAAGTTTGGAAACTATGACGTCAAGAAACGTCTTGGAAACTATGACGTCAAGAAAACGTCTGGAAACTATAACGTCAAGAAACGTCTAGAAACTATGACGTCAAAAAGTTTGGAAACTATGACGTCAAGAAACGTTTGCAAACTCTGAAGCCAAAAAATGTTTGGAAAACTGACGTCAAAAACGTTGGAAACTATGACGTGTAAAACGTTTTGGAAACTGTAACATAAAAAAAATGTTTGGAAACTATGACGTGTAAAACGTTTTTGGAAACTATAACATCAAGAAACGGTTGGAAACTATAACATCAAAAACGTATACAAACAATAACATCAAGAAACGTTTGGATACTATACCATCCAAAAACATATGGAAAATATAAAAAAAAAAATATTTGGGTATCACGACGCCAAGAAACATTTCCTCCCAGCGAAGACGTATTCGGGAATTCACAGGCCGGTGATGGGTCCCTCTTAAAGTTTGCCCCAATTTAAGACCTGCATAAAGTTGGTCCGATGATATTGGGTTTTTCCTCGCGTCCCTTCTCCGATAGAAGGCGCTGGAGAGGAGACGAAGTCTTCTCCAGCAGGACTTGAGAAGGATAAGATAGGATTAGGCAGATACTTTTCGCCAGTTTTGGACCTGGGGCCTTAGAGAAGACTTTAGGTTACCCGAAAAAAATGTCCGGGATAGATTAGGATAGGATCAAACAGCGTCAGGGCAACTCGCGTGGTACACTGTAGGCATTACTAAACGGTGCTTGCAGCATCCCTTCGGCCAATGGCTGAAACCAAATTCTAGCCTTTTCTTGACCTCCATTCCCACTTTCTCTCTTCAATCCTACTGTCCAGCCTCTCTAACTGCCTATTTCCAATGTCTCAAGCTGATTGGTCGAAACTGTCCCAATGCTTGGCTTGATAGTCTAAATTTTAAAAATCAATCATAAGACAACTATTCTTTACAATCTCTCGGGGCGTTTTCTTAGCTTGTTTAAGTAATGATTCCTGTCACATTTCTGTCAGTTTTCCATCAGAGGAATAAAACTATGAAGAAATGGGAGAAACATTACTAAAACTATTCGTGGGTATCGAAGGAGGATGTGATTTGAGAAACAGTACTTAAACTATTCCATAGAAATTGAGCTTATTACATTTCCCCCTGAAGTGTCGAGCTATGACGTAATGGGGAGAAACATTACTAAAACCATTCCAGGGTATGGGATAAGAATGAGATTTGAGACTTAAACTATTTCGTGAGAAACTGAGTTTATTATATTTCCCCCTGAAGGGTCGACCTATGACCTAATGTGAGAAACATTACTAAAACCACTCAGAGGTATCGAATCAGGATTAGATTTGAGAAACAATACTTTAACCATTTCATGAGTTTTAAGTTGATTATCTTGTCAACATGTTGTGAGGGGTCGGCTAATTTATTTCAGCCCCCCATCAAATTATATGATTAAAAAGATAATATGTAATATAACACTGTTACATTTGCGATAATATATTCACTGATTTATCTCATAACCGAACAAGTGAGATAAGGCAGCGATAAAGCGTGAGATAAGGAACTGATGTATAAAAATGACGTATTATCTCATTTCTGTTGGTTACCGAATTGCTTGATACTGGATTGCATAATTCGCTTATCTTTTTATTATGTAACCTTTATTTCATTTGCTATATTCTAAAGAGGTTGTAGCATATGTCATATGACTTTTTTTATACATGAGGGAATGTATACGCACACACACACACACACACACACACACATATATATATATATATATATATATATATATACAATATATATATATATATATATAAATATATATATAATATATATATATATATATATATATATATATATATATATATATATATATATATATATATATATATATATATATATATATATATATTAGAGAGAGAGAGAGAGAGAGAGAGAGAGAGAGAGAGAGAGAGAGAGAGAGAGAGAGAGAGAGAGAGAGAGAGATAGCATTACAAGTCTCTTCTTGTTTTTTATAAGAGAAAATGTTTCACAACTCAATTTCATGCTTATGGTATCTTATTTCCATTCAGTCCAATCTCTCTCTCTTTCTCTCTCTCTCTCTCCTCTCTCTCTCTCTCTCTCTCTCTCTCTCTCTCTCTCTCTCTCTCTCTCTTTCCCCTTATAGCAATTTCCAACTGTATTTATCTTGTGTTATCGAAGAATCAATTCATTTCTTGTTTTTGCATCTCGACTTCAGAGCAATAAATCGAGATTAAGGTCTGAAATGTACCTGAAGTATTTCCTCTATAAAAACATGTAAAAAATGCGCAGAAGATTCTTCGGCGCAATCGAGTTTTCTGCACAGCAGCTACAGCGTATAATCAAGGTCACCAAAAACATATCTATCTCTCGGCGGTCTCGGAATAATGCTGTATGGGCCGCGGCCCGTGATACTTTAACCACAGGCTGGTGGTGGCCTATACTATATCGTTGCCAGAAGCACGATCATGGCTAAGTTTAACCTTAAATAAAATAAAAACTACTGAGGCTAGAGGGATGCAATTTGGTATGTCTGATGACTGGAGGGTGGATGATCAACATACCAATTTGCAGCCCTCTAGCCTCTGTAGTTTTTAAGATCTGAGGGCGGACAGAAAAAGTGAGGACGGACAGACAAATAGCCATCTCAACAGAAATCTAAAAAAGTATTTATTGCATTCACGTTGCAATATTCATCGTCATATGTTCGTTGCAATATTACGTAAACATCCTCTATCGTACTTAAGACCCACTTATATTTATTATTATTATTATTGTATGTTTATTATTATTATTATTATATATTTATTATTATTATATATTTATTATTTTTGAGAACAGTAAGTGCAAGTAAGGACTCACTCAAAGGGTTTGTACACAGAGGCTTTATTTAAATTACTAAAGTTCTTGATATGATATATTCGTCATGATTTTATTTTTCCCCTTTCCAAGGAAACCACACACACACACACACACACACACACACATATATATATATATATATATTATATATATATATATATATATATACATACACATATACATATATATACAGTGCAAGTATATTGTGTGCATGTGTCAGTCTGTGCATAAAAGGGCATACATCCTTGTTTGCGTCGATTCAGAAAATTCGACACGAAGATGTCCTTTGTTCGAAAAGATAGTGAACTCGAGAGTGAAAACCCTTCACTCACGTCGTCGGCTCCGTCATGTAAGCCTCCATCCACATCACGGCTAAGCAGGCTGATGAATGGAAGCGGTAGAATAGGACGAAAGGCAACGTGAAGTGGGAGACCAGGGTCCATATTTCCTGTAACATCAAATGATTTGTGTAGAGACACACTCCTACATATATACTTACATGCATTCATACACACACACACATATATATGTATGTGTGTGTATTGGTGCGTTGTATTTGTATATGTATATATGATTCTTGATTTTGAAGGTTTTACTATATCGCGTTGGCTCTCTATAACCTTTCTACAGTCTTCTTCTTCTTTGTTTTAACATGCTTTTTCCCATTTTTATATGGGGTAAGCACGATGCCCTTCTACAGTAATGTTTGGAAAATAGCCAGAGGCTCTAATCTATATACTCCAAGTTCACTTGAAACTAAATATTCAAAGTTAGTTACAATACCTAAAGGTTCAGAACTATATAATTTCATTGTAGATGAAAACAATCCTTTTTATGTTGACAGATTTCAACTTATTTTTTTATGCTTTGTCTTCAAGTAACAAGAGAGACATATCTGCAAACCTTGGTACAACTTTTTTCATCATTATGCAATCTAAAATGTTTAAAAAATGGATATGCACAAGTTCAAATGTTTCAGTGTAAGGGATTACTAATCATCAGGGAGATACCAAGCTAGAGAGTAAAAGGAAAAGAAGAAGAAGAAGCAACTGAAAGACAGTCTAGCAAAAGAAAAAGTAACAGAGACAATACCTCCCCGTAGAAGTCGTACGCGGTGCTGTTCCCGTGTTTACTCTTGATCTGGAAGGTCTGCATGAGCCACATGGCCAAGTTGGAGACGACGAGGAACATGATGAACTCCCTCCCTGGCTTCTTATTACGCACCGACGGGCTGTTTGAGCACCTCCTCAGCCCATCGCAGATGAGGGCCGTCTGGACAATGGCCTGGACAATTTGAGTGACGTTGAAGAACCAGGTCACTATGTGCTCGTCTCCTATGTAAGGTATGGCGCAGGCCATTGCGTACAAGAAGATCAGCGGCAGGCAGCTAAACAGCAGGATGTCGTCGGCGTTACTAGAAGAATGGGTCATGATGTCAAGTTCTTGCAAGTGGTAGAAGACTATAATTGAAGACGCCAGCATCAGAAGGAAGATGATCATCTCAACATAGGCCGTGAGTTCCACGGCGATGACTGCCGTGTGTTCCGCGGCAGACAGGACGTAGAACAGTATGATCGAAATTGTTGCGAACACTGTGACAATTAACCCCGCGAACAGGCCTCTCATAGAGGCATGACAATCCACATATATGAGGAAGTTAGATATCAGAGACTTGCTGTTGGTGGTGTCGTCCTCATAACTCACTTCGATGGAAGGGATGTGGGTGTGCCGGTCCATTCTACTGAGGTTCTCCAGCATGAGGATCCAGAAACCGACCATTAGAATGTTGTATTCAATACTAAAAGGAAACAAGTATGGAGTCAGATGATTGATCGTGTCTGACAGCTGGTTGTGGTCATCGCAAGTGAAATGGAAGTTCCAAGTTTTTTCCTTCGTATCCCCATAGACGAAGGTATAGGCAGCGGTGACGAGGTGACTTGAGTTTTTTCCACTGTCTGATGGGTCTTTTATGGAGAGAGACTGGAAGGTTTCCTGAAGGATATTGTAGACCCAAAAGCAGAGAGAAGCTCCGATGCAGTGCATGAGTCCAAAGTGGGATATGTACAGTCGGTGATTAATGATAACCTGTTGGGAAAAAGCAAACCAAATTTATACTAACCATTTCAAGGAACAAGCATAATCCAGTACTAACAGAAAACATGCAATACTTTAAGCTCATCAGTCATGAGTAACATTTAGCTCTTGTCAGCAAGAATTTGTTAACACTGCCACTTATAGGATCCTATACTTATTTTATGAACTTTAGGCTGTAAAGCCATTCAATAAGGTACTTTTGGTCCTTTGGCACTTAAGACAGGGAAAAGAGTGAGTTGGCATGGTTGGATAGCAAGATAAGGAGATCCAGAAAATAAAGGAGACGAAATACAAGTCTAAAGGTGTAACTGTGAGGAACAAGCCCTAGTTGCACCAACAGGTAATAGTTGAAGACTGAAAAAAGGAAGTGTGAATGAAGGTGAAGTAAATGGCTAATAATTGTGTGCAGCTAGTGGCATAGGGGTGCTAAAAACACCCTTCAGTAATGACTACAGTACACCACTTAAGGTGCACTGACGGTACTATCCCCCTATGGTACCAATACTTAGGATTAATCTGTTCTAAAAGAGCTAGTTGAAGACTAAATCACTCAGAAGTAAATTTAACCTTTTTTACTTTGAAGGCAGGAAGCCCCTGTGCACTACAATCAGTCGGAACTTGGATACTTACATTTGAGAATTTGAAAATGAAAAAGAGTTTGTAGAAGACATAAATCAACTTCAGCGCACCCATGGCGATGTCAGTCTCGCTGGTACAAGGTTCAGATCCTGGTTTTTGATTGATAAAGTAGAGGATCTTTTGGCCCAAACCCAACCCTGCTTGGATCATGTATCCAAAGCAGAACACTGAGGAAAAGAAAATAATAACCTATTATTAATGTCTTATGTATTTTAAATCATAAGTAAAAGAAGATAAAAAGTGGTATATAAAGTGGAGTTCAGCAACAACAAATATAACATTGAATTCTATACTTTTTTCTGTAGTTAGTTGTTCATTTCTCTGTAAACATTAGGCGAGTTTACTATGCTTAGTAGTCATTGCAGACAATTGTCAGATCAGAGCACCAGTGTGGAAATGGATTAAGATTCATCTCTGGTGGATTAGGTATTTATCTAAAACGTTTTAAACAAAGAGAAATAAAACATGTTTCATTATGGCAAAATGGTTCAAAAGAAGTCTTAAGTATTCAGAACATATCTAGTAGGTCTTAATAATAAAATTAGGTTAAACGATTCTGAAGTAGGTGGAAACTTTGGGATCCTACCTGCAGCACCAATTTTGACATACAGTGATCCCCCGTGTCTGCCTGACGTGAATCCGTAGTACTGTGGAATCTCCTCAATGTCTTGATATCCTACTTTGGCTGGCGGACTTCCTTCAATCCCTGGAGACTCCTGGGAATCAGAATACTTGCTTTCCAACAACTCCTTTTCCTTTTCCGCTTGCTTGAGCTTCTTGGCAATCAAGGTCGTGTACCGTCGACAGTCCAGGTGAATGTACATCAGAAACAGCAGCTGGACCACCATCAGGTAGATGTTGAACCACTCGGCGATGGGAACCGCGTGGCTCTCCAAGACGTCCCACACGTAGATGATGCCGCCCAGAGTGACGAGCAGGATTGAGTATATGAGACTTAAGTTTGAACTTAGGGTTTTGTTGAACCACTGTCTCTTTTCCTTTTTGGTCATAGTCACAATCGCATGAGTTTCTTCTGCATTCTCTCTTACATTATTTGTGGAAGATATTCGCTCCCAGTAACTGGCTGGGTCCTGTTTCTTTAAAATCCACTGACCGCCAATGGTGCACATTTCACTTAATGACACTCCGTTCTCTGTTGGATATTTAAATTTCCTCTGGCTGGTGCTGTCATCTTGCTCAAGGGGGAAGCATGGTGATGAGACATTAAGGATTAACTCGGTTGATCTATTGGACATATTATTCATATCACTCAACCTTCCTGCAGTACTCTGGGATGACTGAATACTGGGAGATGGTGGTATCTTGATGATTTCACTTCCACCTACCCTGGTGATGCTCGGGTTGGTGTTGGTGTTGAGCATTGCAGAGGTCTTCCTGCTCCTTGCTAAAGCCGACAGGGCGCTCTCGAAGGCTGAGTCACAGGCTTCTGCGTCAAAGTCACGTACTGACTCATCGCTGGAGGCTTCTTCTTCTATGTAGAAAGTGACGTTGTCCATTGTATCCACTTCTTGGTGTCAATGTTTGTACAGTGAAAGGGGGACCCAGCTTTACCTGAAAGATAATTTTTGTTTAGACCTTCTGGAACAATTGAGCTTAATCGGATGTAGGTGAACCCATCAGTTCATAGCATGAAATGCCTGGTTCATTTCTCTTCCCTTGCTACTGAAAATAAAAATATAAAATCGAGATAATACACACATTACGCAACTCAGGCACAAAAAACTCACGAAGCTGAAGCAAAGCTCTAGAAGATTTTACATCATGCATGCGCACAAAAGCTATCCTTACAAGCAAGTGCTTGCGTACATACTGAAAACTAGTGGAAGTTCTTACGCACATCAGCTTGAACAGTGGTTCTTAAACTTTTTATTACCACACCCCCTCTAATAGTTAGTTCTTCCCTCCACGCCCCCCCTTACATCTACGAGTAAAATTCCAACCCCCCCCCAAGATTTAAAGGAAAATGGAAATAAAAGAGAAAGAGAAAGGGTTTCGAGTGATAGGAAGGGAGGTAAAAAATCACAAAGCATGTTAAGCTCAACGAGTCTAACCATAGTAGACTATAGGAAACTAACGTTATACGGCGATATTTTTGCAACTGTTCATAAACTTCTGAATATTAGTTTCTTACTCTTGTTAAGAGAATAACGAATATAATTAGGGAATTTTTAATTTTTCCCTGGGGCTCGAGCCTCCCTTGGAAATTGCTGATGGCCTCCCAGGTTAAGAGCTACTGAGCTAGAATGAAAAGGTTATGCAGTTGTACTTGTCTAATGAAATAATCTGAACTACATATCGTACTTGAATGCAGAATTGAAAAGTCTATAAAATATTGGAGAAGGTGAGTAGCAACGCAGGCAAAAAATAAAAGATATGAGATTATTCTTCACATATTTCATATGTTTTAGAGCAATTATTCTTTAAGCCTCCTTATATTTAAACCAGTGGTTCTCAACTTAAGAGGCCTCAGCAATTTCCAGGGGAGGCGCGAGCCCTAGGAAAAAATAAAAAATTCTCTAATTATATTCGTTATACTCTTAACAAGAGTGATGATCTAATATTCAAAATTTTATGCAAAAATGCAAACGTATCGCCTCATAACGTTGGTTTCCTATAGTCTACTACTCTGGTCAGACTCGTTGGGCTTGCCATGTTCTGTAATTGTTTACCGCCCTCCCTATCCCTCGAAATCCTTCTCATTCTCTTTCTTTTCATTTTCCTTTAAATCTGGGAGGGAATTTTACTCATAGATGCAAGGGGGCCGTGGAGGGAAGGACCAACTCTTAGAGGGGGTGTCGTAATATAAAAGTTAAGAACCACTGATGTAAATGAAGTATGAACATGCAGATCGTTTACTTGACAAGGGACCATAGTTTAAGCGTCCAGGGGTTTTACACAACCCGACTGGAGATCGCTTGTTGAAGGATCTAAAGGTGGAAATTGGAGAAATCCACCACAACTGCTTTAAGAAGCAAGTTGAGATGCTAGACGGCAACACTGAAGAGAGGAAGTGGGAATGGAGGTAGAGGCAATGTAAAAGGCTAAAAACTGAGTGCAGCTAGGGCCCAAAGGGACGCCGCAATCACCCTTTAGCAATGCCTACAGTGCACCCCATCAGGTACACTGACAGCACTATTTCCTTGCGGAAAATGTCTAAACATACTGTGCAACTTACCCGCCCTGAGGTATTCAGTCCTATCTTAATATCCTGTCCTGATCACCCTTCAGCATCTCACAGAAACGAACCTTCCAGCTTTTTGTAGTCGTGCAACTTTTCTCTTTATGACCAAATATATATATATATATATTTCTTTACTCTCGACTGAGTAATGTTATTTTCCAGAGAACAAGTTCCGCTCACCCCGAGGAAGAGATTATATTAGTTTTTCTATTCTGACATAAAAAAAAAGTCTTCAGGGCTTGGAGATGCGGGTAGAAAAAAGCACCTGTTTTCAGACCTCCCCAGAGGGCAACTGAGAGGTTGCCCCAACGCGCAAAACCCACGAAAACAACATTAAAAATAAAAAAAAATACTCCCAAAGCTCTGATAAAGGGGAAAGCGATCTTTTTAAAGCTGTTGTTAAGATACCTTTTTATCTGCCTCAATTCTGTCAGGATTTACAATGTTAATAAAAGTGTAGCCAGCGAGGAAGATTTGAAGATTTTCATTTGTGCGGGGGGCAGGGTTCAACATTATTGTTATGGGCAGAATCTCCCGGTTTTAACATCTGATATTTTTTGGGGAGAACAATAACAAAAGAAGGATTATCATTCTGTGAGATCGCAGCGTATTCATTGTTATGTAAGCGTCTTATCACGTCCTGTGTAATGACTGGAATTGTAATAAGTAACTCCTTTTAGTCTTCAGGAATGTGCTTACATTCTGTTCCGTTATGAGAGAGACACTACTGAATTCTTCATAAAAGAAACACTACCAAATTTGATGCGCACAAAGAAATTGATTACAAATTTCTTAATTATTATTTTTTTTTTTTGGCGTCAAACAAATAAAGAAGTAAATATTCACTTAATAATTTCAAAATACAGTTAATATTTAACTTATGTCTTAGTTTTTAGTTTTTTGTAAAAGAAAACTGTTGTGCCGGAGAACTTAAAAACTATTGCGGCTAGAGGGCTGCAAATTGGTATGTTGATCATCGACCCTCCAATCATCAAACATACCAAATTGCAGCCCTCTAGCCTCAATAGTTTTTACTATATTTAAGGTTAAAGTTAGACATAATATTGCTTCTGGCAACGATATACGATAGGCCACCACCGGGCCGTGGTTAAATTTTCATGGGCCGAGGCTCATACAGCATCATACCGAGACCACCGGAAGACAGATCTATTTTCGGTGGCCTTGATTATACGCTGTAGCTGATGTACAAAAAGTTAAGTATACCTTACTTTTACCAGACCTCTGAGCTGATTAACAGTTACCTAGCAACGGGACCTACAGCTTATTGTGGAATCCGAACCACATTGTAGCTAGAAATGAATTTCTATCACCAGCAATAAATTCCTCTAATTCTTCACTGGCCGGTCGGAGAATCGAACTCGGGGCCAGCCGAGCGCTAGCTGAGAACGGTACCCACCCGGCCAATGAGGAACAGAAAACTCGATTTCGCCGAAGAAAATTCGGGTTTTCCTTGAAAATCAATATTTACTCTTTGCAAATAACACTGTAATGGATTATCACGATGAATCGTCATTACTTTGCATTAAGTGCTTTGCAATTTCTAAACCTTACTTGGCCCCGTAGCGGTAAAGCAGAGCCGTCAGTGTACCTTATGCGGTGCACTGTAGGCATTACTTAAGGTTCTTTGCAGCGTGCCTTCCTTAGGCCCCTAGCTGCAACCCCTTTCATTCCTTTTACTGTACCTCCTTTCACATTCTCTATCTTCCATCTTACTTTCCTCAACCCTCTCCTAACAGTTGGTTCATAGGTCTTCCTCCTGTTACACCTTTCAAACCTTTTACTGTCCGTTTTCCGTCTCAGCGCCGAATGACCTCATAGGTCCCAGTGATTGGCCCTTGGCCAAAATTCTATACTCAGTTCAGTTCAAACTTTTCTTGGAAATGTTTCGAATAAACTCAAGGTTCAAAATAATATATATAAAACAATAGTGCCAAATCTATTGTTATTTAATATAATAATAATAATAATAATAATAATAATAATAATAATAATAATAATAATAATAATAATAATAATAATAATAATAATTCTTCGAGATCAGACCACTTTGCTTCAGCAACAACAAACTGAATATCTATTTTACAAGTTAGCAACAAAGATAATCTAATAGCAGTAGCTGTAAGAGTACAATGACCCAATCTAAAAAAAAATAATAAAATCTAAACATTAGTAACTTTGGGTTTCTAACTGACAGAAATCCAGAGACAATTAATTTTCCTACTTTTGATGTCAAAGAACTACTGATCTCTGCTTTCTTTTATTGGGGGGCTCATGAAGTGATTTCTGGGTCTTAAAGGGGTATTTTGATAATAGCTGTGGCGTTGGTAATTATTAGGCAATGCAGTCATGTGAGGAACTTTTACAGTTGCGTTTGGTTGCGTGTGTGTATGTGTGTATGTATATGTATATGTGTATATATATATATATATATATATATATATATATATATATATATATATATATATATATATATATATATATATATATATATATATACTGTATACACATATATGTATGTATGTATGTATAATATGTGTGTGATGGATATAAAATTAAATAATCAATCATGAAGCTTATTAACATCTTTATCAACCTAATCCCCAGTAAACAAGAAAAAAAACACTTTCAGTATGTCATATTACAATAATAATTGATTTCCATCAATACTCCATAAGTCATCAGAAGTAATTCCAACCGAATTACATTACAGAATCGAATCCTTATCAATAAAAAAAGCTTAATCTAAACTCACAGTGGCATTCAGTGGCGAGTCTGTACCAGATACAAAGAAATACTCACTTCTCTTTAAGCACAAAATTACTATCAAGAGATTTCCACTCGGTTCAGTGTTATCATTATTGACTTTGCGAAAGAGGGCAGTGCCTCGTTTTATGGCCTCCTAGATAAAGGGGGCAGATTTAGGAGGCCTTTCGGCTTTTAAAAGATATTGATAAGTAAAATTCTCTTGCGTCGAGTAACCAAGTTTTTCGTCAGGTAATGGTCTGTCGTTAGTTTGGCATATGAAGAGTAAGGAGTGTTTAGCAGAGTTTTCGTGTGTGTGTGTGTGTGTGTGTGTGTGTGTGTGTGTATGTATATATATATATATATATATATATATATATATATATATATATATATATATATATATATATATATACATAGGATGGGTGTCACCACAAAATACAACACCCTCTATTTCGTCAGCTGGTTTTCATGGGATGACGTCGCCACCCCCAAAACCTCTGACTATCCAAGGACCTCATACCCCAAAATCCATCCTATTTCCCCTCGGTGGTCACCCACCCGAGAGCTGACACGACTCGACGTTGCCTCTTTAACAAAACCCATAAATCTTTCGGCGTCCTTTCATGCTATCGAGTGCAAAGTAAACAGATCCCCTAGAGGGATTTATAGGTAAATCCGGACTCTTAGATTCTTATCGACCTGTACTGAATTGCTTCAGATAACTCTATGGTAAATCTCTCCAGGCGCTCCTGTTATGGAAAATTAATATTCCTGGCGGTGAGGATACAAAGGAAACTGTTATCAGCATTGTCGTTTTGAACCTGTATCCCTCTGTGTAAACTTATTTGGGAAAATTAGTTTTTGGGGTTACTAAAATCGTATTTTATGACTTTTTATGGCCGTTTATGTAAATTGGTCTATGAGTCACCCACGTAATGCTATTATTATTATTATTATTATTATTATTATTATTATTATTATTATTATTATTATTATTATTCAGAAGATGAACCCTATTCAAATGGAACAAGCCCACCATAGTGGTTATTGACTTGAAATTCAGGCTTTCAAAGAATATGGTATTCATTAGTTTTTTGGGTCTATTAAAAGGCCTGTAGACTTTAATTGCCTTTTAGGTAAATACCTCTATGAATCACTCAGCTGATGTTATTATTATTATTATTATTATTATTATTATTATTATTATTATTATTATTATTATCATTATTATTATTATTATTATTATTATTATTATTATTATTATTATTATTATTATTCAGAATATGAACCCTATTCAAATGGAACAAGCCCACCATGGTGGTCATTGACTAGAAATTCAGGCTTTCAAAGAATATGGTATTCATTAGTTTTTGGGTCTATTAAAAGGCCTATAGACTTGTATGGCCGTTTATGTAAATTCCTCTATGAATCACTCAGCTGATGTTATCATTATTATTCAGAAGACGAACACTATTCATATGGAACAACGACTGTTCCCCGGGATCCCGAGGAATCCCATCGATTCGTTTTTGGTGTTGGAGAATTCCCGGGATTTTAGTGCACTTCCCGGGAAATCCCGGCCTTTTTTTCATCTTTTATTACTGATATATACATTCTTCATTACAATTTACAGTTTAAATTCATATGAAATAACAACTGCTTTAGAATCTGTGCCACCGACATCTGTCGAAGACGAGAGAGAATTTTCGTCGGTAGGACTTTCCATCACAAAACTGCGAAAGTGTAAACTTCAACTCTTTTATGTTCATATTATGAGTCAGATTATCTCTGCATTAAAAAATTCATATTTTGATTTGATTGTATTCTCTATTAATTTATCACAAGGGCAGTTACTTTAATATGAGTGCTATAATCATTTTAAAGCATTAGTGTATTTTATTCCAATGAACATTGAGCATTTTCATTTTCTCAAGTTTATTGAAAAAAAATCTTCTGTTGAGAATGTTTTCTTTATTATTTTATCGCAAGGGCAGTTACTTTAATATAAATTTAAAGGATTATTTATTTTATTGTGATGAACATTGGGCATTTTTATTTTCATAGGCTTATTTCTGTAAAAGAACATATGGACTTATATTTTGTATACAGAGTTTTGTCAAATAATGCGTCTAAATGCTTTAACAAATAAATGATAACATAATGTAAGTGTTTTTCTATTTTTTCATTTTTCAAGTAAAAGAAAAATAGATGATGAAAAAAATCCCTGGATATCCCGTTATCCCGGGATTATGAAAAGTGTCCCAAATGACAATCCCAAATACAGAACAAGCCCACCAAAGGGGCCATTGACGTGAAATTCAGGCTTCCAAAGAATATCACGGTGTTCGTTTGAAAGAAGTAACAGAATAGGAAATATGGAAAGAAGAAACCAGTTATTAAAAAAAGAAATTGAATTGACAAACTAATAAACAAATAGATAAAAATGTAAGTAAATTATTAAAATGCAAAAGAGTTGTTTTAGGGTAGTAATACACTGCATCTTCGCTTGAACTTTTGGGGTTCCAATTACACGATATCCTCATTAGGGAGACTGTTCCACAGTCCAATGGTGTGTGGAATAAAGGACCTCTGGAACTGAGAAGTTCGACAGAGAGCTAGTGTACTTTATGTAGCTACGTAGTTTGTTCCTGTGATTTTTTCATAGCTCAATGTATAGTTTATTTCCCTTAGAATATCCTTCACCTTTCACATTTAGTAGTATTTTCCACGTGGATGAAAGTTATTCAACTGTAATATCTGCCAATAAATTCTTACTCCAGGTGGATAAAACTTTTATCGTTTACAAATATATCAGAAATAAAGATGAAACATTTCGAAATTTTATCATTTCAGAATGACAGAAATGTCTAGCTTCAATATCTAATACTGAATACAGTGTTAGATTTTCAATATCTAGCTTTATTGGAAATGTTCACACTACCCTAATACAATTCTTCTTGCATTTTGATGCATTTTTATCTATTTATTAAATTTTTTCTTTTTTAATAAGTGGTATCTCGTCTTAATGTATTTCCCTTTACTTCCTCTTACTTCTTCCTAATGAACACCATAATATTCTTTGGAAACTTGGATTTCAAGTCAATAGCCTCTGTGGTGGGCTTGCTCCATGTGAATAGGGTTCATCTACTGAATAATAATAATAATGATAATAATGATAATAATATTCTTTGGAAGCTTGAATGTCAAATCAGTGGCCCCTTTTGTGGGCTTGTTCTATTTGAATAGGGTTCATCTTCTGAATAATAATAATAATAATAATAATAATAATAATAATAATAATAATAATAATAATAATAATAATAATAATAATAATAATAATAATAATAATAATAATAATTGACCAGAATTTCACAATGCACATGACCTTACTATCTCTGTGAGCTTAAGACCGGGTATTTAGGGGGTGCCTGTAGGCTATCCCTGCTATGCAATGAGCACCAATGCCTAGTTCCCCCACGTCCAACGTGGGTGGTCAGGGGGTCAGTCACTGCTTATGGTCAGTGCGATACAGCGCAATGACCTGTCCCTTGACCTTTAACCTTCTCCTAGGAAGAAACCACTAACCCTTTCTGTAGCTGATACGACTTCAGCTCCTGGGAAATTGAAACAAGATCTTTTATAATAAAAGACAAAGGTACTTCAAATCCATACGTATCTATTTCTGGACCTTGTGGAATCTTAAAGCTGGAATTGAATGACACTTGAATACTAGAAGCTGCCTTGTGTGATATTTGTCAAAGATGGAATTGAAAACTCCGTTTCGTAAACCAGGCGTCTGGCAGATTGAATCGGCGGAGAGAAACCTTTTGGAAATGTTTTTTGACAATGGATATTGGATATTGGATTTTGCTAAAGAAATGACAGGCTTCCATTGTAAACCACATACACACATACGTACACATACTGACATGGCTTCAATAATAGCTTATACACATACACACATGCACACAAACATACACATATAGACATAACTTCAGCATCAGAAGTTCTGAGAAAGAAAAGTATTTTTATCCAGGAAAAACAATTAGCCACCCCTAGCTTGTTTTGCTGATATTATTTTGGGCTTGGCTCTCAAAAAAATGAGGTCATTTGCCCTAACTCTATTTAGTAATATGATTTGTTATCAAAGCCTCCTGCTTCTTGGTAAGTGCATCATAAAAATGTATTATTATATTATTTTGTCAGTAGATTTATGTGAATATTATTATTATTATTATTATTATTATTATTATTATTATTATTATTATTATTATTATTATTATTATTATTATTATTATTATTATTATTTCTGATAGTAGTAGTAATAATAATAATAGAAGTTGTTATGGTAAATAAGGCAATTCCAAAAAATAAAGTTATTATTATTATTATTATTATTATTATTATTATTATTATTATTATTATTATTATTATTATTATTATTATTATTATTATTATTATTACTAACGACAGCAAGATGAATAATGGTACCCCTAACATCATTTCCACCTTCCCCAACTCCATTAGCAATTTATATCACTCTGAGCACCAAAGCTGGTAACGGATGGTAATCCACATGCTTAAGAGAATATGATTTATGAATCTGCACGTCATCTCTGTATCCTGTCCGTGATATATGACTAAGGAAATCTCCAGACTAGATTTTCTTTGAAGGAAAAGGAATACTGTGATGCATGAGTAATATTCATCTATTACTTCTGTATCAGCAGAATATTCTCTGGTGGAGAAGTAGTATGTTCATTGGTGATATTGATATATATATATATATATATATATATATATATATATATATATATATATATATATATATATATACAAGCTACACATTCAAATTCATACAGTTCTCTTATGTACAGCACATTCAACATTCTTTTTAATACATATCCCTAAATTCTAATTCCGGATGAAGACATTATGACAAAGTATGAAGAGATAAAAAAATAAACTTCTAATTATTTTTTTATTTGCTGCTGTTATAACAACATTCTCCTCCAGACAGAAAAAAAAACACACCCACAAATAAAAAAACCTGGCTCCAACTTCAGCTGCAAAACAGAGAGAGAGCGTCAGATATTAAGACAATTCTTTGAGAGCAAAAGAAATATTAATAAAAAAAAAGGTATCAGAGACATGGCACAGAGCCAAATTGTCCTCTAGGGATTGGACAGAGAGGGAGACACACTTGGGGAGAGAGAGAGAGAGAGAGAGAGAGAGAGAGAGAGAGAGAGAGAGAGAGAGAGAGAGAGGACAGTGGAAATGAAATAGAAATTTTGAGGAAGAAATGAATAGAGAGAGAGAGAGAGAGAGAGAGAGAGAGAGAGAGAGAGAGAGAGAGAGAGAGAGAGAGAGAGAGAACACTGAAACTAGGATAGGAATTTTAAGGAGAAAATAAAAGAGAGAGAGAGAGAGAGAGAGAGAGAGAGAGAGAGAGAGAGAGAGAGAGAGAGAGAGAAAACTGAAATTGAGACAGAAATTTTAAGGAGAGAGAGAGAGAGAGAGAGAGAGAGAGAGAGAGAGAGAGAGAGAGAACTGAAATTGAGATAGAAATTTTAAGGAGAGAGAGAGAGAGAGAGAGAGAGAGAGAGAGGCCATCGGTGAATTTCCTTCCCCGAGAAACATATCTCTTGATGTTTCAATTTATCGAATGTAAACATTAGTGGCCTCTAAATTCAAGAATAAATACGAATGCAAACTTTAGTGGCCTCTAAATTCAAGAATAAATATCGAATGCATACTTTAGTGGCCTCTAAATTCTAAATAGCTGTCGAATGCATACTTTAGTGGCCTCTAAATTCAAAATAATTGTCGAATGCAAACTTTAGTGGACTAAATTCAAAATAAATATCGAATGCAAACTTTGGTGGCCTAAAAATTCAAAATAAATAGAAACTAAAACGCTCAATTCAAGAGAAAATACGAAAAGTCAGTTCACGCGAGACATCTCCCAAACAAGCAGCTCAGCAATGCATTGGAAATGTCCAAAAAAATAAACGAAAATAAACGAAAATAAAACCTGCCTCTTTGGCAAACAGGAAACTCCAGTTTCCTCTGAGGAATTGAAACCTTGTCGACATTTGCTAACTGAGGTCTGTGACGTCATAACGAGAAAGACCCCACTTTTTTTTTTTTTGTTAGTTTTCTGTAAAAGAGGACTATTGTGCCGGCTTTGTCTGTCCGTCCGCACTTTTTTCTGTCCTCACTTTTTCTGTCCGCCCTCAGATCTTGAAAACTACTGAAGGTAGAGGTCTGACTAACTGGCATGTTGATCATCCACTCTCCAGTCATCAAACATTACCAAATTGCAGCCCTCTAGCCTCAGTAGTTTTTATTTCATTTAAGG
>JANJGK010000010.1:51758106-51769105 GCA_039081455.1 Macrobrachium rosenbergii | reverse complement strand
GACATTGAAAAGTATAGAATTTTGTCACTTCAGAACTTTCCTCAAGCAGCCAAGTTTTAATTTGACTTCCGACTTGTTATTTGTGCGAAAAAAAAGTTATGGTTTGAGAAACGATATTTTGATGGATAATAAAACATAGGAATGTAAAGTATATCAGACGTGGAATATAAAGAATATGAGACATACGAAGAATATGAAATAACTGGGGAATAGGATAACATGAGATTATCAGACAAAGGGATTATTGTGGTATATATATAAATATTATATATAATATATATATAATATATATATTATATAATATTATATATATATATATATATATATATGTATATATATTATATATATCACGTATACGAAACACGATAAAAAAAATATGCATATTTTTTTCATATAACCTGCTATATTCGAAATCCTAGAGAAATATCCTGAAATATCCTACGAAGGATACACAATCGTATATATATAATATATTTAGTGAAATTCAAAACCAGGTAAGCTTGAATATATGAAGACTAAGGACATGCATATTTATTCAAGTAACCGAATTCCTTCGTCGTTCTCAAAATCCTACTGAAAGGTCCTGTGAAATATCCTGAAAAATCCTACGTAGGATACTCCCCAGTAAGAAGCTTCCTTTAGGCCGGACCCACCCTAATTTCCGCTCCAGTAACGTCATGGCTGGCCCACCCACGCCTTCTGGGGATAAAATATCTCTCTCTCTCCGCCTTTTGGCGTTACAAAGTCACAGGTCATTGATTTTTCCTCTCATTAGTTTCCTCTGATGTTTAGTCGTGTCAGGTTTTTTTTTATTGCATTTTATTTTATTTCATTTTATTGGGTTTATTATTATGCCTGTTTCTAAAGGGATTTTATATATATATATATATATATATATATATATATATATAATATATATAAATATATATATATATAGACTATATATACATATATATAGTTATATATATACATATATATATATATATATATATATATTATATATATACATACATAATATATATATTATATATATATATAATATATATAATAAATATATATAATATATATATATATATATATCTGGCGTCGCCATCAATATGAATGATATACTCTACGCGTTCAGTATAGCGCGAAAGGAATCATTCATCTCCTTGCGTCACAATTCCAGTGGGCTGGAATCCACGGGCTTATGGATTTGAATGGAGAAAAGATATTCGTTATTTTCAGCATTTCAGATTCTTCGGAATTCTTTCGCATTCCCGAGAGAGAGAGAGAGAGAGGAGAGAAGAGAGAGAGAGAGAGAGAGAGAGAGAGATGAGAGAGAGAGAGAGAGAGAGAGAGAAGGAGTCCAGGTATTGAAGAATCAGGATATGCCTCCGTGTCCTTCAAAGGATATTTCCTTTTCAAATGCGGACTTATTCCCTAAGGGATAGGATAACTTGCAATCTCTGCCTTTTAGGATTGAACAGGGATGTGGGAAGGATTTGCTACGATACGTGAGCACTGGCAAGAAGGATAAGGAATAGAGATATATGATAAACAGATGCGTTTTGGGGAATTTTTAGTAATTGTAATATATATTATAATATTATATATATACTATATATACTATATACTAAGATATACATTATATATATATACATATATATATATACATAATATATATATAATATATATTATATATATATAGTATACTTATATATATATATACTATATATTATATATATACATGATACTATTATACTATATATATATATATTATTAATATATTATATTATGATATATACATATATATATATTATAATATATATAGTATATATAATATACATATATATATATTATATATATAATATATATATAATAAGTATATATATATATATATATATAATATTATCACCTCAAATTTCGATTCAGAAATTATATAAAAAATTAATAAAAAAACGAACAGAAATATCTAAGTACAAAATGAAGACGCCGAAGAAATATGTCCTTTGCTTTCCATGAAAGCAATCTGCTTGCAATAAATGAGACAAGATTGGCGCCGGCATGCATAAGAAGTGTCAAAAATTGCATCTGCAAGGCGGTGTAATATCTATTGACGTCTATGACGCCCACGCAAGCATGCATGCATGCACATATGCACAAACATAACACGATTGCAGAAGGGTGTGAGAGAGAGAGAGAGAGAGTAGAGAGAGAGAGAGAGAGAAGAGAGAGAGTAGACGAGAGAGAGAGAGAGAGAGAGAGAGATAAGAAGAAACTGGATGATATTCCTGACTTTGTACAAGTGCAATTTATATTATCCACTATATATATATATATGAATATAATATATATATATATATATTATATATATTATATATATATATATATATATATATATAGAATAAAAATTAAAACAGAAACATTGATAAATACAAATCGTAAAAAATTGAAAGCAAACAAAAATAAGAAATGTGAATTATAAAATATTACAAAATAACATTGATGAGAGAGAAATACCAGGAATTAAGTATTATAAACATTATTACGCCTTTTAATTATTCCTGAATGAAAATTCATTTTCTTGTGCAAACAGCTAAAAAGAAAAAAATTATTTAATGTCTACCTTTTTAGTTTTCCGTCCGCACTTTATTCTGTCTGCGCTTTTTTCTGTCCGCACGTTTTTTTGTCCGCACTTTTTTTCTGTCCGCACTTTTTTCTGTCCGCACTTTTTTTCTGTGCCCACTTTTTAATGTCCGCACTTTTTTCTGTCTGCACCTTTTTCTGTCCGCACTTTTTTTCTGTCAGCAATTATTTCTGTCCGCACTTTTTTCTCTTCGCACTTTTTTCTGTCCGCACTTTTTTCTGTCCGCACTGTCTACTTCCGCCCTCAGATCTTAAAAACCACTGAGGCTAGAGGGCTGCAAATTGCTATGTTGATCATCCACCCTCCACTCATCAAACATACCAAATTGCAGCCCTCTATGCCTCAGTAGTTTTTATTTGATGTAAGGTTTAAACTTAGCCACAATCGTGCGTTCTGGCAACGATATAGGACAGGGTCACCGCCGGGCCGTGGTTAATGAGTTCTAATTTGTGAATATTCTGATAATAAAATCTTGATCTAAGAGTGTTGATAGACACAGTGAGAGAGAAAAACTAAGGGAAAAATCGCCCTTATGTCATCTTTCTCTGTCTAAGTAAATCAGCTTTTAATGTGTCAAAAGGTCAATAAGCCTCCAATAAACCTTTAAACTTTAAGCCAAATGTTTAAAAGCTAATTCAACAACTGAACCTGCACCTAAGATGCACGTAAGATTCTCTCTTGAGCTGCAAAACCTCATTCCCAAGAAGCACTCTTAAGCACGTCTCGATCCGGTGGGAGGGAAGCGGCGCTGGAACTGATCATTATTTTACCAAATGGAATTAGGTTGCACCCCTTCGTGATATAAGGGGTTAGTGGGCTAATGTTAATGGGTTCTGCATCTGACCTCGGCGGAATTACCTTAAAACAATTTGTTAATTGTTTTAAGGTAATTGGACTTTGCTGTGTCGTATTGGAAAAGCAGTTTAGATGTCTCGATATCTCGATCAATGCATTTTTAGATTAATCACATTGGAATAATCATTAATAATTAGATATTTGTAAAGGAAGATATGCTCAGTGATTAAAAAAAAAAATAAGTAAAAAATGCCCCGAAGTTTCCTCGGCGCAATCGAGTTTTCTTTACAGCCGCTACGGCGTATAATCAAGGCCACCGAAAATGGATCTGTCTTTTTGGGGGTCTGGGTATAATGCTGTACGAGTCCCGGCCCATGAAACTTTAACTACGGCCCAGTGGTGGCCTATCTTATATCGTTGCCAGAAGCGCGATTATGGTTAACTTTAACCATAAATAAAAATAAAATCTACGGAGGCTAGAGGGGCTGCAATTTGGTATGTTTGATGATTTGGAGGGTGGATGATCAACATACCAGTTTGCAGCCCTCTATCCTCAGTAGTTTTTAAGATCTGAGGGCGGACAGAAAAAGTGCGGGACAGAAAATGTGCGGATGGAAAAAAACTGCGTACAGAAAAAAGTGCGGACGGACGACGGACAAAGCCGGCACAATAGTTTTCTTTTACAGAAAACTTAAAAAAACCCAAAAGCATATCTCAAGGTTCCCTGATCAGACCTAATGTTAAGTTAGCACAATTAAATCGCTGACGTTCCTAGTAGAATTTCTCATAACTAGAAATCTAGTCACAAATCATTCAATACCAGCCCTTACAAACATTATTAATCTTCTCTAAAATCTTTATTATCTATAGTATAATTATTAATCTTCTCTAAAATCTTTATTGTCTGCAGTGTAATAAGCGTTTCTCTCTCACCATGAAGTGATATAAAGTGATGTGTACACAAATATTTGAAGAAAGATTGCCTGCCTTCGAAGAACTAGTGTCTGTGTTTATCTTTTGCATTCGAACCTTCTTCTTGCTTTTGTAGACACGAAGGCAAGCTCTTTTTCTCTATTTCTAACTCTCTCTCTCTCTCTCTCTCTCTCTCGCTCTCTCTCACTGAGACTTCAATCCACGCTTTGAAGTTGCACCCCCCCAACCATTCTACACCATCAGACTCTCTCTCTCTCTCTCTCTCCTCTCTCTCTTCTCTCTCTCTCTCTCTCTCTCTCATCTCTCTCTCTCTCTCTCTCTCTCAGACTTCCTCAAGCGGCTAATCTCCGATGACTTTGATCGAGGAAATAGAGAACATTTTATTCAAAAGTAAGTGGTACGTCTTTTTCTTTTTTAATTTCTTCTTGTGTTTTAATATGACTGTTTTTTAGCTTAATGCTTAAGTGTGTGAGCGCACGCGCGAGCTCGCATGTGTGTGTTCTTCCTCGCTTCTGATAGTATAATGAAAAGATATTTGCAGTCAATTTTGATGGTTATTTTTCAAAATATATCTTTACCATTTTCAATTTTTACTCTGAAGTCTAGATTTCGTTGTATTATTCTCAAATGATTTTATTTCCTAGGCAATGATGAATATTCCCTATTGTCATCATAATCATCATTTTACCACTGAAATGTGTCCTAATTCTCTCAATACCAGATTAGCAGGTTATTAAAAGAATCCTTTCAGAAGTTAGAGGGTTTAATGGAAGGATGCAAAAATATTGTTTGTAAATTTCAATTCTCCTTTCCATCGATACTGGAGTACAATTCTCCTTCTAAGATTTTGTTGAAATATAGGTCATTCTCTTCTGATATATTTTTAGAGTAATCTTCATTCTAATCATGATGGTAGTATGGTATGCAGGTAGATTTTGGAAATTTCTACATAGTATGATGGTGGTCAGTTCCTCTTTCCAGATAAATGTGCTGGTAAAGTCTTCCATCACAAAGATGTATTTTTTTTTTATAATAATTCAACAATGTAAAATTGACTGACTAGAGAGTAGTTACCTGCAAAAAAGAGAAGAGAGAGAGAGAGAGAGAGAGAGAGGAGAGAGAGAGGAGAGAGAGAGAGAGAGAGAGTAGGAGAGAGAGAGAGAGAGAGGAGAGAGAGAGGAGGGACCACGTACCCAAACATCGTTAGCAAAAAGGTCAATTCTATCATGGGTTCTTACTGGAGACTGTCAACCTGAGATTCTCTTCATTAGGGCCCGTAAGATACTTACGAATCATGTCAACTGTCATCTTTGGCTGAGGGATTCACTTCTCTTCTCTCTCTTCTCTCTCTCTCTCTCTCTCTCTCTCTCTCTCTCTCACTCTCTCTCTCTCTCTCTCTCTCTCTCTGGACGCAAGCAGTAGTTCATTATAGTTGTATAATGATCGTCTTCACTTCTTTTAAGAGGCTCGAGTCGACTTCGACAGTGAAATGAGAAAGAGCCTTTCACTTGTTAGTGTAATTAGTGACGACTGTGGTGGCCGCTTTCATCAATGACTTTCATGGGAGTTTCGTGAAGAAATAAAAGCTCAAGAGAACTGGAAAACCTGTTTTTATGAATCACTTTCGTAGCAATTTGATGAAAAGATAAGTTCTTTCGAGAATTATAAAACTCGGTGTGTATATACATATATATAGATATATATGTATATAATTAAATACATACAGGATATATATATATATATATATATATATATAGTATATAATATATATATATAATATATATAATAATATATATATATATATATTATATATATATATATATATATATATATATATATATATTCTATATATATGTGTGTGTGTGTGTGTGTGTGTGTGTGTGTGTGTGTGTGAAATCATAAATAAATCACATAACTATTTTAACCCGAATAATATTAGATCACTGAATTTCCAATGCAACTTTTATCAGATTCAGCTGTACGAAAAATTAACAAAGAATTTTTTATTGCTTGTTAAAACTGAATAAACGAAAAATCTGCCAATTAGTGGATTTTAACAGGAATTTTCGACTGGATTATTTTAAGGAGAAATATATTTTTCTTTCTTCGTCATTCAAATATTGTTTTGACATATTTTTTGAGGGGTGACTGAAAAAATCAAGTAATTAAAATGAAAATTTTATATGAAAAATTATTTTATTTTTTATTTTCAGTGACCGGTTTGTATTCATCCAATAATGATAGTGTGTCTTCTTACTAAAGTTGAGATTTTTAGTTATACAGAGAAGAAATATATGTACTTTTAGTCGTTATAATTAATGCTTTATAATAGGTATCACTGTAGCATAATTAACAATAGTTTATGAGTAGGTTTCATCTACTGAATAATAATAATAATAATAATAATAATAATAATAATAATAATAATAATAATAATAATAATAATAATAATAATAATAATAATAATAATAATAATAATATGTTTTCTCTTCCAATCTGTATAGCATTGCATACCCACTTAAACATAAGACATAATGTTTTTATTCTCCTGAGTAACCAAATAGTTCGAAGTAGTATCTCCAACATGTCGTAAACATGCCAGGAACTCATCGCATCCATATCACTTCATCCATCAAGTCTCTATATCACAACTTGTCCTGGGAATTGTTGCAAACAAGGAGGACGCCGAAGCCTTACCAGGAAGGTAAGGAACCCAGCTTCCTTCCCTACCAGCTAATAACAGTCAACTCGACTAAGAGGAGGACCTGGGAGAAGTTATATTAAGAGTCTGAAGATGCTTCTCGTAGAGCGAGATGGGACTCCCTGGTTGTACTGTCAGCTGATCCCCTTGAAGTACTCCATCAGAGACTGGGTTCTGAAGACTTTGCATTTGTTGGATTTGATTTTGAGATTAGTTTCGACATTATTGCTTATTGTTAGTTGTACTTATATCTGAATTATTTGTGGATGCTGTTCCTTGATAATAATAATAATAATAATAATAATAATAATAATAATAATAATAATTAATAATAATAATAATAATAATAATAATAATAATAATAATAATAATAATTAACGACCAAAAAGATTTTAAATTTATTGGGTTTGATTTTGAGATTATTTTCAACATTATTGCCATTGTTATAGTCGTTATTATATCTGGGGGTTATTTGTGGAGGTTCTTCCTTAATAATAATAATAATAATAATAATAATAATAATAATAATAATAATAATAATAATAATAATAATAATTAACGACCAAAAGACTTTAAATTTACTCGATGTAATTTTGGGATTGTTGACAATATTGCCATTATTATTCGTCGTTATTATATCCGGGATTATTTGCGGAGGTCCTGCCTTAATAATAATAATAATAATAATAATAATAATAATAATAATAATAATAATAATAATAATAATAATAATAATAATGCTAAGAGATTCACAAAGTCCTGATTAAACTGCTGAATAACACAAATCCGCAATTACCTAAATAATTGTATTTTTGTAAAAGAAGAAGCAGACCCATGAAGTTTTAAACCACGACCCGGTGGTGGCTGATCCTATATCGTTGCCAGTCGCACGATTATGGCTAACTTTAACCTTAAATAAAATAAAAACTACTAAGGCTAGAGGGGCTGCAATTTGGTATGCTTGATGATTGGAGGGGTGGATGATCAACATACCAATTTGCAGCTCTCTAGCCTAAGTGGTATTGAAGATCTGAGGGCGGACAGAAAAAGTGCGGACAGAATAAAGTGCGGACGGACAGACAAAGCCGGCACAATAGTTTTCTTTCACAGAAAAGCTAAAACCACTAGAAAACCACAAACTGATCTTCAAATAGTCATCACATCTTTCAGTAAAAAGAGTTACAAAGCAAGTTTTCGCTTCACGCGAAGAACCCTCAACATAAAAATATAAGGAGGTCGTCGACATGTTGAGAACATGTATAGAAGAGTTCACTCAGTGGCCTTTGAAAACTTTAGGAGACCGAATGGCGTTTCTAGAGTTCTCTAGTATAATCTTGAATTTCGAAAACTAGAAAAAGGGGGCGCTTCTAAAGAGTGGTGGAGATTTATACCCATACTTACTCTCTTGACGAGCACTTATTAAAGTTATTAATTTTCTGCTTGTGGTGAAAGGAAGTGTACTTCAGGCGTTAATTTGGGTTATAAGTGGTCTATGTGAGATCTTAATGAGAGGAGAATTCATAATGTGTGTATTAGTTAATAATGAGTACTGTATATACATATATAAATACATACATATATATATAATATATAATATATATATATAGTATATATATATATATATATATAATATATAATATATATATAAATCTATATACTGTATATATGATTACTGTACCGCATGAAATTCTTTTTTTTAATATACCACAAGTCCAACATTATTATTATTATTATTTTTTATTATTATTATTTATTATTATTATTATTATAAAAGAGGAAGAAGAAGAAGAAGAAGAAGAAGAGAAGAAGAAGAAGAAGAAGAAGAAGAAGAAGAAGAAGAAGAAGAAGAAGAAGAAGTAGAAAGTTGTATGCAACATACACACACACACACATATATAGATGAGAGAGAGAGAGAGAGAGAGAGAGAGAGAGAGAGAGAGAGAGAGAGAGAGAGAGAGAGAGAGAGATTGTGTATATTATTATTATTATTATTACGAGATGAATAATTGCATTTTAATAAGTAATAAGCTAATGACGAAATGAAACCGCAAAATATTTCGAAGGGAGAAGCAAATCACAGAAAACGAGAACGACGAATAGAAAACGGGATCAGACACAGACAGGATCAACAAGCGCAGTTAAATATAGATCATCTTTCAAGGAGTTCTGTCAGGCGTTCTGTACGTCTGGAGTTCATGAAATACCGATGATAATCTGTTCTAAGAACTCTCTAGGACTGAAGATGATTGTTGTCAGTCTTTGCCAACAGAGAGAGAGAGAGAGAGAGAGAGAGAGAGAGAGAGAGAGAGAGAGAGAGAGACATCCCTCTATCGAAGGTGAGGCCATGGAGCAATCAATATTGGTAATTAAGTCTTCTGAGCGTTGCCTCTCTGATCTGCCAATTATTATAGAATCTCTCGGCGTCTAGTTGATGTGAAACGCTGTCAGTACCTCAGATTGGGACTGTGGGACAACTGTTTAACTGCAGAACCTCACACTGAACTGTGGGAAAGTTGTTTAAGTGCAGAATCTCACACTAAACTGTGTGGTTATTGTTTAATTACAGAACCTCACACCGAACTGTGGGAAAGCTGTTTAATTACAGAATCTCACACTGAACTATGGGGGTACCTGTTTAACTACAGAACCTCTCACCGAACTGTGGGGTTATTGTTTAATTGCAGAACCCTCACACTGAACTGTGAGGTAACTGTTTAACTGCAGAACCTCACACTAAACCGTGGCGTAACTGTTTAACTACAGAACCTCACACTAAACTGTGGGGGTAACTGTTTGACTATAGAACCTCACACTAAAACTGTGGGGTAGCTGTTTGTCTACAGAACCTCACACTAATCACGGGGGTGTAACTGTTTATCTACAGAACCCTCACACTAAACTGTGGGGGTAACTGTTTATCTACAGAACCTCACACTAAACTGTGGGGTAACTGTTTATCTACAGAACCTCACACTAAAACTATGAAGGTAACTGTTTATCTACAGAACCCCACACTAAACTGTGGGGTTACTATTTATCTACAGAACCTCACACTAAACTGTGGGGTAACTGTTCATCTACAGAACCTCCACACTAAATTGTGGGGGTAACTGTTTATCTACAGAACCTCACACTAAATTGTGGGATAACTGTTTACCTACAGAACCTCACACTAAACTGTGGGACAACTGTTTAACTACAGAACCTCACAGTGAACTATGGGACAACTGTTTATCTACAGAACATCACACCAAACTCTGGGATAACTGCTTAACTACAGAACTGCAACACTAAACTGTGTGGTAACTGTTTATCTAGAGAACCTCACACTAATTTCTTGGGTAACTGTTTATCTACAGAACCTCACACTAATCTCTGGGGCAACTGTCTATCTACAGAACCTCACAATCGAGTCTTCTGTACAGCGTATAATCATGGCCACCCGAAAATAGACCTATCTTTCGGTGGTCTCAGTATAACGCTGTATGAACCGCTGCCCGGTGGTGGCCTGTCCTATATCGTTGCCGTACGCAAGATTATGTCAAACTTTAACCTTAAATGATATTAAAACTACCAAGGCTAGAGTGGTGCAATTTGGCATGTTTGATGACTGGAGGGTGGATGATCAACGTGCCAATTTGCAGCCCTCTAGCCTCAGTGGTTTTTAAGACCTGAGGGCGGACAGAATAAAGTGCGGACGGACAGACAAAGCCAGCACAACAGTTTTCTTTTACAGAAAACAAAACTAAAACATCACCTACACCTCTGCTTTGAAATGAGGAATCAATGATTATCTGATAGATTAAAAAATAACTTAATAAAAAAATACATAACTTGTATCACTCGTTCCATTTAATACAAATCTATAACACTGAATGATTAAATAACCCTATTCAGCAAATTCCAGGAATCCTGGAATGTTACATCACATAAGATTACCC
>JANJGK010000010.1:51750606-51753106 GCA_039081455.1 Macrobrachium rosenbergii | reverse complement strand
GAATGGAAACCTCATTGATATCTAGAAATAGATTAGCAAAAATTGATTATAAGAGTATCAACTTCTTACTTATTATATTTTTTTTTGGGGGGGGGGGGCGGGGGTTAAGGTATAATTTATTTGCTTAGGAGAAAAAATATATCAGATTCTCCATGAAATTTCCAGCTAAGTATTGATTTATTCTTTGCAATAATGATCAATTCTTCTGCATCTCTATGGAGCAAGGCACCAAAAGCCCACTGACTTGAAATTCAAGCTTCTAAAGGTTATTATTATTATTACTATTATTATTATTATTATTATTATTATTATTATTATTATTATTATTATTATTATTATTATTATTATTCAGAAGATGAACCCTATTCATATGGAACAAACCCACCACAGGGGCCATTGATTGAAATTCGAGCTTCCACAGAGTATTATTATTATTATTATTATTATTATTATTATTATTATTATTATTATTATTATTATTATTATTATTCAGAAGATGAACCCTATTCATATGGAACAAGCCCACCAAAGGGGCCACTGACTTGAAATTCAAACTTCTAAAGACTATTATTATTATTATTATTATTATTATTATTATTATTATTATTATTATTATTATTATTATTATTATTATTATTATTATTATTATTATGTTATTATTATTCAGAAGATGAACCCTATTCATATGTACGGAAAAAAGAGATCTCACTTATCAAAAAAGTAAAAAAAATAGTAATAAATGAATAAATAGATAAAGAATGAATCAAAATGCAAGGACAATAGCTTTAAGGTAGTAGTAATTCATTGCATATCAGCTTGAACTTTTGAAGTTTCAATTGCAAGAAATCCCCAGTAAGGAGACTATTCCGCAGCCCAACGGTGTGAGGAACAAAGGACCTCTGGAACTGAGACATCGAGAGGAGATATGAGCCTTAAAATCCCATAAAAGCTGATTGACAGAATTTCCTCTTTAGGCCAAATAGGACCACTTCCTCTTAACGAGGATGTATGGTCGCGTTTCCGTTGATTGGAAGAATCTCATTAAATTTTTTTTGTTTTTTGTTTTGCAAGAAAGAAAATAAAAATTAAATTGTCTTGTTTTGGATAATCCCTGTTGTTCGTAGTACATTGCAATATATTCATGATCTGTTTTTATTTTTTTATTTACTGATTTATTTGTTTTTCTTTCTGCACTCCTTCTCTTACTAATGAACATCATAATATTCTCTGGAAGCTTGAATTTCAAGTCAGTGACCCCTTTGGTGGGCTTGTTCCATATGAATAGGGTTCATAATAATAATAATAATAATAATAATAATAATAATAATAATAATAATAATTATTATTATTATTAGTTCAATGCCTATTCTGTATATATCTAGTGCTATATCTTTGCAGGGCTTAACACGCTACTAATGAGCTTTTTCAATAATACAACCAGTAACTTAAATAGTAAAACATCTAGATTTATTCCTTCAGTGAATCTAGAAATTTCTTCAAATTCACGAAATCGGACGCACTGCGGCGCACTAGGTTGCCAGGACACGATAATTAAGCCCTCTGGCCCGTTGGACTCCATGATGGTCACCCTTCCAAGAGATGTCCAGATTCAATTTAGATTCACTGCCACCATTTATAAGTTTTTGTTAATCATGTTATTATGTCTTCACCTACCGAAGTTGCGAACGATGTACCTGATAGTTAGTCAACTATAGAGGGTCTAAGCTGAGAACAGGAATACAGACACACACACATACATATGGACATAATCGGCACATGTGCAATTATTTCGCAGAAATAGATTTCTGACTCACATCGGGATCGAACCCCGGTCTCCGAAATGAAAGTCCGGGGCTCTACCAGTTGACATACACACACACACATATGTATACAGTATACAGTATATATATATATATATATATATATATATATATATATATATATATATATATATATATATATATATAACAACTCAATATTTCTAAAGAATCTCTCCGGCAACACGAAACTAGATAAACGTTCTTTACCAAAGAAATGACAATGAGATTAATATTTGAAAAAATGAGAGAAGTGACAAAGAGATTCGTGATTCTCTTAAAGGATCAGAGTCTTTTTATCTTCTCTGGCTTAAGTGATGTTTCTCAGTTGTATTCCTTTTGCTGAAAAATCTGACAATACTGTTTCTCGTTTAGGTTTCGAAATATGTTAATCATAATCTTCTCTGGTACGTGGAAGAGAAAAGACCTGGGAATGATAAAATGATTTCATTGCAGTTCAGCCTTTTGTTCCAGCGACAGAGAGAGAGAGAGAGAGAGAGAGAGAGAGAGAGAGAGAGAGAGAGAAAGCTTTAGCTGGTAAGAATGTAGTGATTATCTCTTGTTTTGTTTCATCAAGTTGCAAATGTTGAGGAAATCAGGACTAACTCTCTCTCTCTCTCTCTCTCTCTCTCTCTCTCTCTCTCTCTCTCTCTCTCTCTCTCTCTCTCTCTCTATATATATAT
>JANJGK010000010.1:51730606-51748106 GCA_039081455.1 Macrobrachium rosenbergii | reverse complement strand
ACGCCACAAACACCCTTTAGTAATGCCTACAGTGCACCACGTGAGGTGCACTAACGACGCTACCCCATATGGGGCATTCCAGAACATGATTCATGTATTTCCTGCAAAGTCAAATGATAAAATAGCAACTTATCTAAGAAGGAATGAAAGCACCATTGTGCTTGTGAAATCTTCTAATTCAAACTAGAATATGGTACAAGTACTTCCTACAAAGTTGAATGTTAAAATAATAGCTTTCCCAAGAAGGAATTCATGCACCATTATGCTTGTGAAATCTTCTAATTCAAACTAGAACATGATACCTGTACTACCTGCAAAGCTGAATGTTAAATTAATAGCTTTCCCAAGAAGGAATTAAAGCACCGTTATGCTTGTGAAATCTTCTAATTCAAACATGATACCTGTGCTTCTTGCTTTCCCAAGAAGGAATTAAAGCACCATTATGCCTGTGAAATATTCTGATTCAAACATGATACCTGTGCTTCTAGCTTTCCCAAGAAGGAATTAAAGCACCATTATGCTTGTGAAATCCTCTAATTCAAACATGATACCTATGCTTCTTGTTTCCCAAGAAGGAATTAAAGCACCATTATGCTTGTGAAATCCTCTAATTCAAACATGATACCTGTACTTCTTGCTTTCCCAAGAAGGAATTAAAGCACCATTATGCTTGTGAAATCCTCTAATTCAAACATGATACCTGTACTTCTTGCTTTTCCAAGAAGAAATTAATGCACCATTATGCTCGTGAAATATTCTGATTCAAACTAGAACATGATGCCTGTACTTCCTGCTTTCCCAAGAAGGAATTAAAGCACCATTATGCTCGTGAAACCCTCTAATTCACATTCATGTATTTTATCAGCAGACTGAATAACTCTGACCCACAGAATCTCGAGATAGTCTTACGAACTTTTTAATGAAAGCCACTAAGTGCCCACGACCCTCTCCACAAACTTTGCCAAGTGTTTGTGCGGTTGGTGTTCGGATGTTTTATTAATAAAATATGCCAGAAGTTTAATGAATCTCTCCGAAAAATGCAGGTAAGAATTAGATATGAAAAAGACGGAATTGGAAAGAGGGTTCTCTCAGACTCTTCAGGGAGATAAAACTACTGGTTGCGATGGATTTGACGTACTGCATTTAACTTATTTATTAAAGAAAGATTTTTAGAAAACTGTATTTAAAAAAAATAATTTCTAAATTTTGGTTTTCAAAAATATACATTTTTTTCTTATTATTCATTAATGAAAAACTTCAATTAAATCAAAATATATTTCTAAAGCTACATGTTTAGTTTGCTGTAAAAGAAAACTATTGTGCTGGCTTTGTCTGTCCGTCCGCACTTTATTCTGTCCGCACTTTTTCTGTCCGCCCTCAGATCTTAAAAACCTACTGAGGCTAGAGGGCTGCAAATTGGTTTGTTGATCATCCACCCTCCAGTCATCAAACATACCAAATTTCAGCCCTCTAGCCTCAGTAGTTTTTATTTTATTCAAGGTTAAAGTTAGCCATAATCGTGCTTCTGGCAACGATGTAGGCCATGCCACCACCGGGCCGTGGTTAAAGTTTCATGGGCCGTGGCTCATATAGCATTATACCGAGGCCATCGAAAGATAGATCTATTTTCTATGGCCTTGATTATACGCCGTAGCGACTTTACAGAAAACTCGATTGCGCCCGAAGAAGCTTCGGCTAATTTTTTACTTGTTTTGTTAATTTAAAAAAAAACAAGTAAAATATTTTTGCCCAGCTATGTGTTGCGTGGTAACATTATTTGCAGAACTTGCATCTATATTTGATTTATAAATAGCATCTAATTTATCATTCGGTAAAGAAGGACTTTAATTAAACCAATATATATTTCGAAAAATAATTCTTAAATCTTTGTTGGCAAAAATATAAACTTTTTTTTTTATCTATAAAGGTTTTGCCCAAAATATGTTTTGCGTGGTAACATAATTTATGGACCCTGCGGGACTTGTATTAACATATCAAAACATCTGTCGAAAACTATGAATTTTTAAAAGATAATTTCCAAATCTAGCTGGCAGAAATATACGCCTATTCTTATTTTTAAAAAATTTTGACAAAAATATGTTTTTTGAGATAACGTGATTTGAATAAAAATGAAGCCTTTTTACAAATATTCTACTCTCATCTTTGACAAGACTAATTTTTTTCGTAGAATCTGTGGAGCAAAATCACTGCCTTCATTCCATATATAAGGAATATTCTATCTCCCATTTCAAGTTCAGCCACAAAGTAGACATTAATGGTTTAGCCGAGTATCATAAAATCTCTTTCGAAAAGCTGGTATTCAAGAGATATAGAATACTAACATCTATCTGGAAAAATAATATGGTTGTAATTGAAACGGAATATAGTGTAAATACTAACGAATAGTATCGATTATTATTTTATTTCCCAGTGTTTAAGTTTCCGAAAATCCGCAAATAGCACAATGTACCTGGAACTACGGAACAAACAAATGGTAATTAATCGTTACATTAATTCAAATGGCATGTCCCTGCAAGTGTGAAACAAGTAACTTGTAATTAATCATTTGATGTTTACGTAGTAAAGTTAGTCATTAGATTTCTGGCAATTAATCATTATTTGGGTAGAAATATTTAATTTGAATTGCATTTCCCTACAAGTATGGAAGAAATAAATGGTAATCAGTCATTATATATTTGCGTATCAATGCTTGATTTAAATGGCATGCATACTTGCAACCACATAACAAATAAGACTCTTGCTTTTTAATATCTACTTAAAATCCCAAACGGAGAAAAAATGAAATAAAAAAAAAAATTCAGTGATAAAAGGCTTTACGTATAGATCTCGAGGCAAAGAAGGGGACATTGCTATGGAATACGTGGGCGTGTTCAGCGATGACGTCACTGGGGGCTGGATGTGGTAGGCATTAAAGTGGCACTCTTACTATGGCGCCCCCGGGGGGCGGTGGTCGGTCCATTGAGAGAACTCGGCGACGCTTTGTTTATCTTTATTCTTTTTTTATTTACTCTAGCTGTTGTTCTGTTCGTTAAAAGATTTAGAGATCAAGTTCATTTTTTCATTATTTATTGATTTATTTTTTATTTTCATTTATTTCAAATTTATTTGTTTTTATATTTATTTATTTGCTTACTTAAAACAAGCATTTTTTTTCTGATAATTTGAATAGATTTTCGTTTGCTTAACCGATTTCATAACGACAGGGAATTTATTTCAATATATATAGTTTTTATCTATAGTTTTATATTTTCAATCTCTTTTTTGTTGATTTTTTATATTCAGCGAATTTGTTTCAGTTTGTTTATCTATAAATGTCTTTATATTTTCTATGCTTTTTACCTATATTTTTTTATTTTTATATTAAACGAATTAGTTTTAATTTATTTAGCTATAAATTCATCTATATTTTCTATGTTTTTTACCTGTATTTTTGACTTTGTATGTAAAACAATTTAGTAGCAATTTATTTGTCTATCGATTTTTATTAGTTTTCTGAAAAGAAAACTATTGTGCCGGCTTTGTCTGTCCGTCCGCACGTTTTTTTGTCCGCACTTTTTCTGTCCACCCTCAGAATTTAAAAACTACTGAGGCTAGAGGTCTGAAAATTGCTATGTTGATCATCCACCCTCCAGTCATCAAACATACCAAATTGCAGCCCTCTATCATCAGTAGTTTTTATTTTATTTAAGGTTAAAGTTAGCCATAATCGTGTTTCTGACAACAATAGAGGACAGGCCACCACCGGGCCGTGGTTAAAGTCTCATGGGCAGCAGCTCATACAACATTACAACGAGACCACCAAAAGATAGATCTATTTTCGGTGGCCTTGATTATAAGCCGTAGCGGCTGTACAGAAAACTCGATTGCGCCGAAGAAACCACGGCGCATTTCTTACTTGTTCTATTTGTCAAAGGACAGATCATTGAATTTTTGGCATTTTGTCAACAGGCAAATAGATAAAAGTTTTTGTATTTGTCAAAAGTTTTGGCATCAAGATCTTTTACAAGTTCTGCAGGCAGTGAACTTTCAAACTTCTGTTTTAAACCCAGATGTTCTTCAAAGTACTTTGGCCACTAAACTCTTGCTGGGAATTTGGGAATTCAGGCATCTAAACCTTGCTGGGAATATGGGAATTCAGGAATCTAAATCTTGCTGGGAATATGGGAATTCAGGAATCTAAGTCTTGCTGGGAATTCAGGAATCTAAGTCTTGCTGGGAATATGGGAATTTAGGAATCTAAGTCTTGCTGAGAATTTTGGAATTCAGGAATCTAAATCTTGCTGGGAATTTTGGAATTCTGGAATCTAAATTTTGCTGGGAATTTGGGGATTCATGAATCTGAATCTTGCTGGGAATTTTGGACTTCAGGAATCTAAATCTTGCTGGGAATATGGGAATTCATGAATCTAAATCTTGCCAGGAAATTTGGAATTCAGGAAACTAAGTCTTGCTGGGAATTTAATCATTTTAAACTGGAATTGAAATTTGGTAACAAATGGAAATTTCTGTAAAAATTACAAATCAACATCAAGTTTGAAGGATCAATGATATTCATTTACTCCCAGATTTGTGGATTTACAAGTGAAAATGTAAATATCGTTGATACAGATTAAAAAAAAATAAATGAACAAGTAAATAAATACATAAATAAATAAATAAATAAAATGTTTAGCATATTCCGTAAATTAGAGTCTCTCTCTCTCTCTCTCTCTCTCTCTCTCTCTCTCTCTCTCTCTCTCTCTCTCTCTCTCTCAGGTGAGTTCAGTTTAACTTTTTCTTTTCTGCATTTGCAATTTTTGTGTATGAATTCCTTACACATCATTGTGAAAGTGCTGACGTGTCTTTGCTTATAAGGAATGAATTGAAGTATGTATTATATATTAATGTATGTATGTATGTATGTATGTATGTATGTATGTATGTATGTATGTATGTATGTATGTATGTATTTATGAAGGGAAGACATGAATACATAAAACCCAATGAGGTCTTTAAATAAAAAAAAAAACAATAATGGAAATGAATCAAAATCAAATCAGCACCACCAGACTCTATGCCAAAGGAACGAATAATAATAATAATAATAATAATAATAATAATAATAATAATAATAATAATAATAATAATAATAATAAAAGCGTAAAAATGAAAACAAAAGAAAAGAATAATGATCAGAGCACAACCCAAATCGACATCAATTTAGGGGGTGTGGGGTTGGGGGGAGGGGGGTGGGGGAGGGCAACTATGGAAGGTCTTCACCTCGTTAACAGGGCGAGAAGATCCGATTACAAACGTCATCTGGGTTCAGAAACCTCTGACAGAACTGGATTTGAGAATCTCGTATTACTGAAGGATCTGACTTTCTTGAACTTTTTGGGGGTAATTTGGCGCCTTTTCCAAACTTTATTAGCCTTCTCTTCCACCCCAGGCTCCCCTCCCCCACCACCCACGCCTCCCGTAAGCCCACCCTCAAAAGGTGAATAGCTGGTATCAGAAATCTGTCACCTGTATTCTGCACATTCCTCCTAAATCTGTATGAACCTTTCTGCCAGGAGTCACTTGATATGTCAGTTTAGAAAGATCTCTTCCAGATTAATATAAAATAAAAAAGAAATATAAAGTCTTTTACATTTATGTAAATTAGATCTGAAGCCACTTTCTCAACCTTCCTTCCTAACTAGAACTATTTTCTATTTTCGTTGTGCTTCAATATGATAATGATCAGATATACCTCCATCCAAGAATTCTCTTATCATTATATATATCGACTCTGCATGGGGAGAGTAGCAGGTGTATTACATAAATATTGACGTAATATTTTAAAACTTTAAAACTTTGTAACGCTACAAAATTATTCCCTTTAAATTAATTAGAGATGAAAGTGTTATGCAGTTTATAATAAATTTCGTTTGGGACAGAATTTGACATTATGAGGAAAGCATACGAACTTTTTCTTTAGTTTCAAAATGAAATTTTCCTTATTATTATTATTATTATTATTATTATTATTATTATTATTATTATTATTATTATTATTATTATTATTATTATTATTATTATTAAATATAAAGAATCTTAATTTGCTTAAAATTACTTAAAGGGAACAATGATTCCCTCACCAAATTCTCCAAAATGAAAGGCCTTTATTATTATTATTATTATTATTATTATTATTATTATTATTATTATTATTATTATTATTATTATTATTATTATTAGATAAAAGGATTCTTAATTTCCTCGATATTATTTAAAGAGCATAAGAATTCCTCACCAAATATCTTTTGGGCTTTTTTTCTTGAGTTTTGAATTAAATTTTTATTATTATTATTATTATTATTATTATTATTATTATTATTATTATTATTATTATTATTATTATTATTATTATTATTATTATTATTATTATTAGAAAAAAGACTTAATTTGTTTAAAATTACTTGAAGAGTATAAGAATTCCATCACCAAATTCCCAAAGACCTCTCGTTCCGTCAAACGCTGATTTGGGGAGGGTGGTGGCGGGGGGCGGATTCCGGAAACTCTCGAGAAGAAGAAGACGCATCAAAAGAAGAAGATATGTGAGAGAGAGAGACCTAATTCCCCTGAGGACTTCCCGCCCCTTTTTACTCTTGCCCTTTCTGTTGCCCTCTAATGCCTTCCCTCCCCCCCCCCTCTCTCTCTCTCTCGCTCTCTCTCTCTCTCTCTCTCTCTCTCTCTCTCTCTCTCTCTATAGGGCAGTCCCTTTGACCTTCCATTTCCCCCCTCGAAATACTTTTTCTCTTTCTTTTTTTCTATTTCCCCTCTGAGGAGAATCCGGTGCGTTGATGCCAGTCAGGAAATGTGTAAAAGGATTTTTTTTTACAGTATTGTTTTAGTTTTCTGTAAAAGAAAACTACTGTGCCGGATTTGTCTGTCCGTCAGCGCTGTTTTCTGTCAGCGCTTTTTCTCCCCGCCCTCATATCTTGAAAGCTGCTGAGGCTAGAGGCCTGAAAATTGGTATGTTGATCATCCATCCTCCAGTCATCAAGCATACCAAATTGCAGCCCTCTAGCCTCAGTAGTTTTTATTTTATTTAAGGTTAAAGGTAGCCATGATCGTGTCTGGCAACGATATAAGCCAGACCACCACCCGGCCATGGTTAAAGTTTCACGGGCCGCGGCTCATATAGCATTATACCGAGAGCACCGAAAGGTACATCTGTTTTCGGCGGCCTTGGTTATACCACGTACAGAAAACTCGATTGCGCCGAAGAAACTTCGGCGCATTTATTACTTTTTTTTTTGTGATTAATTCGCATTGTTCTTGAGCTTCCGATGTTGGAAAATAATACTGTCTTCATCTTTAAGGTCTTATACAACTTGGGTATTAAAAGCTTCTTTAAACTAAACCACCTTAGGTTTAGCTTTGTCTACTTCCTTATTGCATCAGTCCGTGAATTGCCGTAACGAGCTGGTATACCTCTAAGATACGTCATCGCCTACGTAATTACCCCAGGTGGAAGGCGACTCTAACCAACTGGGTAGACCCGGCGGTGGCGTATCCTTTATCGCTGCCAAACGCACGATTATGGCTAACTTTAACCTTAAATAAAAGCAATGCTTCAGAGGCTAGAGGGCTGCAATTTGGTACGTTTGATGATTGGAGGGTGGATGATCAACATACCAATTTGCAGCCCTGTAGCCTCAGTAGTTTTTAAGATCTGAGGGCGGACAGAAAAAGTGCGGACGGACAGACAAAACTAACACAACAGTTTTCTTTTACAGAAAACTAAATAACTGAAATTACAACACCAAATTTTACAAGTTTTCCTTCTATAACACTTTATGCCAAACGATTCCTGGAAAGGTTACTGATAAATCATTTCCACTCATCTCCTCCTCATATTCCTGGATATAAAAAAAAGATATGAAGAATCTTCATTCCAACGCAGGATTGAAATATATCTCAAATTTGCATCAGGATTAGAACGCGTTTCAAACTCGTATGAACCGGTATTCATTCAAACAGACAAACGCTTCGTAATGATTCATACGTTTCCATTATTTCGCAAATAGATGATGCAATAACCTGTCATATTGCAGCCTTCCTGGTGTGCATTATGCAATGCATCATGGGATATGATGGATTGCTGATACACACACGCACAGAAACATAAATCATGTGTTCTGTACGCTGTACAGAAAACTCGACTGCACCGAGGAAACTTCGGCGTATTTATATTATATATATATATATATATATATATATATATATATATATATATATATATATATATATATATATATATATATATATATAATATAAATGCGCCGAAGTTTCTTCGGTGCAGTCGAGTTTTCTGTACAGCGTACAATCAAGTCCACCGAAAACAGATCTGTCTTTTGGTGGTCTCGGTGTAATGCCGTATGAGCCGCGGTCCATGAAACTTGAACGATGACCCGGTGGTGGCCTGTCCTATATCGTTGCCAGACGCACGATTATGGCTAACTTAAACTTTGAGTAAAATAAAAACTACTGAGGCTAGAAGGCTGCAATTTGGTATGTTTGATGATTGGAGGGTGGATGATCAACGTACCAATTTGCAACCCTCTAGCCTCAGTAGTTTTTAAGATCTGAAGGCGGACAGAAAAAGTGCGGACGGAATAAAGTGTGGACAGGAAAAGTGCAGACAGAAAAAGTGCGGACGGACAGACAAACAAAGCCGGCACAATAGTTTTCTTTGACAGAAAACTAAAACTTAATCAAATAAATAAAGGAGAAAGGAACATTGAACCTATCAAGAATCATTTTTAATTCAATATCAACAAGACGGAAAATAAAATAAAATAAAACAGAAAAGAATATTTGCATTATAAAAAAAGATAAAAATAAAATGAACAGGAGATTTCTCAGGCACGGAGATGGCGCGTATATTTTTATTCTCAATATCCGGTTGCAGGAGACAGGTTTCCAAGGTTCTTCTTTCGTCAGAAGGAAAGAATCTGGGGCACTTTTTTTTTTTTTGCTTCTGCATTATGCGTGCAAAGTTTTTTTTTTTTTGCGTTTTTGTGCGTTCGTGCATAAGAGAGAGAGAGAGAGAGAGAGAGAGAGAGAGAGAGAGGAGAGAGAGAGAGAGAGAGAGAGAGAGAGAGAGTGTGTGTGTGTTTTTGTGAATCTCCTCTCCTCTCTTAAAAAAGAAATCTCTTTAAAAAAAAGAAATTTCTTTGAAAAAAGAAATCGCTTTGAAAAATAAATCTCTTTGAAAAAAGAAATCTCCTTGAAAAAAATAAATCTTAAAAAAAGAAATCTCTTTGAAAAAAAGAAATCTCTTTGAAAAACAGAAATCTATTTGAAAAACAGAAATCTCTTTGAAAAAAAATAAATCTGATAAAAAGAAATCTCTTTGAAAAAATAAATCTGATAAAAAGAAAACTCTTTGAAAAAAGAAATCTCTTGGAAAAAGAAGAAATCTCCCCAAAAAAAAAGAATATTAAATTTGAAAAAAGAAATCCCTTTGAAAAAAGAAATCCCTTAGAAAAAAAATCTGTTTGAAAAAGAAATCTCTTTGAAAAAAAAGAAATCCCTTTAAAAAACTCTTTGAAAAAGAAATCTCTTTAAAAAAAAGAAATCTCTGAAAAAAGCAATCTCTTTGAAAATAAGAAATCTTTAAAAAAGATATAACTTAAAAAAAAAAACCTCTTTGAAAAAGAAGAAATCTCCCTTAAAAAAAAATAATTATCTTTGAAAAAAAGAAATATAGTGACATCTGCAGTTGTTGTCAGTTGTCACAGTATTGACAACAAATTCAAGATGAAATTAAACATAAACTTTGAAAAAAGATGAAAGCAAATCTCTGTAATAAAAAAGGAAAAGATAAGATAAGAAAATTTCGAAACTAAAACAATTTCCCAAGAGCGGAAGTAACCTGAGAATTGTTAAAATCTGGATTTTGATAAAATAAACTTACTGTTTTTACTTACTGTACTTATTGTGAGTAGTTTCGAATCTGTGGATATATATTTGCTGTCCAACCTCATTGACTATTTCATCTTTGTGCAAATGTGGAGTTTTGTCTTAATTCCATCTCCTTCATGATCTGAAGTTTTTTTTATTTTGCTGTCCAACCACTCGAACGTCCGAAAGTGCCCACCCAGTGTGTTGCTTGGCAGCCTAAATTTCAAGAATAGAATAAAATAAAAATGAAATTCATGTCACAATCTGAGAAGACATTTTAAAAAAATATATTCAATAATAAGACAAGCTGGTTCTGGATGGATACATCAAAATGAAAATTTAATATAGAAGAAATTATTTGTTTCAAAACCACTGCATATGGACTTATTTTTTGTACTGTACTGACAATGTTTTCATGAGAAAAATCCTTCCAAGATTTTACCATCATCTTTTACACTAAATAATCAGCAGTTTTCTTATCTTCTCGTTTCTCTTTTTATCACAGAGATTTGCTTTGTTTTTCTCCAAAGTCGATGTTAATTTCATCTCGAAATTGTTGTCAATACTACGACAACTGACACCAACTGCAGATGTCAGCATATTTCTTTTTCAAAGATTTTTTTTTTTTTTTTGCAAAGAGATTTTTTTTTTCAAAGAGATGTCTTTTTTCAAAGAGATGTCTTTTTTTAAAGAGATTTATTTTTCAAAGAGATTTCTCTGTTTTTCAATGAGATGTCTTTTTTCAAAGAGATTTCTTTTTTTCAAAGAGATTTCTTTTTTTTCAAAGAGATGTCTTTTTTTTTCAAAGAGATTTCTTTTTCAAAGAGATGCCTTTTTTTTTCAAAGAGATTTCTTTTTCAAAGAGATTTCTTTTTTCAAAGAGGTTTCTTTTTTTCAGAGATTTCTTTTTTCAAAGAGATTTCTTTTTTCAAAGAGATTTATTTTATCAAAGAGATTTCTTTTATCAAAGAGACGTCTTTTTCAAAGAGATTTATTTTTTTCAAAAAGATTTCTTTTTTCAAAGAGATTTATTTTTTTCAGAGAGATTTTTTTTTTTCAAAGTCTCTGTTAATTACATCTCGAATTTGTTGTCAATACTGTGACAACAAACAACAGCTACAGATGTCACTACCTTTTTATCCTTTGTTGGCTGATGGTGGCATAATATCAGATATTTCTTCTTCATCTTATCACTCAGTTTGTTCTCCATGGGACAAGAATCGATTAGGGTCTAAAAACGCTTCTGTGGTTCAAAAAACGATTCCCTTCCGCGGCCATTTCGGTAATGGATGTAATTCTCGTTATATTATAATGAGCATAATTCATCATGGCTGTCGGAACTTCATGCGAAATAAAAATTCATCCACTTTTACCCTCAGATAACATATTTTTCTTTTATTTTTGCATTTCCTCATTGAACTGCAAAAGTTGAAATGATGTATGGTAACTATATATGATTTTCTGGAAATCATAATTCACAAGAGCTCTCTGAAATTCACATGAATAAATATTTGTTCACTTTCACATTTAGTTTATAAATCATCAAATGTTTTTGTAAACAGTATTTGCAATCTCTTCTTAAATTGCGAAACTGAAAATGATGTATGATAATTGACGTAATCCTCTGGAATTTATAATGAGCTTAATCTACCAGGGTTGAAGGAACTTCATATGAAATCATTTTTTTTAATAACTTTTGCGTTTCCTGATTGAATCGCAAAAGTGAAAATGATTTATAATATTCAGGAAATTAATATCAGCAAAATTTTACCAATATATATATTTATTCACAGTCATCTTTAGTTGTTGAATTACCTACGCTTTTTGTAAACACTATTTGTACTTTCTATTTGAATTGCAAAAGTGAAAGTGATATATAGTACCTGATATGATTTTAGTGAAAAAAATAATTAACAACTTACCAATACTGAGGAAACTTCATATGAAATCATTGTTTCTTCAGAGTCACCTTTAGTTGATAAATCGTCTCGTGTTTTTGTAAAAACCATTTGTGCTTTCTTGTGGAAATGCAAAACTGAAAATGACGTATGGTAACTGATATGATTTTTGAGAACATCTCACGAAATAAATATTTATTCACAGTTACCTTTAGGTCAAAAATTATCAAATCTTTTCGTGAACGCCACTTGCATTTCCTACCAGAATTACAGAAGTGAAAATTATAATAAGCATAATTAAGCTGGGCTGTCGTAACATCATATAAAATAGATACTTAATGAGAATCGTATTTAGTTCGTAAATCATCAAATATTTTCGCAAACGGCATTTTCGTTCCCTACTTGAATTGCCAAACTGCAAAAATGATTCAGAGATTTTACCTCGTCAAGTCACAGGAGAAATATTCCCAATCTCCCGACGGCGCCTTCGCAGGGGCGTGCGTCTCCTGACGTGAATTCAAAATCTCCTGAAATCTCCTCGGTATTTTTTTTCGTGGTGAATGTTAGGAGGGCCTTGGTGGCACCCTTGAGAATCCAAAGAATTGGATTTTGGATTCTGCATTTTGATTCATTTTAATATTTTCTTGGACTCTTCGCATTGAGGTTTTTGTAGCGCGGATTCAAGGTCGGTTTTGGAGTTTGTAATGCGATTCGCTGAGAGAAACGCTGATGGAACCACGGGAAAATTTTAATGGACCACTGAAAGAAAGGTTGACAGAACCTTTTGAAAAAAAAACGTTGGTGGAACCACAGGGAAAACGTTGGTGGAACCACAGGAAAAGCGTTGATAGAAACACAAAAAACGTTCATGGAACCACAAAAAAAAGTTGATGGAACCACAAAAAAAAAAAACCTTGATGGAACCACAGGGAAAACGTTGATGGAATCACAAAAAACCTCGATGGAACCACAGGAAGAAACGTTGATAAAGCCACAGAAAAAACCTTGATAGAACCACAGAAAAACCTTGATGGAACCGCAGAAAGAAACGTTGATGGAACCACAGAAAAAACGTTGATGGAACCACGGAAAGAAACCTTGACAGAACCACACAGTCAAGGAAAAATCGCTGACTGCACAACAGAAAAAAACGTTGACTGTACCACAGAAAAAAGACCTTGATGGAACCGCAGAAAAACGTTGATGGAACCACAGACAAACGTCGGCGGCGCCTCTCCTGTGAGAGAGGGATTTCTCAATGAGAGATACAGTGGGCCATAGTGAGAGCGTCCCTTTAAATTTCACTCCAAGTGACGTCACGCCCGCACCCGCCCACGTATCACAGGGAATGGCGTGTGTTCGTACGTGTGTTAGTCTGTTCTCTCGAAATATTCTATAAAGTATAAACTCAAATTCTTTAAGAGGATTCACAGTGAATTTAACTTTTAACGTATGAATAATTTACCAAAGTTAACTGAAAAATAGACGATAATTTACCACTGAAAGCTTTTGGCAAAATGAAGTACTTTCTGAGAGAGAGAGAGAGAGAGAGAGAGAGAGAGAGAGAAAGTTCTTATAGAAATGAAACATATATATAGCTTTAGTGTGCTAATATCCGAAAAGTTAATGAAAAGTCAATGAGAGAGAGAGAGAGAGAGAGAGAGAGAGTTCCTACAGAAAGAAATACATGTAGCTTTAGTGTGCTAATATCCTAAAAGTTAATGAACAGTTAATGAAAATTAGATCAGAAAAAGTTAAAACCCAGTTTCTCTACCCGACAGCATCTAATGACATCCGTGGAATCAGATTAAGTTGGAACATAACATCTCTCTCTCTCTCTCTCTCTCTCTCTCTCTCTCCAGCAAAAGTCATTATGTCGTTAGGAGCTCTTGTTTGACAAAGACCAGAAGAATTTCGTTTATTTTTGCGATTTTTTTTTACCGAGATTTTATCTTACGTTAAGAGTAGCTGGGCTTTTGCAAATGTTTAAAGAACACCAGGATTTTGTTTACTTTTGCGAATTTTTTTAATAAGGGTTTATCTCACCTAAAGGGTTGGTAGCGGGCTTTTGCAAATGATGAAAAAAACGGTGAATTTCCACTGTAAAAATTATATTTTGTTTTATTTTATTGACAATTTTTTTGTAAATTTTTCTTGATCCGGCAAAACTGATTATTGAAAAGTGACGAATTGCTATTATAGAACAAATTATTCTATTCTATTGACAGATTTTTAGCAAAATTTTCTAGATCTAGCGAAACTGACTATTTAAAAAGTGGTGCATTTCCACTGTAAAAATTATATTTTATTCTATTCTATTGACAGATTTTTTTTGTAAATTTCTCTCAATCACGCAAAATTAATTATTGAAAAAAAAATGGCGACTTTCCACAGTAAAGATTATATTTTATTTTGTTTTTCTGGCAGATTTTTGGTAAATTTTTCTAGATCTCAAAGATTAATTATTGAAATTTAGAAATAATCACCCAATGCATTTATGGTTATAGTACTGACGTCTTAAATATTTTAATTAATTAACAACCTGATATATTTGTTGCAGTTGACGGAAGACTCAATTAAGAATTTTTTTTTTCAATCTCGAAAAATGATTTTTGAAATTTTCACGACTGTGGTACTGAGTCTTTGCGATTTTTATTTACCTAATTAACAAAATGATCTATTTACTACAATTGACAAAGATTGTCCATATACGTGAAAGCCCAACATATATTAATTCATAACTGATACAGATTCCCCATTTGATAATAGCTGATGATAATTATGACATCTATTCCTCATTCTAGTAAAAAAAAAAACTATTACACGGGTCCCATGCAGAGTTTTCGAAAAAAAAAAGCCTTTTGACGACTTTTTTAACACAGCATGAAAAAGAGAGAAAGAGAGAGAGAGAGAGAGAGAGAGAGAGAGTTAGGAACATGCAAAGTGACAAGGACATCTTTGGAAAATGTAAAGATTCCTGATAAGTGAGCAGGGGGAGAGAGAGAGAGAGAGAGAGAGAGAGAGAGGTTTACAATTTTATCTTTCATGAATTTCCATTACGTCAGGTAATCGATAATTTCATTTTATTTACCCACTATTTAACAAACTCATACCTACAATATATACCAGCCATCAGTCAGGTTTCAAATTTTTATATATACAAATACTAAATACTAAAAACCTATTTGCTGACATTCTTAAGAATATAAGAACGGTTTTTAGGTAGGCGCCAGACCCTCAAAGGTTCTCCTCCTTTCTGTAATAAATCTATTGGCGAATTACAAGGTACCCAGCCAAATTTAGGGTGGGCCCTATAAAACCCTCTGGAAGGTCCACCTACCATAAAAAAACATGCTAACGACTTCTGTCATTAGATAACTTTTTGTTTGCTATACAGTGATATGATTTAGCTGTAGCATTGGTTAAGAAATAATAGATTTCTGAATGATTCTCTCTCTCTCTCTCTCTCTCTCTCTCTCAGGATCAATGTGAAATAATATATTTTTCAGTTATTATTACCCTTTCTATGTGGTTATTTTCCAATGTCTGTTGTCAAATGTTTAATTTCATTTCTCTCTCTCTCTCTCTCTCTCTCTCTCTCTCTTTCTTAGTGGCAGTGTAAAATAATATATTTTGAGTTATCAATCTAATAATTTGTATGTAGTTATTTTCCAGAGTTGTTTTAAAAGTGTTTACTTGGAATATCTCTCTCTCTCTCTCTCTCTCTCTCTCTCTTAGTTCTACCTACCTATCCAATGGCGTTTTTGTTTATTCTTTTGTAATGCAGAGAAAATCAACTATTCTTAAGCTGTGACAAAGCATCTTTTGTAAACTAGAAGGCTAATTTCTCTCTCTCTCTCTCTCTCTCTCTCTCTTCTCGTATTCAAATGCATTTATTTGTTGCATTCTATTGATTTTTTAATAGTGCAGAGAAAATTACTTATTCCTAGAATATAACAAAGCTTCTTTTGTAAAGAAGGAGGCTAATTTACTCTCTCTCTCTCTCTCTCTCTCTCTTCTCTCTCTCTCTCTCTTACTGAAGCATAATGCACTAAAAAACAGCTTTGTGTCTTGTCCCATGTGACATTGTTTGGGCAGGTGGGGTCTAATTGCCCCATAAACTTTTGAAGGCTTGCAACATACTGGACACACGCACACACACACACACACACACACACCTAAAAACACAAGCACACAAACGCACGCACACACAAACGTCTTGCTTGAAAATTCGTGCCTCTTAAGTTTAATATTTCCTTGAGGTATTTACTTACACTTTCTTTTTCCTGAATATTTTAGGTAGAATATTTTTCAACAGTGTTTAGAAAAGTGTAATTATGGCTTTAAATACGAAATAATTATATTTGGGTTTTCCATATTTTTAAAACTTATTTTACAGGTGATTTATCACCTTTGTCCTATTATATGTCAATGTAAATAATATATGTATTTTGTATATATACTATATATATAAATAAATAAATATATATATATATATATATATATATATTTATTTATTTATTTATTTATTCATAAATAAATAAATAAATAAATATATATATATGTATATATATATATGTATTATATATATATATATATATATGTGTGTGTGTGTGTGTGTGTGTGTAATGAAAAAATAATTTTGAGATTTGAAGAATTTTTATCTCTATTGCATTTTACTGTTAATTTCTCTCCTTTTTTTCTTTGGATATGTTAATGTACACAAAATGTATAGTTGATGTATATATTTTTTGTGTATTCTACAATGGAACAATAATAACAAAATCATTCTGTGGATTTGAAAAAATTTTTTTTTATTGAAATGTACTACCAATTTCTACCCTTTGTCCTATTATATGTCAATGTAAATATTTATATTTAATGTAAATACTTTTGTGTTTTTGTTATGAAAGTATGATAAGAAATTATTTAAGATTTTCAATATTCTTTATTTTTGAATCACATTTTACTGCCAATTGCTTCCCTTTTCCTATCATACAGTCAATGTGATTGTGTGTATTTAATGTTTATATTTTTATATATTCCATTTTCAGGTTGAAAATGTTGCAACAAAATATTTAAGCTGCAGTAATGATCAAAAATAATTATTATCAAGAATATTTTTCAGTCACACCTGCTATTTTCAACAATTAAAGATTTCACGTCATCTGCACATGCCATATTATTTTGCATCCAGTTTGTACCCAATTAGAAGCATGTTTGAAGTTCTTTATCTGTATATTTTAACCTAGAGGGGCGGGGGGGGGGGGGGATGGGATGGGTGGGGAACGGGGAAGGGGGCGGGGGGAAGTTGCTTGTTAGCCACATAATTCAATTCCCAATTTAAATCCTCCTTTCATGGAGAAATACATCCCAGATGTTTCGAGTCTTGGAAACTCTTCTGGGCAAACCGTTTCGAAATTGGAGGATAGAATTCTCTCTTCACGAATGTTTCTAGCCCCGGGCACTCTCTTCTGTTCAGCGAGGCTGAAATAAACAGAGCGCCAGAAAATAACATCGAGCTGAAACGCATTGGAAGTTAGCTTGAAAGCCATTCTATTTGTCTGCCTTCATGCACAGAGAAGGCTCTCTGAAACGGAGGCTATTCTTGACTTTCCTCTCCCAGAAGAATCGTGGAAGGTTCGTGA
>JANJGK010000010.1:51711223-51730506 GCA_039081455.1 Macrobrachium rosenbergii | reverse complement strand
ATTCGAAATGAAGAATTGATTTATCCAATACTTTCGATATTGCTTGTGGACTAGGGACTGAAATATAAATAAGAAATAAAAATATAAAATAAACTGACCTCAAATATCTGAGAGAGAACACGTATCTTAAAAATTCTAAGTTACAGAGAAATCTCGTAATTTCTCATATATTGATTGTACTTATCCTCGGAGTACAATAAGTTCCTAGTTTCTGACAGCCAGGATGCGGAAGGTAGCAGGTAGCTTTCGTCTTTCCAAGAAAATAATCCGCATTGTAATTGGAAATATCGGTTACAGACTGATACAGTGCATGATGAGAAGTGTAAAAATAATAAAAAAAATTCTGAGTGACAGAGAAACCTCTCAATCCTGATTTATTGAATGGTCTTGCCTTTGAAGTACAAAAATTCCTAGTTTGTGAGAGCCAGGGTGTGGATGGTAGTTTTCGTTTTTCCAAGAGAATATCTCGCAGCGTAACAGGAAATCTATGTTACAAATTGATACATTACATGAAAAGAAGTTTGTTCTGATCTTGTTGCTTTATGTAAAGAACCATAAACAATAAGTTATATCATTAACTAAAGAAACATGAAACTTAGCCACGGTCTGGTGGTGGCCTGTGCTGTTGGTACCTATAGCGGTACCAGAAGTACGATTATGGCTAACTTTAACCTTAAATAAAATAAAAACTACTGAGGCTAGAGGGCTGTAATTTTGTATGTTTGATGATTGGAGGGTGGTTGATCAACATACCAATTTGCAGCCCTCTAGCCTCAGTAGTTTTTTAAAGATCTGAGGGCGGACAGAAAAAGTGTGGACAGGAAAACGTGCAGACAGAAAAGTGCTGGCAGAAAAAAGTGCGGGCGGAAAAAAGTGAGGACAGGAAAAAGTGCGGGCAGAAAAAAGTGCTGACAGAATAAAGTGCGGACGGAGAGACAAAGCCGGCGCAGTAGTTTTCTTTTACAGAAAACTAAAAAAGGTTAATCTATACAAATGATTTATCATGTTAAGCAAATGTTTCCTAATATTTACCAACTGATTGATGATCTATAAATACAATAATTGGACACAGAAGCTTCGTTTCCAACACATGTTTTGATGACACAACAATATCCAGAATACTGACATTCACTGCTCCCAAAAATATGACACTGACCCGAATAATTGGTCTCACCCAGAGAATAGTTTCACTTCAGAAATGTAGGTCATATATATACTTGTTAAAAAAACAAGCGAGATTACAATGAAGTATTATTGGATCTATGTCACGTTTTTCTTCCTGAATTATAGCAATAACATCTTTCAGATTCGCTGGAATAAAATACAATTTTTTTTTTTTTTGCATTATTGAGATATTTTCATATTTAAAAAGCGTCATTCATACATAGTTTCATATTCAAAAAGTGTCATTCATAAATAATTTTTTATTCTAGAACTGAATGTTTACATTCATTAAAACAATCTTGCATTTATTTTCTGAATTACAGAGATCTTTCTGTATTCAAAAATTCTCATTCTTACATAATTTTTATTTGAAAGGTTAATATTTTTACATTCACTAAAATAATGTTGCATTTATATTTTGTATTACAGAGATCTTTCTCTATTCAAAATAATTCATTCTTACATGGTTTTTATTCGAATGGTTAATATTTATATTCACTAAAACAATATTGCATTTATATTTTTTATTACTGAGATCTTTCTGTTTCCAAAAAATTTCATTCCTATGTAATTTTTTTTCTAAAAGGAAGTGTTTAGCGTCTTCCAGATTCTCTCTCTCTCTCTCTCTCTCTCTCTCTCTCTCTCTCTCTCTCTCTCTCTCTCTCTCTCTCCGTGGAAGAGCAACAGGTCTCGGGATCAGCCGGAAAGGACATTATGCCGAGTTAAAGGGAAAAGATTTCCAGCGAAATCTTCCCCGAACTATATTTGTCATTATCATTTTCCCTCTCCAGAGTTCCCTCTCTCCATTGCCAAAGTATAGTCTTATTATTTTCATAATTTTCTTATCATTTTTTCAAACGTTTCCCCTCTCTTTATCGTCATAATATTTATTGTCAGAACCTTTTATTATTATGCTTTATCTTTAGCATAAGTTTCTACTCTCCATTGTAAAAATATTTTCCCATGTTTTGTTTGTATTATACGTTTCCAGACTTTATTATCAGAACCTTTCATTATTATGCTTTATTTTTAGGATATGTTTCAGTCTTTATTGTCAAAATATTTTCCTATGCTTTATTTATATTATACACGTATTCACTCATTGTCTCAAGATTTTTGTTTTTCATTTCTTTTTTTTTCTATTAATTCCCGTGTTCATTACGTGTTCTCTTCCCTTAGCTAAATAAAAAATCTTTATACATTGGTAGTTTAACCAGTTTGCTTTGCAAACTATTATTACGTGGGGATAAATGAACCTTTTCTCTATTGGTTTATCGTAAATTTCTTTAAACTGAATTATATCTGAGGGATTTTACTGAATTGTACTGAAGGATTTTACTAAATTACACCTGAAGGATTTTGCTGAATTATATCTGAAAGATTTTACTGAATTATACTGAATGATTTTACTGAATTATATCTGAAGGATTTTACTGAATTATATCTGAAAGATTTTGCTGAATTATACTGAACGATTTTAAAGTTACAGCTCTATTAATGAAATATAAAGTAAATAGAAGGAAATACAGGTTCAATATATATTTTGTAATATAACGCTGTCGACATATTTCAGGCAAACAATCAATAAATAATTTATATTCACCTTGACTTATGATTTACTCAGATACTAGGGATATTGTCAGCATTAAACAGATACAAAATATTAACGTAAAACTATGTAACAATGGCAGATCAGGATATTAGTTATTTTACTTAAATCGATATATAAAATTCTTATATTCTAGAGGTGCAGATATTATTGAAGTTAAGTTTAGTAACGAGAACAGTTAAATCTATTTCTGCATTTGTGTTGCCATTCAAGGAAATGTAAATACAGAAATAAATCTGTTTCTCTATTTAAATTTCCATCTTTAATCTGGAAAACAGCGGAAGTAGATAGTGTGAACAAGACAGAATTATGATTTAAATATTTTTTTAAATATTTTTAATGATTAAAATTAAACCGTTCTATATTTTTAATGACAACTGTCCTTTTGAAGATCTACGACTATTTTTTTTATAAGAGTTCATCTCCCTTCAAATCTACTTGTTGAAGAAAATATTTTGGTTTTTCCTAATAATTTCCAAATTCTTAAAAAAAATGAAAATATTGAGATAAAATATCAAAGAGATCTGAAGCCTCGACAGCCCTTAGGGGCATCAAAGGGAATCTACCTTTAACAAAGGAGCAGAGTCATTAATCTCTCTCTCTCTCTCTCTCTCTCTCTCTCTCTCTCTCTCTCTCTCTCTCTCTCTCTCTTTGTGAGCTATGATATGAAGATTATCTTATAGAGAATCATGCTTACTCAATATCATTAATAGAACTCTCTCTCTCTCTCTCTCTCTCTCTCTCTCTCTCTCTCTCTCTCTCTCTCTCTCTCTCTCTCTCTCTCTCTCTCTCTCTCTCTCTCTCCATTCTATTTCCTTTGCATTAATAATGTATGAGGGAAAGCATGACTGAGATCCCACTAGATGCTGGCATAAGCATTACCTTTGCATCGTCATATTATTCTTGAATATTGAAGGGAGAAATTATACGGACGTATTGTATTTATGTAAATATATTGATATTGCTGATTCCGTCTATAATATTTTTCAAAACGTGATTAAAAATGTGTAGTTTTTCATTTATCATATAAACGTAATTATCAAATAGAATCTTACACAGTCCAATGATAATTCTTGATTTTTGTTTGTGAAAATATATTATCCGTGGAATATTAAGTTTAACTTCCAGACAACACTGAAGGAATTACACCCATACACACACACACATACACACATACACACTCGCATATGTGCGTATGTATATATATATATATATATATATATATATATATATATATATATATATATATATATATATATATATATATATATATATATATATATATATATATGTATATATATATGTATATATATATGTATATGTATATATATATATATATATATATATATATATATATAAATGAAATGCCATAGAAACAATTATTGTATTCAACACTACTGCCTTTAGAGAAGGTCTACCCCCTAATAATAATAATAATAATAATAATAATAATAATAATAATAATAATAATAATAATAATAATAATTTTCCGATGACCGTATATAGCATAAAAGCAGCTGGGCTTTCCTAAGAGTTTGCTTTGTATGTAGTATAAAAATAAAATAAAAATAAGACAATGATTGACAGTTTCCACTAAGGAAAATTAATATGCTTAATATCGAAATAAAATTGATAATTCATTGGTAGCTAAAGGAAGAGAATCCGATAGACGAAACAGTAAGAAATAAAAGTCACATTAAAGATTTTTTTAAATGTTTCATAAGTGATTTTGTTATATAGGTATTAGGGCTTAGTGATAGAACATTAAAGCAATTAGACATGATTAAAACTGAATTAAAAATAAAATATGTTTTTGAAATTTATAAAATTAGTAGAGGAAAGGAACTGGAAGTAAATTGAGAGAGAGAGAGAGAGAGAGAGAGAGAGAGAGAGAGAGAGAGAGAGAGAGAGAGAGAGAGAAAGAGAGAGAGAGAGAGAGAGAATTATAACATTATTAAGGAATGTGTATATGTATATATATATATATATATATATATATATATATATATATATATATATATATATATATATATATATATATATATATATATAAATATATACATACACACACACACACACACATATATATATATATATATATATATATATATATATATATATATATATATATATATATATATATATATTCTCTTTCATGTCTTAACCTCCCACACAGCAGGTAACTAATATGTTTTTGCTGTTTATCCTCTCAACGATATCATTATAACATTGCATCAATGAAACACTCTTCATTTTAATTCACAAAATACTAATATGAAACAAGTCAAATATCGTGAGCAAGAAGCACAAAAATAAGCAAGGAAAACAAAAGAGAGATGAAAAAATAAACAAAAACTAAGCAATGTAAACAAACGAGAGACAGGAGCACTTATACACAATGAGATCTTGGGTGTACATTTCATGACTAAATGATGAGTGATGCCTTTGAGTAAACACTAAACACAGAAGTCTTACTCAGAGGATATTAATAAAGTTTGATTCTTGAAGATGAATGTCAATTATTATTACAAATACATAAGGGATGGCAGGGTAAAATCAAGACATTACAATAATAATAATAAGAATTATTATTATTATTATTATTATTATTATTATTATTATTATTATTATTATTATTATTATTATTATTATTATTATTATTATTATTATTATTATTATTATTCAAAGCATAAACCCTCTTCATATGGAACAAGCCCACCACAGAAACCATTGACTTGAAGTTCAAGCTTCTGAATAATATTATGATGTTCATTTTAAAAGCAAAAGAAAGTATTAAAAAAACAGAAAGAAGAAATCACTTATCAAAAAAGAAAAGTAAATGAATTAACAAATTAACAAATAAACTGATAAAAACGTAACAAACACTGAGACAAATTCCAAAATAGTGTTAGGAGGTGGAAAAATCAATTTCAATTAGAGGATGAGCTCTTTCAATAACTCTGGGGAACAGTAGCAAACAGGGCCATATTTGCGAGATCGATCCACTGGGCGGGGAGCAAACAAGAAGTCACTCTCCAGTACAATACTGGCAGTACATTTCTTAGTGCCTTCTGTACCTAGGTAGACAGTGCAGGGTAAATTCAGTGTCTAAGGAAACCCTTGACTTTGGGGAAGCTCACAAGAAGTCTCTGTCCAGTACAATACATGCAGTGCATTGCAGTGTCTTCTGTTCTGGGTAGACAGTGCAGGGTAAATTCAGTGCTTTAGGAAACCTTTGATTTTAGGGAAACTCACAAGAAGTCACTGTCCAGTACAATACATGCAGTGCATTACAGTGTATTCTGTATCTGGGTAGACAGCGCAGGGTAAATTCAGTGTCTAAGGAAACATTTGAAGCAATTTGAAATAAGGTAAACTTGAGTCATCATGGCTACCAAGGAAGCAGTGTCTATTGATCACCTGATCTTGCCCTTACAGTTAATGGGACTATTTCCCTACTCCTGGGACCCCAATCAACAGCCCAGACTGATCTTTTCAGTCAAGTATTGCCTCTGCTCAGTGTCCATGGCAGTCTTGTCTCTCCTGCTGCCCTACAATACCCACCTCATGGTAGCACGCCTGGGCCACCAGAGCGTAGGGGACATCATGTTTAACACAACGAGCTACACCTTGTCCATTTGCCAAATGGCCATAGGAATCATCTTGTCCCTGAAAAGCGCCCAGCTAGCCTCAGTCATCAGAGACCAGAAGCAAAGGGTGTTTTTGGTGTATTCCAGGGAACGGTCTGGAATCCCCTGGAAAGCGGCTCTCCTCTTCTTGGCGCCACACTTCGGAATCCTCTCACACACTGTAGCGTTCACTCTGAGCCACCGCGACGAACTGGACGTTCCAGAGTCCGTGTTGGTGAACTGCTTCAATTTCCTCTTCCTGCTCCGGGCCAGGGTCGTTCTCTACACGTTCAAGCAGGCGTTTTCTCTCAGCGCCAGAGAGGTACTGAACTCGGCGTCTGAGGCCGTTTCAGACTTGTCGAAACATCTCACTGTTTCCACAGATGATTTCCATCGTTTTTCCTGGTCTCTTCATTCCGGGAAGGATTTGGAATGGCGGGAGAGATGCAGAGAATCAGGAGATAATGAAGTGAGGATTATGCATTGCCTTCACACTCTTGAGCACAGGATCTGTCAGGTAAAACTCAATGATATTTTTATAAGGAAGCTTGGTAATGAAGTAAAGAGTTTTCTTGTTTGTTATAGATAGCATTCTTTGCTTACAGTAACAATATTGAATACACAGACACATTTAACTCCTTTATATGTTATAATAATAATAATAATAATAACAATAATAATAATAATAATAATAATAATAATAATAATAATAATAATATTAGAAGTAAAGAGTTTTTTGCTTGTTGTAGATAGTATTCTTTGCTTACTGTAACAATAATGAATACACAGACGCATTTAACTCCTTTATATGGCATAATAATAATAATAATAATAATAATAATAATAATAATAATAATAATAATAATAATAATAATAATAATAATACTCATGAGTCTTGAAATGGGGGAACTAATCCACATTTATGTATGGGAATAAGTACGTTTAAAAATAAATCTCTACAGAGAGCATTCGGGAATCTGCACGATTCCCTTATTTAAATATATGTACCCAATAATATATGTTTCTCCAATAATAATAATAATAATAATAATAATAATAATAATAATAATAATAATAATAATAATAATAATAATAACAATAATAATAATAATAATAATAATTGTAATATTTATATTAAAAGATATTCACACATTATTTTATTTTATGTGTACCATGTAAATTATTGTATAACAATAGCTTACACATATTGATGCCTACACCCCATTTTATCTCTCTAATTCCTTCCCACTGTGAATCAAGATCCTGCGAAAGGATTTTACATCTTTCCACTTATAGGTCCTTACCGTTATAGACAGAGATCCTACGCAAGATTCCTGTGAGAGTATTTAGCATCCTGTTTCCTCGAGGTCATTACGAACCCCTTATATTTATCTCCGGCTCCATTGCAGATAGATATCCTATACAAGGATCCTGCTTTAGGGTTTTACATCCTTCTTCTTGAAGGTCCTAGCATCCCCTTACATCACTTTCCTTACTTCCCTTTGCAGATAGAGGTCCTGGTAAAGGACTTCGCGTCCTACTTCTTCGAGGTCGTGACCTTGACCCTCATGCTGTCCGTGGTCGCTTTAGTCTGCGGCGCCTTCGCCGTCTTCAGCGGGAACTGGGTCAACGGCGGGAGTCAAATCATGGCGGTTGGGTCGCTGGTAATCATCGTCTATCTGTGTCACGTGGGACACGACTTCGAGGCCAAGGTCAGTTTCTCTTTTAGGGTCGGGTGGCGAGAGAATTGAAGTTCCTTCGGTTAAGTCGTTCGTAATGTAGAGTGATGTATATTTCTGGTAAGAATTTCCTTTTGGAAATGTTAATTAATAGACTGGCCATCATAATGAGCAAAAAATACGCCGAAGTTCCTTCGGCGCAGTCGAGTTTTCTGTGCGGCATATAATCAAGGCCACCGAAAATAGATCTATCTTTCGGTGGTCTCGGTATAATGCTGAATGAGCAGCGGTCCGTGATACTCTAACCACGGCCCGGTGTTGGCATGGCTTATATCGTTGCCAGATGCACGATTATAGCTAACTTGAACCTTAAATAAAATAAAAACTACTGAGGCTAGAGGGCTGTAATTGGGTATGTTTGATGATTGGAGGGTTGATGATCAACATACCAATTTGCAGCCTTCTAGCCTCAGTAGTTTTGAAGATCTGAGGGCGGACAGAAAAAGTGCGGACAGAAAATGGTGCGGACGGACAGACAAAGCCGGCACAATAGTTTTCTTTTACAGAACACTAAAAATGGAATTTAAGCTCTGTAACGATTAATGAGGTCTTGTGATAAATCGAGGACTTAAAAGATTGAAAAGATATATCTAAACCTGAGCATGAATGAAATATATATTTTTAAATAAAGATATAAATAGGTAGATAAATATATAAATGAACAAACATATGTCAATAAATAAATAAATATTTATTCCTTTCTCTGCAACTTTTTTTAAAAGAAATTCGCTATTGTCAGTTTTTCGGAAAATGAATTTCTTAATGTCCGGTCCTTTCGCCCCAAAAATAGGTTTTTTGTCGCCTGAAAATTTATAGCAATTTAGATTTATTCCCTGTGAATGTTTGGAAATAGTAAAGGGCAATAAATCCTTCATTATTATAGTTCTTTTCCCATTTCTTATTAGTGTTTGTGTTCAATTAAATATCAGTGAATTACAATTGCAAACTAAGTATTTACTAAAACATGAGTTGAAATTTACTTAAAAGTAAATCTTAGAAATCAAAATACAAACTCATGCTTGAATAATAATATATTATTAAAGTTAACTTAAATTTTACTTATTTTTTCACATTTCTTTCACACATCAGATCAGCAAAGCAACAGAAGTTCTGAAATTATTCAAAAGCACAGTGGCAAATCCCACTATCAAGGAACAGGTAAGTCCTGTAATGACTTCAGGGAGAGAGAGAGAGAGAGAGAGAGAGAGAGAGAGAGAGAGAGAGAGAGAGAGAGAGAGAGAGAGTACCAAAATCGTTCGAGTAGGTTCATAATGTTCGTCCAGTCAAAAATATTATTATTATTATTATTATTATTATTATTATTATTATTATTATTATTATTATTATTATTATTATTATTATTATTATTATTAAATAAGTGGTAGGAATATCATTGTTTAGTTAATTTGATCAACAGTAACTTTTGACCTTGCTTATTTACCTTCAAGAATTTTAAAATATTTTGCTACTTTTGTCCTTTGATTTTCAATTCATTGCCTTTATGTGTGTATATGTATGTAAGTTTGTGTGTGTGTGTGTGTGTGTGTGTATGTGTGTGTACGTATGTAGATGTAACCACAATACCACCTAAGACACTTAACACAGTTATAATGATACCAGTTTTCTATTTCAAGATTCTTATAAAACAAATTAATCCTCAACAGGCAACAAATGTCCTGATGACTCTTGACTCTCTCAAGAAATTCGATATGTGCGGATGGTACAGCCTTAATTACAGCACCTTCATGTCTGTGAGTACATTGATAGCTTCATTAATTTCTGTAAAGTATGTCTGATTCGTATTTATGAAGATATTTGCCTTATGTAGATAGTCCTCTACATACGAACTTTCAACTTACAAACTTTTTGTAAAAAAGTTCTGTCTTCACAATATGTGGGGTGTATATAAGCTTTATATTATGTTCTATATTTACAGGGCAATATTGAGGATTTTTGTTTATTATAAGCTTCGTTTTATGTACAAAGACTGAATTGCATTGATAGAAACTTTATCACTAAACAGTACTGTATACCATAGGCTAACTACAATGCTGGCTGCCTAGACTAACTTTGTTGGACATACAAAATAAATTCAGCTTACAAACAAGCCGTTGTTTCACTGTAGAGGGCCACCTGTATACAGAAACTGTAATTAAGGACAAATTCAGCTAACAAACAACCCCTAGTTTAACTGTAGAGGACTACCAGTATACAGAAACTGTAATTATGGACAAATTCAGCTAACAAACAACCCCTTGTTTAACTGTAGAGGGCTACCAATATACAGAAACTGTAATTATGGGCAAATTCAGATGGAAAACACGCTCCTGTTTGTATGTAGAGAACCACCTGTAAAAGAAATTGTAATTATGGGCAAATCCAGCTAACAAACATGCTCTTGTTTGTATGTAGAGGATTACCAGTATACAGAAACTGTAATTATGGGCAAATTCAGATAAGAAACACGGTCTTGTTTGTATGTAGAGGACTACCTGTATAAGGAAACCGTAATTATGGGCACATTCAGATAAGAAACACGGTCTTGTTTGTATGCAGAGGACTACCTGTATAAAGAAACTGTGATTTTTGAGAAGAGTGATTTCTGTTTCTCTGCCCCTTCCAGTGTCTGAGCTTGGTAGCAACATACCTCGTTATCCTGCTGCAGGTCGGATGGGAAAGAGCCAGTGGGTTTGGAAGGGATTCGAACGACACCAGGCTGTGAATTTCATCCGTGCATTAGTTCTTACTTCAAGTAATCGTGAAACGAGGTTTAATGGATTAATCGAAATATAATGGAAAATGCGATTTCTTCAGATATTTTTTATGAAAGACAGAAAGAGCTATTATCATTATTTCTTATCTAACGTAGTATTTTACTTCAGTATTTTACTCCTGAAAAGTTATCTGTTCAAAGCTTTGAATGAGGTCATCAGTCCTGACTTCAGCTTCGTGTATTAGAAACTTTATCGAACAGTGCAACTAAGAGTGTGATTTCATTTATATATAAAATGCGTGAGAGAGAAACTATTATTATTACTAATATTATATGATGTACATTCATCCATATGAGCAAACCTAAGAGGTCATTTACTTATTAATGTAATGTGCCACATTATACAATAGTTAGACATCGTATAAGTTGATAAAATGCAGGCAAAACTACAAGACAAATAAATAAAGGTTCATGTATGAATGAATGAACATACAGAATGGGATGCAATGGATTTGATGTACAAGGGACCAAATAAATCATGTAATTTTAAAGATTATATAAGAGAAGAATTTACTGAAATCATTCCATATCAATTTAATAACAAAAGAAAAAGGGTGAGAGGCGCTGTCTTGAAATTCGTGGAAGTATGTGAGTCATCGGTACTTTCATTAACTTGAGCGATCAGGTAAATATGGAGTTGTTTACTCTTAAACATAAGTGAAGCCTTGGATCGATGCTAGAAGCTATCGAGTAGAACTGGTGTGCAGTCAAATGCTCCCATCAGTGCCTTTGTGGACTTGATGATCTAGTGTGCAGCTGTTAATATAACTCTTAAAGAGGAGGCGTCCATTTTGAGATTAGAGGAATTTACGTTGAATACTATTATACATGTCAGAGGGAAATATGTCCACTGAGGGCTTTATGGCCACTAACGGAACTGTACCAATTAGGCACCTACTCTTACCCTTGCAGATCTCAGGACTGTTTCCATACTCTTGGGATAGTAGCCGACGACCCGAGCTGACCTTCTCGGTCAAGTACTGTCTGTGGTCAATCTTCCTGTCAATCATCTCCCTTGCATTACCTTACACCTCCCATCTCATCGTAGCAAGCATGGATCATGGAAACATTGGGAGCTCTGCGCTTATATTAACAAGTTACTTAATCCCAGTTTCATACCTGCTTGTGGCACTATTACTAACAATGAGGAGTGGTAAACTAGCCTCCATCATAAGGGACCCAAGCCAGAGACTCTTCATGGTGTACTCTAAGGAAAGTATAGGAGTTCCTTGGAGGACAGTTCTCATCCTCAGTGTTCCACACATTGCAGTCGTCGTCCACCTGGCATGCTTCAATGCAAGCAACCCGGGTTTCTTCGGGACTGAAGAAGCAATCGCCTTGAACGCCTGTACCCTCATTTCCATGGTTCGCACGAGGGTCGCCGTTGTACTGTTTGGTCAGACATTCTACTCGAGTGCCAAGATGATACAGAGGTCAGTGAGTGAATCTGTGTCTGAGTTATCCCAGCAGTTCGGAAGTGAGCATTCAAGTCTGTGGCTTACGAAACGTACTGAAAGGCAGCAATTACGGGGACAGAGTAATCTAACAAACGGTGACCTGAGACTGCTGCATTCTCTTCGTACGCTTTCACATAAGATCTGTCAGGTAAGATGTTGAAATGAGCAGCAGCATATTGGTTAGAAATAGGGGAAACGAAACACTGGGTGTAAATCCTGACCGGTTTCGGCTTTATATGTAAGACATTTTCAGAGGAATGACACATAGTGGTAAGAACTATGATGTATGTGCTAGTGGAACAGTACATATGAACACACGGACCTTTGGAAGCTAAATATTCATACCTGACAGTTAGGAGGGTTTGGTTCTTGCACTCAGATGGCTTCACAAGAACGTTGGCACATATAGTGTTTGAAATTATAATCCTACAGATAAAAAATCAACACCTATAGACCACTATAAATCATAATTTCCAGGAGCACTAACCCTTGTCTTTTCTGCAGATGGAAACCCTCAGGGACGACCTTGCATCCTACTACTTCGAAGCAGTGACCCTTTCGCTTCTGAGCGCCTTGGCTGGAATGGTGTGTGGCTGCTTTGCAGTCCTCAGCCAGAACTGGGTCAGTGGAGGGAGTGTCGTTATGGCCTGCTTTTCACTGACAGTGATTGTCTACACTTGTTATGTAGGCCACGACTTCAAAGATAAGGTCAGTTTAAGTCGTGAGAGGTAATATCATTCTTAGCCAAATGATGAGACGCTGCTAAGATTATGGCATGAATAAACGACCGAATGACTTAATATATCAATAAGAGGTATGGTGAACAATTTGGCAAACCTTGAACATCATTCTTTGGCCAGTGATAAGATGCTGCTAAGATCATGGCATAAATAAATGTATGAATGAATTAGTGTACCAATAAGTGTGGTGAACAATTTGGCAAACCTTGAACAACCCCCACTCCAAAAAAAAATAAAGTCTTAAAAACAAAAATACAACTTGAAGACAAGATGATGAAATGATTTGATCTAGTTTCTACTTTCTTTCTATACATCAGCATCAATTATTCCTGCTACGTTACTCTCAGTTTTACGCCTGCATCTTTTACAGTCTTTGAAATCTGAAGAATATCATCACATGATATCAATTTATCCTTTAAATTAAACCAAAATCTATATTGCAGCTAATTGGAATTAAATCAAAATCTATATCACCAACCAACTCCATAATTGAAAATGTAGATACAGGATTAATTTGAATAAAGCCAGCATTGACAACTGAATACTTAGTTTATTTGTTGACTTTCCATTACTTGTTCATTTTCTTTCTTTTAGATTGGAAAAGCAATAACAGCTATGAAGACTTTTGATTGTCATGTAACAGATCCAGCTGTCAATGACCAGGTAAGTTTATGGCAAAATTAGCAAAAAAGTTATAGCAGTAAGTCTGTATCTTTCTTCTTTTTTAGATGAAAACTGTTCATGATATAATCAACGAGGTCCCTTTCCCTGATTCTCAGAGAAATAGTATCCTGCTTGAACTCAAGATATGTTGGTGGTCATATTGAATGAGAGCTGACAGCTTATGATCTCTCTGTCTCTGTCTCTCTCTCTCTCCCTTTCTCTCTCTATGCTTGGGTAAAGAGGGTGTACCGAATTTTTAAGACTCTGTAAGAAAGAAAGAAAGAGAGAGATGGAAAGTATGCTGATACTGGTAATACTGACTGACTGGCCAGGATGTGTAATGTATGTCTAGAGGAAGGAAAGATTCCTATGGCATGAATTCTAGAAAATTAATTGGTGATCATTTGTAATTGTATTGACGTTAGCTTCTATGTTGGAAGTCTTTTGTAAAAGGCTGAACCCCATGATTCAGTAATTACAAAAGAACCTACCCAGTACACCACTATCGTGTCATTTCATTCCTGTATCAAGTCATATTGGGTCTGTCAATTATGGTTACAAGTGGGTAAAGGTAGGGGATATCTATGAGGGTGTTTAGAGTATGGTGTGGGATTGGTATGACCTGGATTACAAGACCTTGGTGTCGGTAAGCATTTTTGTCAATGTGGACCAAGTTCCTTTTTAAAAGTTTTCTTCCTGTAGTATTTAGTGCTCGTTTTAATTTATATATAAATATACATATCATATATAAATAAAGACAAAATCCACGAGGGAAAGAGAAACAATGGAGTGCTGCGAGGCCTTTCGACTGTCGCCCTTTACTTAACTAAGTAAAGGACGACAGTCGAAAGGCCTCGCAGCACTCCAGGACCACAGTCGAAAGGCCTCGCAGCACTCCATTGTTTCTGTTTCCCTCGTGGATTTTGTCTTTACTTATATATTTATCACGTTCCATATTTTTGTGATTCAGTTATACATTCATACATACACACACACACACACACACACACACACATATATATATATATATATATATATATATATATATATATATATATATATATATATATATATATATATATATATATAGATGTATATATGTATGTATATATATATATATATATATATATATATATATATATATATATATATATATATATATATATATATATATATATATATATATATATATATATATATATATATATATATATATATATATATATATATATATACATTATAATACACACTAAACACAAAACTAAAATATATCCCTTCAAACCTTTCCAGTGTCTGGGCTGGGTGGTTACCTACCTGGTAATTCTACTTCAGGTGGGCTGGCAGACCGTCAGTTCTACGCCAGCTGTCAATTCTACGAACAACTGAGTTCGATTCGGTACGTCAGCCGCGACTTCGGCTTAGTGTCATTGGGACTGCTATGGGAGAATGGAGTTTTGTTGTTGGTGAGACAGACAGACAGACAGAGAAAGTGGTGAATTTTGGGATGGTGGGAAATGTAAAGTTCTAAGAGGTCTCTCTCTCTCTCTCTCTCTCTCTCTCTCTCTCTCTCTCTCTCTCTCTCTCTCTCTCTCTCTCTCTCTCTCTCTCTTATTTTAGAACATATTTCATTTGTCACTTAAAATACAAATAAAAATAGCTTATATTTAATTTTGATACAACAAAATACATTTTTCTTAAATCTTGAATACTTCTGTATATGTAAATAGATAGGAATGTATATTCAAAAAACAATTATTGAATAAGCTATTTTAGAGCACATTTCATATATGACTTAAAATGCAAATAAAAATAGCGTATATTTAATTTAGATATAATGAAACACATTTTTCTTAAATCTAGAATAATTCTGTGTATAATAATAGATAAGAGTGTACATAAAATAAGTAAAAAATGCCCCGAAGTTTGTTCGGCGCAATCGTGTTTTCTGTACAGCCGCTACAGCGTATAATCAAGCACACCGAAAATAGATCTATCTTTCGGTGGTCTCGGTACAATGCTGTATGAGCCGCGGTCCATGAAACTTTAACCAGAAGCACGATTATGGCTAATTTTACCTTTAAATAAAATAAAAACTACTGAGGCTAGAGGGCTGTAATTTGGTACGTTTGATGATTGGAGGGTGGACGATCAGCATACCAATTTGCAGCCCTCTAGCCTGAGTAGTTTTGAAGAGCTGAGGGCGGACAGAAAAAGTGCGGACGGACAGACAAAGCCGGCACAATAGCTTTCTTTTACAGAAACCTCAAAACATAAATATCTAGGAGCTATTTTAGAACACGTATCCTCTTTGACTCAGAACGTTACTATATTTTTTGCGAAACCCTGTAATACCAAGCAAACAAGGTTATTCATTGTTCATTCGTTTTGCCAGCCCACGTGCTCTGACAATCAGGGTCGTAAAAATCACAATTGACTTCTTTGTCGAGTGATTGAATTCCTAAGGTCTCTGGAGGTTGGCTGGTACTCTCTGTACTCTTCATAAGTGGGAGTCTGTATTGGTTATGAATAAAAAAAAAACTGGCTGGCTTCTTTATATGGGATGTTTTTTCAAGGTTTGGACTGACAAACATTAAAGTCTATTTTTTTTTTGCTGAAAAATATGGAGGTTGTTGTTTTAATTTAATTTATTTTGATTGTGCTTTTAAGATAATAATAATAAAATGAAAAAGGATGAATTAAGATTGTAACTTTTTTTTTGCTGAACAATATGGTAGTTTTCTCTTAGCTTAAAGTTGTTATTTTGATTAGTGCTTTTTAAAAAAATAATGGAAATTAAAAAAAAAGATGTATTATGATTGTAGATTTTTTTATGCTGAAAATATGTTTGAAGTTGTGTTAAGATACAGTTGTTATTTTGATAGTGCTTTCAAAAATATAATGGAATTAAAAAAGATGTTTAATTCTGTAGTTTTTGATTTGCTGAAAATGTGGCTGAAGTTATCTTAACTTAAAGTTGTTAATTTGATAGTGCTTTAAAAAAATGAAACAAAAAAGGATGAATTAGGATTAGTTTTTTTTTGCTGAAAAATATGGTTATTTTGATATTGGTTATAAAAGATAAAGGAAATAAGTCGAGCATAGAGTGATATAAAAAGATTAAATAAGATATAAAATAAGTGAGATTTCCTGCTAAAATGATAAATATAGAAGTTAACATTTTTTTTTTACTTTTTGGTGTCATATCTGCTTTTGCTGATGGCAAGACATAAATCAGTTTTCTTACGTCAAATAGCAATGAAAGAGGTATCACATTACTTCCAACTCATTTTTCTTCAAAACTATTTGACCACAGTTTGGCAAATCACGTTTTTCTAAACCATTTGCTTTTGCATATACAAATTTGTATGTATGTATTTGTATTTTGTTTCATGGCCTAATTTTATGAAATTTAGGCTGTCAAGCCAAGCACTGGGTGGTCATTTTAGCCATTCAGTACTTAAGACATTGAAAATAGTGAGTTAGAGTGGTTGGGCAGCAAAATTCAGAAAATAAAGGAGATGAAGTACGAGGATCTAGAGTTGGAACTGGGGATAAAAACCAACAATTGCAATAAAAAGTAACAGTCAGAGAGGCTGGACAGCAAGACTGAAGAAAAGAAGACTAGAGATTGGAAGTAAAGTAAAAGACTAAAAAGTGGGTGCAGCTATGGGCCAAAGGGACGCTGCAAACACCCTTTAGGAATGCCTACAGTGCACCACATATTTTGCATCTTTCTTCAGTGAATCACAATAGGAACTCGGGACGTTCAAGTTCTCAACAAACAATAGATTTCTCCAGTTCTTAACCAAACGAAATAAGTCTGTGTTCCCAAAACTCTTTCAAAAAAAGATTCGATTCCCAAAACTTATGAATCCGGAAGAGAACTCCTTCCGTCGAGAAGAAACAAAACGCAATTACAGCTTCATTGCAAACCGGCAGGAAATGCAAAGCAAGACGCGTCTGTAGTGACTTGCAGCTCAGTCCTCCTGGGAATTTCACCGCTGAGGGAAGGTAATTGAAGGTAATTGAAGTTAACTGAAGTTAATTAAAGTTAATTACGAATCTGTTGGTAGGTAATGGTCTCTACCTACATTCCCGGTGTTACTGAATTACGTAATCAGTGGTATTCTGCTATGAATGTAATGGTTATTCCTTATTTAATATCGGAATGTGATTTATATTTATTTTCTCACGATACTTGTATTTTAAAAGTTCAGGGTATTGGGTGTTTTGAGGGGGTTCGTGTGAAAGGGCTTACTGAGTAATGTGGCCTTTGAATGTAAGGCTTGATTGCTGTAGAGTTGCAATGGTAGGATTATAATACAGTATTCGTGATTTGAATCTAAGGCTAATACAAAAATAATAATTAATATATATATACTGTATATATATATATTTATATATATATATATATATATATATATATATATATATATATATATATATATATATATGTGTGTGTGTGTGTGTGTATATACAAACACACACACATATATATATATATATATATATATATATATATATATATATATATATATATATATATATATATATATATAGAGAGAGAGAGAGAGAGAGAGAGAGAGAGAGAGAGAGAGAGAGAGAGAGAGAGAGAGATTAATTTTTTAGCTCTTTTTTCCATTGCTGTCATGCAACATTTGAGTCATATCCTTTCAGCAAAGCCTAGACATATTCTTGTAAGAAACCTTTTATGGTCTCTCTCTCTCTCTCTCTCTCTCTCTCTCAGGACAATTTCCCCTGACGCAAAGGCTCACATGTCAACTTCTGCCCATATCAGAAATTCCGGGCCTTTGCGGGAAAACTCGTTTCTATCCGTCAGGTTGCTGGATCTGTCCGACGATTCCTCCCACGAGCCATCTCGGTGATGACTCTGAGGAGAGAGAGAGAGAGAGAGAGAGAGAGAGAGAGAGAGAGAGAGAGAGAGAGAGAGAGAGAGAGAGAGAGAGAGAGAGAGGTTTAGGAGGCTACTACTCAAACAGCCGGATTTATTTGGCGTTTACACGCGCGCGCAGGAGATTCAGGACTCACTAAGTCACGCAATGGACGCACAGCTTCTCGTTTTCTTAATCTTTTTGGACCAGATTTTCACAGAAATGATTTCTGAATGCTGGCAGGACATGGAGTGAGGAACTGTGAAGTCGTGTCTACGACAGGAAGTAGTCAGTTCCGCGCACATATCTACTTCCACATATCTATGGAAGATATTGCAATTCTCCCTCAAGATGTACAACTGGAACCTAAAAAGTTCAAGGGAATATGCGTTGCATTACTACCCCAAAACAATTCTCCCTGTATTCTGATAATCTAGTTGTATTTTTATCTGCTTTTTTTTTATTCGTTCATTTATTTTTCCTTTTCCAGTAACTGATCTCTTCTTTGTGTATTTCCCTTACCTTCTGTTACTTCTTTCCAATGAACACCATAATATTCTTTGGAAGCTTGAGTTTCAATTCAATGGCCCCTTTGGTGGGCTTGTTCCATAGGAATA
>JANJGK010000010.1:51700819-51711123 GCA_039081455.1 Macrobrachium rosenbergii | reverse complement strand
TCTCGAAGCAGTTGAAATATATATATATATATATATATATATATATATATATATATATATATATATATATATATATATATATATATATATATATATATATATATATAATGTGAATGAACAAAATATATTCCAAAATATTTAGGGACAAGCTCATATACTGACGATTCTCCAAATCTGAATTTTCATTTTCATTATATTGACAAGTTAATTCAAATTTAAAATAACTTTTATTCAAACAATTATATGACAGATAAAAAAAAAGTTCTGTTAAACATGAAATAAGCTAAACGGGACACTGAAATAGAATATCCTTTTTCGCAAAAAATGCAAGTAATAATTGTATCCTTTCCATGCCTGAATATTTTTGGGGGTAAAATTTTGGAAACGATCATATTACTCATTTACATTTTGGCGTATCCTATGAATATAAATGTCAAACACTCGCGAATTTGATGTTGAAACATATAATTACTGATCCATTTGACATTACAGGGGTTAGGACATTTTCAGTTGAATATTCTGGGCCTGCTATTTGGTCTAGATACTACAATTTCGGAATTTTTGATAATTATATAAAAATAGAATTCTATGATATTACGAATTTCAGTACAAAGGGGAATGGTGTTATAAATGAAAATGTATTGACGTTATTCATTAGAAAATTATGTATATATATATGTGTGTATATATATATTGCATTAATTTCCATATTAGTTTTTATCACTTGCACTTGATTACCGTTTTTTGTTCTATACGCTCACGTACACCCATACATACATGAGAGAGAGAGAGAGAGAGAGAGAGAGAGAGAGAGAGAGAGAGAGAGAGAGAGAGAGAGAGAGAGAGAGAGAGAGAGAGTTAAAATTCATTGTTTCCAAAGGTAGGATCATAACCATATATATGTGTGTATATATATATATATATATATATATATATATATATATATATATATATATATATATATATATATATATATATATATATATATATATATATATATATATATATATATATATGCATGAATGGAGATCTGTATGTTGGTGTCTGTACATAAACATATCAACATCAACATAAACATATTCATAATCATATGCGTATATACGAGTAGACAACGATATACGCAGTCGTTAATATTCCACGTATTTTTTTTATTACAGTCAGTTTATAATATAGTCTTTGGCAGAACACTTATACATTACATTAAAAACCAGTTATGCTTTAGAAAATTGAAAACAGTCATCCCATTTACCCTTTGGCAACACAGAAAAACATTTTATGAATACATCAGAACACATCGGAACATTCAACATCCAGCAAAATGAACGTCACGTACAATAATAATGTTGTGTAGAAGATTCACAATTTTTTTTTTTCATTTAGAGAAAAGTCTTTCTATTTTATAACATCTTTCTTATATTTTCAGATTAATTCACAGAGATCTGGGACGACAAAAATATAAAATTTCTTTATAATACTGAATGTATGTGGGTACAGTTTGGTGTTGATTGTAAGAAGTGGTTAAAATCATTATGGCTCTTTTAGACACTGAAATTATAATATTCCTATGAGGTTACATCTTAATTCCTATGTCACAGGTACAAAATTATCAGTTATTCAAAGAGTAATAGAATAATTCGATCGTAGTTCACATGGCTCCCCTCCGGTCTAAAGCATATTTTTCCTAGTATATTATTTTTACATGATATGTTTCTGTTGGAATAACTCGAAAAAACATTTTTTTCTCTGTTTTCCTCATTATAATGTTTATTTACATTTTCTATTTACCCGGTGTTTCTACGACGCTTTTTCCCCATCCCTGCACTTTTTTTTTAATGAAAAGATTCACGTTTCAATAAATATTCTCCATCTCGACACACAAAAAAGGTCAAAATGGAATATGGAAATTTAAATCTCAAAAAAAAAAACGTTGCTTTTCCTGTGATTATTCACGCCAGCAGTGGCCTTCAGACATGCTCCACGATTCCATTTTGTTTCCTCTATATTTTCCCGTGTCACAGACTCAACCTTTTGAAAAACATGCTCTGGCGTTTCCGTTGAAATAATTCCCAGGTGCTTCTTGCCGTCAATGTTTTCAAGAACGGCTTTTTTTTTCAATCCACGTTCGTCTCGCTGTGCGTGTAACAATGAATTTCTCTTTTTTTATGGTGCCATTTTTTTGTCATGGTTTCACTTCATGGTATGAAAATGGAAAAAATGTATTTGCAAAAACTCACTTTAAAAATAGACTGATTACTGATTTTAGTTTTCTGTAAAAGAAGACTATTGTGACGGCTTTGTCTGTCCGTCCGCACTTTTTTCTGTCCGCCCTCAGATCTTCAGAACTACCGAGGCTAGAGGGCTGCAAATTGGTTTGTTGATCATCCACCCTCCAATCATCAAACATACCAAATTACAGCCCTCTAGCCTCGGCAGCTTTTATTTTATTTTATTTATTTAAAAATGTAAGAAAAACCATGAATACAAAACAGTAAGTTATTACTTTGACAAAAAACCTCGAATGATTTTCTATTATTTTATTTGTTATTAATTTTTCTAATGACACCCACATCACTTATATACATCCATTAATCACATGATTCTTGAAACACGGAAGGTGGTAGAGATTTCCAGATTTGACGTGAGAGAAAATCCAGTTTGTTTGTCTCTGAAATCATGTACTGACTTTTACTTCTGGAAAATTTACTTTACTTGACACACGTCAGGGGAAATATTATTATCTCCTAAACTATCTTTCAAATTTCTTTACTTCACCTCACTTTAATTGACAAGTGAGGCACTTACTTCTTTCCAATTACTTCTACTTCAAGGAAATCCTCATCCACTTCAGAAGTGTAAACTCAGTGTGCATCTTTTCAAGAAGTATCTGATGGCACATTAATTTTTCCATTCACTTCACTTCACTTTACTTCAATCAAAAGAAACCTATTTCCTTTCAACAGAGACCTTCTTAGAAGACATTCTGCTTGCAACAGTTTCCTGCATCATTTAAAAGTTTAATTGTTCACTATGGCTCATTTCATGATAAATCTGCCAATATGAAGTGTCTGTCACCCATTGGATTCGAAATAGAACGCTTCACTTCACTTCAGTTGGCAAAAGAAGTATTTTTGTCTATAGAGATCCTCCTAGGAAACTCTTGAGGCAACTTCCAATCTTCCTTAGGAGCTCATTTATCCGTTGTGCATCTTTTTAGGCTAAATTTGCCGATAAAAAAATCAGAGATTAGATCCCATTTACCCTACTTACCTTAACTTCAGTTAACGATGGAAACTTTCCTTTCAGATGGAGGCCTTTTGAGAAAACTTCTCTTTTGAATCAACTTCCTGTCTTCTTCAGAAGTTTATTTATCCACTGTTCATCTCAGAATAAGTTCGCCACTCAGGACGCTCCGATTGCTCATTAGATCCAACTCGGAACACATCATTCAATTTCGCTTCAATTCAAGTCGACCAAGGAAATATTTCCATGAAAACGTCCACTTAAATCAAATTCCTAATCTCTGAAGAAGTTTTTGAAGTTCAAAGCTGCATTTTTCCTAAATGCTCTAGTCAATATGAAGTCTGATTATTCCTCTCAATAGATCCAACTTGTAACACACTACACAATTTCACTTGAATTCAGTTCGACCAAGAAAGCACTTTTTAGAAAGCTTCCACTTAAATCAACTTCCCAAACTCTCAAGAAGTTTTTATGGGGGGCGTCCAGAAATACACTTTCCCTGAATGCTCGAGTCAATATGAAGTCTGATTAATTCTCTCAATAAATCCAACTTGTAACACAATACACAATTTCACTCGAATTCAATTCGACCACGAAAACCACTTTTAAGAACACTTCCCCTTAAATCAACTGCCCTAACTCTCAAGAAATTTTTTGGGGGGCCTCCAGAAACACACTTTCCCTAAATGCTCAAGTCAATATAAAGTCTGATTAATTCTCTCAATAAATCCAACCTGTAACACAGTACGCAATTTCACTTCAATTCGACCACGAAAGCACTTCTAAGAACACTTCCACTTAAATCAACTTCCCAAACTCTCAAGAAGTTATTTTAGGGTCCAGAAAATTTAATGCACTTTCCCTGAATGCTCGAGTTAAGATGAAGTATCTGATGACTGCTTTCAATAAATCCAACTTGTATCACAATACACAATTTCACTTGAATTCAGTTCGACCATGAAAACCACTTCTAAGAACACTTCCACTTAAATCAACTTCCCAAACTCCCAAGAAGTTATTTTGGGGTCCAGAAAATTTAATGCACTTTCCCTGAATGCTCGAGTTAAGATGAAGTCTGATTACTTCTCTCAATAAATCCAACTTGTAACACAATACACAATTTCACTTGAATTCATTCGACCATGAAAACCACTTCTAAGAACACTTCCACTTAAATCAACTTCCCAAACTCTCAAGAAGTTTTTTGGGGTCCAGAAATACACTTTCCCTGAATGCTCGAGTTAAGATGAAGTATCTGACTACTTCTCAGATCTTGTAAACCCAGGAGTTTACAAGGTGGAGTCAAGATTGACAACACATTGATTTCTGTGATGACTTGCACCCATCGATACCTGCCCATTGAGATCCAGATAAGAGCTGTTGGCCAGTTCGTCGCTCCCAACACCTACAATAAGAATATAAAGACAGAATTTACCAGATGTGATTCTGAAGAGAAGTGATTTTGACTGCGTCTACATTCTACTTGAATATTATTAAATTTGAAGTGATATATGTAAGTGAGATACATTCACTGAATCTAACAAATGTGAATTTATATATCCTAGTGAGTCAAGTTTATATATTTTATTATGAAATACTGACTTGGGATTATCACACTGGAATTCTGTCAGATATGAAGGCCACTTCTGTTAAGCCACTTATCGCTTGGGTAAAAAAAAAAAAAAAAATGAAGGGCACAAACTCTCAGTGCAGTTGACAGCTTTTAATGAATTAGCAGGAAATGTAAGATAAACCGGATGTCAAAGTTTAACTCCATGATTGTTTTTTTTCTCGAATTTGGTAAACTTTTTAATCACGCGCCAAAAGTATTACGTTGAGTGCTGTTTCCGACGACTGGAAAAGCAAAGCCTATTATTCAATGTATTCTGGAATATCAACAGAGCATTTACTAGGTTCGTGCTGCAATATGGCTTTACGATTTGCCTAAAATATTTATTACTGTACTGATATTTATCAATATAGTTTTTAGTACTATACACATATACGTAAACAGGTCAATATACACACTCATGCTTACATGCACGTGCAATGATTTGCATATACAATCAACTAACAATCAGGTGGTACTTAAAATATTAACAGACGAACCATAGATTTTTCAGGCACCAACCATATGCTGTTCAGAATGAAGAGTCGGTTTGAGTTCTTCACATATTTGTCAGAAGGGTTAAGGGAAAACTTATATTTGGATTCTTGCCAAAATTTCACCAAAGGTGGGTCTTGGGACTACCAGCCTGTGACTAGATGTTGAAGATAGTGCTGGCAGTCTTTGATAGTCCCTGAAGTTCTTGTCCAAATCCATTATCATTTCCTGTAGTCTATACTTCTTCCTGGAAAATCTGGCCAGTGTTTGATCCTAAATGAATGACTTGTATCTCTCCTGAGGAAATATGTCTGAATATACCAGTCTTCATAGTAGTTCAGTGGTATCGCTGGTGTCTGTCCATTGCACTGGTCCGAAGTTCAAGTCCGACTCAAGCCATGATAGATTTCCACTATGACGGGACCTCACAGTTCCTGTCACCATCACATGACCTGACCGTCACTTTGGGGTAAGGATGGGAGGTTTTGGGGGAGTAAATAGGGCTAAATGCTGAGTCGTCAGTAGCCATTTTCCTTGTTCCCCTAGGTCTTACATGGATGTAGAGGGCACTGGGGTTCTGATTATATAGAAGACTAAATTCAGAGAATCTTTTTATTGTTTATCATAGTAAATTACCTGCCATTTCTGAAATTTTATTTGGATTCTCAGAAATGAAACGCCCATGACTCCTTGACACTTATAGAAAGTCCATTCACCTTTACATAATTGACGCGCATGCGTATAGACAATACAAACAAGCTTTCATTTAGTATTATATAAAAAAAGCATCATGCAATAAATATAAAAAAAAATTAACACCATTGTATGAAAAGTAATCTCACTTACTTTTTCATATACGCTCATCACACTTTCTGCCTCTCCATATGTCAGTCCGCTGCGTTCACAGACCCACTACTCTAGATGACACAAAACCGTCACTGAACAATAGAGAACGAGACTATGCTAGCAGTAGCGTGGGCTGCCACAAAGGCTGAGGTTTGAAAGTGAGTCAGCAGACCATACGGCCAGTGTGTTCTCAAGGGATGTGAATAATATGGAAAGATGAACACTGTTTACAAAGGACAATCAGGCTGAGAGTCTGGTGTTTTGAGAGAGAGAGAGAGAGAGAGAGAGAGAGAACCTTAGCTTTTGTGGAAGTGTCAGGAAGTGTAGGTGTCTTGTTTATGAATTATATATAAGGTACACAAACATAGGTATGTGTTATATGTATATATATGTATATATATATATATATATATATATATATATATATACAGTATATATACATATATATATACATATATATATATATATATATATATATATATATATATATATATATATATATATATATATATATATATATATCATCTTTCAGATCCCATGCTCATCAAGATGCAAATGAAATAACAAACAGAAAATCCGTGCACAAGCGTAATTAACTATATACTGATTATAATTATAATTACCATATCGTTTTCCACCTGGATTAGCCTGTATCCCAGATTATGTACCTCGAATTTCTGACCCTCCGTTGCATTTCAAACACCGAAAGACATTGAATTTAACACAAACATCATGCAAAACAATAATAAGTTGATCGCTGGGTTGAGAATACATTATGCTGCTTAAGCTGCGCGACAGATTCTATGCAAGAAACATGAATTTTAAGTAACTTACCGTTTTCCATGTACAGAGGAACAGACGGTATGGAGGGGGGAGTTGGTGGCGTGCCCAGAATTCCGCTTGGTGGTAGATCGACCTCTCTCTCTGCATTACGATTGGCAGAAGAAGAAGAAGAAGACCAGATCGCAAGAAAGTAAACATTAGAACAGAAATTGACAAATGACAGGCACCTCTCTCTGGACTACGATTGGCAGAAGAAGAAGAATAAGCACAAAGTGGTATGAGAGTAAATAAACAAGATAATGGCAGGCCCATTACGATTGGAAGGAGAAGAAGAAGAAGACAAGATCGTAAGAAAGTAAACATTAGGACAGCCATTGACAAATGGCAGGCATGAGTGAGATGTAATAGAAACGATATTATTTTATTTCCCACTCTCTCTGGATTACAACTGACAAAAGAAGAAGTCAAAATCGTTTGATAGTAAACAACAGAAAAGAAGCTGAAAAATGGCAGCCATTAGTTTAATATGTCTGAAGTGGTAATGCTTTGTGATTTCCAAGGGTAGAAGCTACCCTTTAGAAATTGTTATTTCTAATGCTTAAGGCTGTTTTGTATGGTTACCAATATTATGTATATATATATATATATATATATATATATATATATATATATATATATATATATATATATATATATATATATATATTTGTAACCATACAAAACAGCCTTCAGCATTAGAAATCACAATCAAAATCAGCCTGATATTTCACATACTATAATTGTTCTACAAACTACAAAATGTCAAGTGTATTCCTTTCTTAGAAGGAGACAATTACCTGCTTTGTTCTTGTTTCGCGAGGAATAGTTCCAACAGAGGGAGTTGAACATTGTTGTGCAATTATCTCTGGCACAAGATCGCCTCATCATTCGGCCAAAGTTTGTAGACATGAAACTGAGGAGAGACAGTGGAAAATTAATGAAGGCTCTGGGGAGGACAGGGAATTCGATTAAAGAGGGACTAGTTGCATACACGCAAGAATGTGTCAAGGGTTTATGTCTGGATGGATTTTCTTATTGTTTATTGGTAAGATCTTTTTAAACATGATTGAGATCAAATATAATGTAAAAATATATACAAATAATATTTTTCAAAAACATTAATGAACAAAAAAAGTTGTAAATATTTCATTATAACCTTATATATATATATATATATATATATATATATATATATATATATATATATATATATATATATATATATATATATATATATATATATATATAAATGGGTGTGTGTATAAATTTAATGAAAGAAGAAGTATAAGGTTGAAAATATATCTAAATAATACGCAGAAAAATTAACTGAAGAATTCCAAATTCCAAATCATTCAGCTAATGAGAATCAAAAGGTCCTTTACCTGTAGATTATAGGGTTGAGACAAGAATGAATGAAAGGCAAGAGTCCCAGGTAGATTCTGATGTTGTACACGAGAGGTTTGAAAGATTCCCTCGACAGACCGTTCTTTAGGATGACGAAGAATATAATCTTAGGTCCCCAGCAGGCCATAAAGAGAATGATGACTAAGATCAACATTTTGATCACCTGGAAAGGAATATTCGTAAAATCATTACCAGATGTTGTAGAGAATTGTTTAGATTTATTTGTATGCATGAATGTATATATAATGTTACATGAAGTTGAAAGTCAGTATCAGTAACAAAACAGAATGATTTCACCTTAATATAAAAGATTATTGTGAGTAAATGGAGCTAATTGCCAGTATCAATAATAAAAGTTAGATTCATTACATCCAAATGTGAAAAAAACTAATGTGAATCAAATTTGAATGAAATATAATTAACATTCACTTTGTTATACCAATTTCTCTATGGTTTAATAAACACAGGAATACCATATCTGATATACATTCTGTATGAAATATCTCCATTATAAAAAGCTAGGCAATGATGTATTTCACCTTGATGTAAAAATAAAAGAGAAAACGCATCATGAATAAAACTTGACGCTGGCAAGCAGACCCTACCTGCTTCCGTGCTTGCTTGACCTCCTCTCCCGACCTCTGCCTGTGCACGCACCTCTTCAGTGGGCAGGCTGCGTGCAGGAGTGCCAGACCTGACGTGGTCGACGGAGAGGGCTGAACCAACCCAGAGGTAACGGAGGCAGACGCCAAAGAGTTATGGGACGAGATGCTGTGTCGAGAATCCCACCGCGTGCTAGGGGAAAAGGGTACAGACATGTTGGGAGAATGGGTATCGGGATGTCACACAGGGTAGAGAAGTTGACAGGGAAGATTTGTGGGTTAGGGGAGAAAAGAGAAATGCAGTGATGTTGATTATTATGTGGAAAATTAACCTGGGAGATTTTCGTCAAGGAGGGAGTTTTGACATGTTGGGTCCAAAGTCCGTGGAATTTATTCAAACGCCGTGAACGTTCATATTACTGGGATTATGATACAATTTTAATTACACCTAACTTGAGAGTTTATGAATCTTTATTTTTTTTAACTTATAAATTGATTTTAAACTGGGTGTTATAACAAAGACATGCGCACAGACAAAAGCACATTAAAAAAAAATAAAATTTATCAGTCATACAGTAATTAAAGTATCAATATAGAAGTGACTGACACATTGATCTTATTAGGTATGTAACCAGTTAAAAGGTTCACCAATAATATTGAAATTTAATTCTTATGTACCATAACAAATTATAGTTCTTTAAACCAAAAAATATTAAAATTCTGATTATATTTCTTTAATTGGTGTTTTAAAAAGGGACATTACTGTTGATTGAAGTTTTGTACAGTCAGTTAGAAATGTTAAACTGTCAGTGCAGTCTGGTAAATCTCTTCATGAATGGATTGGGTTATGTGGGCTGTTCACTCATTATTCATGGGTTAAAAATAGGAGAAATTCAATGATGAGTTAATTTTCAGCTCTAGTTAAAGGAAACTAGATGTGACAGTTAGAGGAATCTAAATTTCTCAGGAGAAGGTACCTAAATTTGAACAATATTTGTAGGTTGAGTAAATCCATAACTGCTTTGTTTCTTGTATATATATAAGAATCTCTCTCTCTCTCTCTCTCTCTCTCTCTCTCTCTCTCTCTCTCTCTCTCTCTCTCTCTCTCTCTCTCTCTCTCCCTGAAACATCCAGAACATCCCTCATTGCTCCATGTAACTTTTAAGCCCTTTAAAGCCACCAAAACTACTTAGCACATAGAACCAACTTTACCCCCAAAACCTCTTACAACCCACAAAAGAGAAACTTCTCTCTCTCTCTCTCTCTCTCTCTCTCTCTCTCTCTCT
>JANJGK010000010.1:51685819-51695819 GCA_039081455.1 Macrobrachium rosenbergii | reverse complement strand
TTAGCTAAATTTCAAAATTCTCCTCTGATGTATCTCTACATAGAAGCTATTATCTGTAGCCCCTGTGTATAGCAAAATAAACTATGAAATTCACAAACGTAGGACCATAATCATTAGGAAACTGTCTGCGATTTCTAATTTGAAAACGTTTTAAATTCCCTACACAAATGAAAACAAATTATTCCTTTGATATATCTTTACATAGAAACTATTGTCCATGGCCCCTGTGTGCCATGAGTTATCCTATATCATCAACAAATATAGGCCTTTAGGCTCTAGAAAACTATGTTCAATTTCTCTTCTAGAAAATGTTTTAAATTCCCTTATTAAAGGAATACCATTTTACTTGGCAAAGAATTCCTCTGTTGACAAAAAAATGAAAATTAATGAATTTCTTTATCTTGGGGAATCATATTACAGAAATCAACATTCCCAGTAAACAATTATCAGTTAATGAACCTTTTAAAAAAAATTTAAAAATTTTCCACACTGACAGACATAGTTTGTAAGTAGGCTGAAAATAATTTGTAGTTTTTAGTATCTTCATTTTTTGGCAAAATATTCATTTTCATATTATAACATATTTACAAAGATCCGGATTTAAGATTTATGAAACCCATTTTATTTATTTGAAAGTTTGAATGGTTATATTAAAGAAATGTGAAGAGCATTATCTTAAATTACTTAGGAATAAAAGTATTTTCTACGAAATTGATTACATACGTAAAATTGTCATTAATTAAATATATGGGTTGTCTTTGATTGACATAATTATCTCAATTCCTAAGACATTTTTTAAGATATCAATTGTGGTGTGTGATTTTTTTATTGTATTTGTGTTTCTCAAACCAATATTCCATGGAGACTCTGAAATGTCCATGTCTGTCTGTCTGTCTGTCTCTCTCTCTCTCTCTCTCTCTCTCTCTCTCTCTCTCTCCAAACAGAATAAAATGATCAGATTTAATCGAACACAATGTGCTAAAAGCAGGACTGCTATTAACACTGGCCCTCTCTCTCTCTCTCTCTCTCTCTCTCTCTCTCTCTCTCTCTCTCTCTCTCTCTCTCTCTCTCTCTCTCTCTCTCTAAAAAGGCTTATATTATTAAAGCTGTTTTCACAGGATAAACTAAAAGTAAGACTGTTATCAGTAGTTCTCTCTCTCTCTCTCTCTCTCTCTCTCTCTCTCTCTCTCTCTCTCTCTCTCTCTCTCTCTCTCTCTCTTATTACAGGAGATTTAGGACCTGATGAAGAGCCAAGGCAGCCAAGGACACACGAAAGTGAAGACGAATGAGCTTCATAGTGAATGACATATGTCGTTGACAGAATGTAAGGGGAGCACTGTCTGCAAACTCATTCTGCCTAAGGTCTATAGAGAGATTTACTTGGGTTTATGAGTTGTTCTGGATTCTGTCTCTCTGTCTCTCTTTCTATCTATTTATCTATATTTTTTAAATAATATATATATATATATATATATATATATATATATATATATATATATATATATATATATATATATATATATGTACACATAACTGCATATATATAAATATATGTGTGTATATATATATATATATATATATATATATATATATATATATATATATATATATATATGTACACATATATGCATATATATAAATATATGTGTTATATATATATATATATATATATATATATATATATATATATATAATATATATATATAATTATATATTATTGCTAATAAGTGTTAAAACCATTAAATAACGTCGCTGTTTGTATAATTAGCATTTCTAGTTATTAACTAGAAGTAAGAACGCACAGAAATTAATGTTTGATAAAGAGTTAAATATATATATATATATATATATATATATATATATATATATATATATATATATATATATATATATATATATATATATAACTAATTATTAACAGTAATATCTGTGCTTCTTATCCATGGCTTGATAACTCCAAGAAATAATTTATGTATATTACAAAATTATATAATAATAATCAAAACACTAAACACCAATAATTCCTCGACAAAAATTGAATTAGAAAACCTGTCTATTCTATAGCTGATTCCGGAAAGGGAATTTTAACCTAATACCCAATTTAATCGCTTCAGGAATTCCTGGATTAACAGGATTTTATAAAGGAAGTATTTGATAAGCGTTAATCCCCTATCGATGCAGGATTTAAGGGATTTCATAACCGTCAGTACTTCGGTTTTAGTTTTCTGTAAAAGAAAATGAGTGTGCCGGCTTTGTCTGTCCGTCCGCACTTTTTCTGTCAGCCCTCAGGTCTTAAAAACTACTGAGGCTAGAGGGCTGCAAATTGGTATGTTGATCATCCACCCTCCGATCATCAAACATACCAAATTGCAGCCCCCTTGCCTCAGTAGTTTTTATTTTATTTAAGGTTAAAGTTAGCCATGCTCGTGCATCTGGCAATAATATAGGATAGGCCACCATCGGACCTTGGTTCAAGTTTCATGGGCCGCGGCGAATACAGCATTATACCGAGATCACCGAAAGATAGATTTATTTTCGGTGGCCTTGATTATAAGCTGTAGTGGCTGTACAGAAAACTCGATTGCGCCGAAGAAACTTCTGCCCATTTTTTACGTGTTTAATTATGTGTTATATGTTGATCTGTTAGCTGAGGTTATTATAGTTTCAACATTTTTGGGGGTTGAATTTGATGGTTTATTTTTTTCCAAAGTGGTGTTTGTATTCTAGCTTGAATAGCTTACTGATGTTCTGAAAATTATTATTATTATTATTATTATTATTATTATTATTATTATTATTATTATTATTATTATTTCTGGTTTGAATTGCACATTTCATTTTGTTTAAAATGTCATTGGTGATTTAACATAAACATTTTCCTGATATTCTGGAAGTAACTTCTTCTTCTTCTTCTTCTTATTGTTATTATTATTATTATTTTACGATTATCATTAAGTATATGAATAAATGAATTTATTTCCATGCAATATAGAGGTACTGACACACATACACACACACACACTATATATATATATATATATATATATATATATATATATATATATATATATATATATATATATATATATATATATACATATATACAGTATATTCCCCCTTAGCGTTACCTTGTCACATTGCGAGTCCCTTTATCTCTAGCCATAGACGCCACGATGATGCTATTCCCAGACACCCCGACGAGGAACGTAAGGGCATGGGTGACCACGATGGGCACGAAGCTCGGATTGGCCTTGTAGGGCTTCCGCATCTCCTGGGGGTCGTTCATGGGGATGCAGTTGTTCCAGACGAAGGTCTTGTTCTTCTGCGTGAACACGCAGAAGCTGGGAGCTCCGGCGAGCTGGTCTTCGTAGTTGAGGGCGTCCGTGGCATTCTCCAGGGGCGTGTAGCTGAAGGAGGAGGTGTTGGAGAAGAAGGGCCAGAAGGTGTCGCTCGTGCTGGTGCTGGCGATGCCTTCCAGGGGGCTCCTGAAGTCCAGGGCGTAGTCTGGTTCCTCCTGGACGGACAGGGATATGTCGTAGGACCTCAGAAGGGCGTCGCTGATATTCATCTTTGAGGCGGGGGCTCCGAAGGGGGCCTTTGGAATTCGGAGTTTGGTCTGTGTGTGTCTGTGTATGTCTGTGTATATCTGTGTATTCTTAACTTTACCAGAAGTGGGATGCACCGAATTTCCTTTATTGCCTCCTAATTACTTAAATATTTTTTCATAATTATTTCTGAAAGTAAAATAATTTTTTTTTTTACTGATTTCGTTCTATGATTCTATTAACCTACTTAAATGTTTTTTTCTATTTTTTTTTATTACACTAGCATCTTATTTTTCCACTTATTTCCTCCTGTAGTTCTGTTAACTTGGTTTGTTCTATTTTCCTAATTTATTACAGTACCACTTTTTATTTTCACTTATTTCTGTCTATGGTTGCGGATATGAAATGAATGACAGACACTCATTCTGAGATTAGTTTTTCAACACACGGATTTTGGCGCTTTTCTGTTCCTTGGCAATCTGAAAATAAATCTTTAATTTTTATCACACACTTCCTCTCTTTATTTCTTCCTTATTTCTGTTTATTGGTTAATTCCTGCTTAACACTTTTTCTTTTTATTTCTTCCTCATTTCTGTCCATTGGTTCATTGCTGTTTCACACTTTTTCTGTGTATTTCTTCCTTATATTTCTGTCTACTGATCAATTGCTGTTTCACACTTTTCTGTTTATCTCTTCCTTATTTCTGTCTATTGGTAAATTTCTGTTTCACACTTTTTCTGTTTTTTTATTCTATATTTGTCTAACAGTTCTTACTTGTCATAACATTATTATAGATTAAAAGTACATCTAAATTCTAGGATTATATAATGACTGTCCCATTTCCAAACCTCTTATTTCCTGTTGACAATTCCTGGAAACTAGCAAGTCAGTTTTTACTTTCAAACACACCAATTTTATTCGCTTTTAACCAGTTTTTTCGTCGCCTTCCGGTAACTACGAAACGAATGACGTCATACGACTCAGCCATTTTGCCGTTACAGACTGAAAAAATAATATGAATAAGATAGAGTCTAGGGTATTTCCAATTAATTATTAGTAAAACGTCTGGATTTAATTTTATGGTTCATTTCACATCACGAAAGCTCTTGAGCACTATGTGACTATAGGAGATTGCTGGAAAAAAAATAGAGAAATTATTGGAAGACGTAATTAATAGTATATATTGTTGTAGGGACATTTTTCGACGAGATACTTGAACTATATAAAAATTAGTCAGTCAATTAATGGGTCTCTCTTTCTTTCTTTGTATATGTGTAAATGTATGTATGGATGTATGCAATATATATATATATATATATATATATATATATATATATATATATATATATATATATATATATATATATAATCCTTACTATCCAACGGACTAATGGTATTCCTAATATAAAAAAGCAAACTTAAAATAACAAATTATAAAATTATCGTACAATATAACATTTACCTTGAAATGTAAACGATTAAGTCCTATGAGAACCAACCTCTGTATCACAGACATAATAAAAAAAATTTATTTTATAAAGTGAATATCTTCATAAATATTGAACAGTCCTTTAGAATTAATGAATGCTAAAATATTAATATATTCACTAGAATATTAACTATGATGAAACCGTTCTAGAAAGACAGAAAAAAATATAGACGGAAAGTCAGGTCAAATTATTTATGCAGTCTTGAACAGAAGTAATCTATAAGTTTTAATTATGGAAACATGACGGAATTAATAATGAAAATAGCCTCAAGTAATTTTAAGCTAGAGTTTATTCTTGAATGATTAAATTTACGATTAAGTTAATAAGATACAAATACAAATAATTTTCTGACACAAGGAAGAAGAAAAATTAATTTCTTATGAAGTATATTAGTTTAAGATTATTCGCGGCTTCAGAAAAAAAACAATACTTCGATTGTATTGCGAATAAATTATTAGCATACAAATATAAATAATTTTTTGACACAAGGAAGAAAAAAAATAACTTTTTATGAAGTATAATTTGTTTAAGATTGCTCAAGGTTTTATAGAAAAAAATACCTAATTTCTATAAAAGACGCATCATTTTACTTTCCAAAAGGTCACGACCTATTGTCACGTGACGTGTAGATCACTTGAGCGCTAAAGAAGAGTCTATGCAATGGAGATAAAGTATGAATACGAATGTATGAGTGTGCAAACATTAATAAATCGTGAAGAATAATTTTTATTTACCTGAGAGATAAGTGTGTATGCAATCGAGGATAAGTATGCATTCGAATGCATGAGTGTGCATACATTAACAAATCGTGAAGAAAAATTTTTATTCTATCAGAGAGCTAAGGAAGTATGTACGCAATCGAGACAAAGTATGAATGCAAACGCATGCTTGTGCATACATCAATAAATCTTAGAATAAAAGCGACGAATCTATATTGATCCCTTAAATGACCCAGGATTCAGTAATAACTGATTACAGGACATAAGAGATTAGCTGGAAACCGCATGAATTATTAACGGAAAAATTAATGGCACAGGCTATTACGAGGGAAGAGCGTTCGCTTCAAAACTTGTTTGCCTACTTCATCTTTTTTTAACTACGAGCTCAGTTTCGTCTCTATTCTGGGGGGATTTCGGAGACAAAATGTCTGTTTGAGTTGTGAGTTTTAAATCTAATTAAACGTTCTTGGTTTAATGTATATACTACGTGATTTCATGGGCTAAAGTTATTGAAAATAAAAAAATTTTCATCTAATAGAAATTTGTATAAAAATGTTTGCGAAATCTTTAACAAAGTCTAAGGACTCTGCACATAATATTTCACAACAAGCCGCCAAGAATAACCCTGTATGTAATTTTCGCTCTTGTAAAATACGAATTTAAAGTATTTTACAGCGAGGGCCGACGGGAAAGGCAACCTAATGCATTCATCTAGCTAAGGCCTTAAGCAAATAATAAATTAAAAGGGATAAGGAAATAAATTGGGTACAGGAAGAACAGAAATGATTTAATCACTAATTGTCAGAACATTGAAAATCAAATCGGTTAGTTTTAAATGTCACTGATTCATCTATATCTTCTTTTTAATTGAAACTACTCAGATATTTTTGTGGATTATTTGTAAAAAGATTATGGAAAAATCATAGATACTGGATTGTTGGAGGGACAGGAATGTAGATATTGGGGAGAAGAGAGATTCTGTATGGTGAATGTTATTATTGTTATTATTATTATTATTATTATTATTATTATTATTATTATTATTATTATTATTATTATTATTATTGTCAGTAATAATGGCAGTAGCATAAGAAATAAAGGCACTGAAGAGCAATCCTATTGACTAAAAGTGAAGAAATAGAAGACAATCTCTTCCTTAATAAATCTTGACATACCGGCAAAAGTTAAATTGATAATCTGAAGCCTCAATAGAACGACTCTGTAACGACTTGAACAGAATAGTTTGTGTTTATATGGCCATTCTGTTGCTGAGAATGAGGGGAACTTAAATCCTATATATGCTCCTATTAAACCAAGGAATAAGACAGGTTTAATATCTTCCTTAACGAGAAGGGAGGTTTTATTGTCCAGCTGTTGATGATATTAAGTTGGTAAGGACCCATATACTACTGTTTTGGCATTTCACGTTTTTGCTCATATATACCAGATTGAAAGTTTATGAAATTTATTGGTATTTTTTTATATATATAACATTGCTCTATGCAAATTTTGAAATTGTTCAAATTTTCCAGTTAAAAGTATCGTAGACCTTCGAAAAGGTTAACGATTTTAAGTGCATGTTTACAAATATATCAAGGTTTATTATACTGCACAAGGAAGTTGGCTAATAAATGTGTAATTCTTTGAAAGATACAATGCAATAAGGAGCACTTTATATATATATATATATATATATATATATATATATATATATATATATATATATATATATATATATATATATATATATATATATATATATTGTAGGTGCCATCATCTTGTATAATCTAATGCCATGCCTGTAGGCACCCGAGTACGTAAGCCTGCGTGAACGTCCAAATGTATTAAGATTATTCCCGCCGAACCAACGGAACCTCAGGACAGCCGCGAGAATAAATTTGGCGTTGGAGTGTTAAGAAAACTGTCCTCCGAGGCGAGAGGCGATGGAATCCCATTACCGCCGACCAGTGTCTGGCTCTAAGGAAGGGAAATGTTTTTGCGGAATGCTCATTTACCTCTCTCTCTCTCTCTCTCTCTCTCTCTCTCTCTCTCTCTCTCTCTCTCTCTCTCTCTCTCTCTCTCTCTCTCGTCCGTACATAAAAAAATGTTAATTACTGCATAAATATGTGAATCAATTTTTGGGGGCAAATCTTACACTAATGTTGCATATCATACATACATACATACGTTAACATTTTCCTTAATTTTGTAATGCTAAATAATGTTAAATGATGTTATATTGAATGTTGTTACTCATACAAACATCCAAACATCCACAGCTATAAATATCCAACAAGGGTTTTTTTCTTAGGAAAAAACAAACACTTTTTTATCCCCCATAATCGACTAATATACATTTTCCGCCCACATTTTCCAAGCTTTACCTGACCTGAGTTAAAAGGACCACGCCCTGGGACTCTCAAATATCAGAGGTCAATCACTAGCTTCTCATATACATTATATATTATATATATATATATATATATATATATATATATATATATATATATATATATATATATATATATATATATATATATATTATATATATAAATATATATATATAATATATGTAAGTATGTATATATATATATATATATATATATATATATATATATATATATATATATATATATATATATATATATATATATGTTATATAATATATAAATATATATATATATAAGTATATATATATATATATATATATATATATATATATATATATATATATATATATATATATATATATATATATATATATATACTGTATATAAACATATACAGTATATATAATTATTATTATTATCTTTTTCTCAAAATTTTATTATTTCTATAACAGATCCTACATTTTTTCCCATTTTATATTTCTCACTTATATTAATATCTAAATCTTCAACAATATTATTATTTTGTTATCATTTTTCAGGGGGGGGGGCACGTGCCCAGGTGCCCCCCTTCCCCTGGATCCGCTAGCGAGGACAATGATGATGCTTTGATGCCATTTGCCAATAAAAAAAGAGAAAAAGAATGTCTATTCTCTCTCCTGACCTCACCTAATAATTCATAAGCATGAATCTTTAACCAGTCCTATGACAGTTGCAGTGAATTACGCTGCTGATTGGATGTAATCCTTTTCATGAATAGTTATGAGGTAATTTGTAAATTCAATCAGTTGGGTATTGGTAGATTCAACTTATTTACCCCCATTTTTTTCCATTTTAGTTTTCTGTAAAAGGAAACTATTGTGCCGGCTTTGTCTGTCCGTCCGCACTTTTTCTGTCCGCCCTCAGATCTTAAAAACTACTGAGGCTAGAGGGCTGCAAATTGGTATGGTGATGGTCCACCCTCCAGTCATCAAACATACCAAATTGCAGCCTTCTAGCCTCAATAGTTTTTATTTTGTTTATGGTTAAATATAGCCGTAGTCGTGCGTCTGGCAACGATATAGGACAGGCCACCACCGGGACGTGGTTAAAGTTTTCTGGGTCACCGAGACAACCGAAAGATAGATATATTTTCGGTGGTTTTGATTATACGCTGTGCAGAAAACTGGATTGTCCTTAGAAGCTTCGGCGCATTTTTTTACCTGTTTTTTATGGTAGGATTAACATACAGTTTGCTACAAGGGTGTATTATATATATATATATATATATATATATATATATATATATATATATATATATATATATATATATATATATTACCAGAAGGTAATAAAAAAAATCATATCTTCCATTTAGACATGAGTTCAAAACTCTGCTAATTAATGTTTTATCTGTGATCATCATGCGGAAATTGAGTACGTAAATGATAATTAAACTCACAAAAGTAAGAAGGAAATAATGTAGTTGAAAATAATGAAAAGCTTCAGGTCATTTACTGTTGCATATTATATTTTTCTGACGTTTAGCTAAACATTTTATGCCATTGCTAAACCGAAGAATATCCAGTCAGTAATAATCTGTAACTAAAAGATATTCTCTGTCCTATTGATCATTTACAAATTATAACGAAACCTCACTACAAAATCAATTTGTATTAAAAAGAATTATTTCTGCTTCGTTATATCTTACCACTGCATGAAAGTTCGTTGAATTTAGCTAAATTATGGTTTGATGAGTTTAAAATAACTCAAAGGAAAGCTGCTTCCAAAACAGTTTAGAACGCCCAAGCAATTCTGTTATAAATAGAAACCGTTTAATTATTCAATATTCACAGACGCGTAGTCACGGAGCCAAGTTC
>JANJGK010000010.1:51678319-51680819 GCA_039081455.1 Macrobrachium rosenbergii | reverse complement strand
TCAGTCATTCCTGTCAATTTGGAAGGAGTTTTCTGATTACTATAAAGTTATGACAAACTAGGTTTCATTATAAAGAGATCAGAAATTGGTGATTACTAGCAATTTGTAAGAATAAGACGGTTTCCGTCAAAAGAAATTGAAATTTTTATCAAACTGTAAAGAATTGGTTAAACCTACTGTATACGCAGGTTTTACTGACGCAAGTATTCGTGATGCATACTGGCTCATTCATACAAGTAGTAAGTTACGTATGTATATATGTATACATATATACATATACACATACATACATATGCATATGTACGTATGTATGTATATATATATATATATATATATATATATATATATATATATATATATATATATATATATATATATATATATATATACTCGTATATATATATATATATATATATATATATATATATATATATATATATATATATATATATATATATATATATATATTAAAGAGAGAGAGAGAGAGAGAGAGAGAGAGAGAGAGAGAGAGAGAGAGAGAGAGAGAGAGATGTATTTTGCCCATAAGAAACTTAATTCAATGCAGGCAATATGGTCCTGCATAGACAGTTTTTCCAAGTAACTTGAGCGTCTAATATAATTGTATCTAAATTAGTTTTTCATTCTCAGAAACACCATCTAGTTTATGTTTTACCATTACTCTCATTTCCATCATTCTCTCAGAACTCTTGCAGTTCTGAAAGTAATGTCCTGTTAGTGAAAATCATTTCCATTCGATAGAAAATAATAAAGATAGTTGAAGCAGTTTTGAGAAATATCCTGAACTGTTTTCATGTTGTCAAGTTTCCTTACAACCACTGGTATTTTCTCATAATTTTCCTTCAGTTCATGTTTTATAAAAAGTTTTCCTGTTGAATTATTTTCTTTTTAGCAGCTATTATCCATGTCTATCGTTCTAAAACTCATCATTGCTTCCTTATTCGAACACTTAGTAAGGCACTGAGTAGTATGCCTCAGCCCAGAATGATTTTTCAAGCGAGTTCTCTCACAGAATCAAAAGTTTTTGCCTACGATTCGTCCGAAAGCCTCGTCTGGAGCAGACAGCGAGCTCCTCCCCGAGACGCGTCCCTAGATTGAACTGAGGCCCCGTCCTTCCCTAAGCCCTTAACCTCGCTCGATGGGCGGGGCCTACCTGTCATTACTCCGCCCACGAGAGAGGAGAAAAATAGAAGGTACTTTGACGATTTTTTTGAGTTTTCGAAAGCCCGGGTGTTTGATTAGTTAAAATATTTTCGTACCTATCATTAAGATTTTTAAAGTGTGATAAAGGTATGGGGACTGTGAAATTTTTAATAGGTAGCCAGTTCGTACTCACGCCTGGTATTACCTGTTGAATTTCACGTAAATAGATTGATTCAAACGCCCACCCGCTCCCACCCAGGTCCTTGTTGAAGGCGTATCTCACCTGGAGGAGGGTGAAAGGTCATGCTTATGTGACTTTTGGCCTCCGCTGACCTTTTATAGCGTAATTTATTGAGGTTATAAAACTAGTCAGATTGTTTTAGTTTTCTGAAAAGAAGACTTTTGTGCCTGCTTTGTCTGTCTGTCATTTTTTCTGTCCGCCCTCAGATCTTGAAAAAACTACTGAGGCTAGAGGGCTGCAAATTGGTATGTTGATCATCCACCCTCCAATCATCAAACATACCAAATTGCAGCCCTCTAGCCTTAGTAGTTTCTATTTTATTTAAGGTCAAAGTTAGCCATAATCTTGCATTTGGCAACGATATAGACCCGGCCACCACCAGGCCGTGTTTAAAGCTTCATGGGCAGCGGCTCATACGGCATTATACCGAGACCACAGATAGAGAGATCTATTTCCGGTGGCCTTGATTATACTCTGTACAGAAAACTCGATTGCACCGAAGAAACTTTGGCGCATTTTTTGTTTAAAATTAAAATTCTATACACAATGACGTATTCTCATTTTGATGTTTACTGTATATTAAACACCTTCCCTACCAATACCTGTCTCCATCCATCTACCAATCAATTTCTAGGCTCTCTTCTCCTCTTAGCAACCATCTCTTCCAAACTAATCACTATTTTACCAGCCTAACTTCTTCCATTCTTACCACATGACCAGAACTTTTCATTTCCTATTTGGCTACTTATTCCAAGGAAACAGTTAAATTCAAAAGTCTTGGTGTAGATACATCTTCCACGTCTCGTCTAAATCTTTTGCATTTATCCTCAAAATTTTTTTTCTCTTGTAAACACTTTCAAACTTTCATTTGCTTTTGTAATTTCTCTTCATTATCATCTACAAACATCAGCCTCCATTCATATTTCATTCAAGAATCATAATTGTCTTCCCACAAAAAAAAAAATGTTCGACTCAACAGTTACTTCGGAACCTTTCCGTCATCTAGAGATACCTTACAAACCCTGGTCAGGTACTCAGTAACTACCATATTGCAGTTTATAGTAATCCCATTAACTTCTGGTGTGTATGTGTGTATTC
>JANJGK010000010.1:51671678-51676678 GCA_039081455.1 Macrobrachium rosenbergii | reverse complement strand
CTATTTTCGGTGGCCTTGATTATACGCTGTACAGAAAACTCGATTGCGCCGAAGTAACTTTGGCTCATTCTTTACTTGCTTAGTTTTGTATTTGATAAGTATACAATATTGCAAAAATAAATATACATTTTTTTTCACCAATAAAGAATTTGATACAAAGGTCAACCCTGAGTCAACAGAAAAATCTAATTTGTACAAAGACCTTTTAAGAACTAAAAGGTGGCGCAGTGATGTTTATCCTTTTCGTAATAGATTGTAATTCCAGCCCCAATTTTATATAAAAGTAAATCTTATGATATAACGAATACGTTGTAGCCGAAAGGGGAAGATATAATTATACTAAGCTTATTAGAAATAATTACATTATGACAGTAAAACACCAAAATATTTATAAACAATTCTTTATTATTATTATTATTATTATTATTATTATTATTATTATTATTATTATTATTATTATTATTATTATTATTATTATTATTACTACTACTACTGAAAGTGATGGATGCATCAGCTGCATTCAGTTACTATAGAATTTTCTCTATTTTTCTAAGAACTGACTTATTATTATTATTATTATTATTATTATTATTATTATTATTATTATTATATTATTATTATTATTATTATTATTATTATTATTATTATTATTATTCAGAAAATAAACCCATATTCATATGGAACAAAACCTGAAAGGGCCACTGGCTTGAAATTCAAGCTTCCAAAGATTATTATTATTATTATTATTATTATTATTATTATTATTATTATTATTATTATTATTATTATTATTATTATTATTATTCAGAAAAACCCCCTATTCATATGGAACAATCCTGAAGTGGCCAATGACTTGAAATTCAAGCTTCGAAAGAAATGTAGTGTTCATTAGAAAGAGATTACAGAAGATAATAGGAAATGCAGAAAGGAGATATCAGTTACTAGACCAGAAAAGAAAGATAAATTAATAGATTAATCAATAAACTGAATAAATTATAAATGAATGATTAAAATATGCGACTGCATTGAGTTCAGGAAGCATATATATACTTTTCGTAAGTTAATGGAAGCCTTGCAGTTTCCAGTATCCGTCTTTAATCTTTATCTTTTTATAAAGTCAAGGCTTTTAACTGCTCCATCCGTGGTATCAGGTTAAGGGGCGTGGTCCCTTCCACGGGCTAACGATGCCGGATTTTAGGGTAAGATACGGCATAGCATGAAAGTAAAGTATAAAAATAGCACGAACAAAAATCTTTGCCCAGCCAATCTTGTTATGACACCGGAATCTTTCTACATCAGATGTCCATCAGAAAATAAAGCTTTTGGGCCATTGGTTAAACTTTACACTTTATATTTTATCTAAAATAAGTTTCTTTAAACCTCACTTGAAGTAAGTTAAAGCACTTTATGTGGTTTGTAACTTTAGCTATTTTTCAAGACATTACTTAAACTTTATACTTTATATTTTATCAGAAATTCTCTTTAAATCTCACTTGAAAAAGTTAATGAACTTTATATACTTTATACTCTAGTGACTTTCCAAGCAATTACTTAAACTTTATGCTTTACTTTTTATCAAATAAGTCTCTTTAAAACTCACATGAAAAAAGTTAAAGCACTTTATATGCTTTGTCTTCTAATGATTTTTAAGCATTTGCTTTTATACTTTACTTTTTATCAAAGAAGTCTCTTTAACCGCATTTGAAAAAGTTAAAGCACTTTTATATGCCTTGTACTTTTGTTATTTTTCAAGCAATTACTTAAACTTTATACATTATATTTTTTCAAATATGTCTGTTTAAACGTCACCTGAAATAAGTTAAAGCACTTTTAATTAATTGCTTTCCAAGCAATCACTTAAACTTTATACTTTACATTTTATCAAATAAGTCTGTTTAAACTTCAATAAAAAAAATTACTTTATATTTTTAGTATTCTAATTTGAATACAATCTTGCACCTAACGTGTCTCGCTTTGGCCAGAAACTGGGAATGTGCAAATTCCAGGTCTGTGTAAATTCCAGGATATCTGGAATGCTCCTGGAAAACATTCTTAAAGTAGAGTTGACCTTGATTTAAATTCCCGTTAATTCTTACGTGATTCATCTATTCTTAAAGAATATTCAGCTGGAATTTGAGTCTCTCTTTTAGGAAGATTTATGATAATATCTATACCGTAAATATATATATATATATATATATATATATATATATATATATATATATATATATATATATATATATGATATAATATAATATAATATAATATAATATAATATAATATAATATAAAATATAAGGAGCCAATAAAAACGCCAAAATGTATAAAATAAATGCTATATTTCAGAGACTATCTCTCTCCTCAGCAAAGTATATATATGTATACACACATATATTAGATATTTTTTAGCAAAGGATCCTCAGTTCTACAGAATCCTACAGAGAGAGAGAGAGAGAGAGAGAGAGAGAGAGAGAGAGAGAGAGAGAAAATCTATCAATGGCTTCTTTATAAATAACTTTTCTGAACCTATCAGTCAACAATAATCAAAACTAATCAATAATCATTTATCTAAAATAATATTTATAATATACCTAACGATTCCGAAAGTAATTAGCATTTTATTCATCTAAAATTTTCGACATCATAAATTTCAATCAGTATGACGTCACTCTGCTGACGTCATACTTACGTCATAAAACTCCGATTAAAGGTTACGACGACGGACTCCCCCATTGGCTGATAGTGCTGGCTTCCCATTGGCTGCCGAGTGTGGTGACGTCACTCACTCACGTTCTGCAGCTTCTAGATAATCACTATCTGATATCTTATCAGCAATGGAGGATTTATGGCCTAGGATAGGATATGTGACCACGAAGGCCAAGTGATTAGGGATTGCGGATGCTATAAAGATAACAATTTAATGAGAATTACACTTGGCTAGCTCTAGAGAAGCACCGTCGATATTATTATTATTATTATTATTATTATTATTATTGTTATTCAGAAGATGAAACCTATTCATATGGAACAAGCCCACAACGGGGGCCACTGACTTGAAATTCAGTTATTATTATTATTATTATTATTATTATTATTATTATTATTATTATTATTATTATTATTATTATTATTATTATTATTCAGTCTTCTTCTTCTTCTTCTTCTTCTTCTTCTTTTTATTATTATTATTATTATTATTATTATTATTATTATTATTATTATTATTATTATTATTATTATTGGTGAAGAAATCCACTGGTGTAGAGTGTAACTTTTCTATTAGAAATGTATGTACAAAACGTTTTGTATATATATATATATATATATATATATATATATATATATATATATATATATATATATACTTACAACACTGGATATCTTCACCATTTTAGTGAGATATAATAATAATAATAATAATAATAATAATAATAATAATAATAATAATAATAATAATAAATAATTATTATTATTATTATTATTATTATTATTATTATTATTATTATTATTATTATTACAGAACTTAGTAAAGAGAATAATTCATACGACAGCCATCATGGAAAATCAACAAGAACAAATATGCAAAAAGTAAACATCAAATCTTGTTGGGGGGCAACCTACTAATGACGTAATGATTTGCACACCTGTCTCCCAAGAAACAAAAACGCATCGCACACGGGCTCTGCTTTTTTTCTCTCTCTCTTTTTATCATAATTCTCTTCTATTTGACATTGAAATTCAAACGCCACAGAAGATATATAAGAGAGAGAGAGAGAGAGAGAGAGAGAGAGAGGAGAGAGAGAGAGAGAGAGAGAGAGGTAATAAATAATACACCACCAATGCAAACAAAGTATGGAGAGAGAGAGAGAGAGAGAGAGAGAGAGAGAGAGAGAGAGAGAGAGAGAGAGAGAGAGAGAAGGAAAAGGCATTGATAGCACCACCAATACAAGAGAGAGAGAGAGAGAGAGAGAGAGAGAGAGAGAGAAGAGAGAGAGAGAGAGAGAGAGAAGGAAAAGGCATTGATAGCACCACCAATACAAGAGAGAGAGAGAGAGAGAGAGAGAGAGAGAGAGAGAGAGAGAGAGAGAGAGAGATAATGCACCACCAATGCAAACAAAGTAAGGAGAGAGAGAGAGAGAGAGAGAGAGAGAGAGAGAGAGAGAGAGAGAGAGAGAGAGAGAGAGAGAGAACAAACTTTTAATAACTACCAAGGAAGTGTTCCCTACCACTTGATGACAGGAATATTGACGAATCTCCCAGTGTTCAAGGACTTCAACTTCCACACCCCGTGTTTTCCTCACCTGTGGCTCAGGTAACCTAGCAACTTGCGATTTGCTGTCGTAAACTTTGCAGTCTTCAGCAGTCCCGTGAAAATTTAGTGATGGTTCTCACTTATAGAAGACAGTAAAAAGGGCGTGGTTTAATTTAAGAGACTTTTGTGTATGGTTGACAAAGCTTTGGACATTATTATTATTATTATTATTATTATTATTATTATTATTATTTTTATTATTATTATTATTATTATTATTATTATTATTATTATTATTATTATTATTATTATTCAGAAAGTGAACCCTATCCATAAGGATCACTTTTGCAAAACCTTTTGACATCATCATCATCATCATCATCATCTTATTATTATTATTTATTATTATTATTATTATTATTATTATTATTATTATTATTCAGAAGATGAACCCTTCTTCACGTGGAACAAGCCCACCATAGGGTCCACCGACTTGAAATTCATGGTTCCCTAGAATATGGTGTTCATTTGGAAGAGGCAACAGAAGATATTAGGAAACAGAAAGAAGAGAACAGCTATTGGAAGAGTAAATAAAAAGAAACCAACAAATTAATGAATAAATAGGTAAAAATGCAAATTGCAAAATGCATTGCAACTTAACTCGAACACTTGAGGTTCCAGTTGCACAACCTCAGGGAAACTATTCCGCAGTCTAACGGTGTGAGGAATAAAGAATATGTCAATACGTG
>JANJGK010000010.1:51654178-51664178 GCA_039081455.1 Macrobrachium rosenbergii | reverse complement strand
TATAGGCCAGGCCACCACCGAGCTGTGGCCCAAAGTTTCATGGGCCGCCGCTCATACAGCATTATACCGAGACCACCGAGAAAGAGATCTATTTCGGTGGCCTTGATTATGCGCTGTACAGAAAACTCGAGTGCGCATTATTTACTTGTTTAATTATGCCTTTTCAATGATTACTGCAATAATAATAATGTTAAGAAAATTTGATCAAATTCGGTCAATTAATTATGGTGTCATCAAGTTACATTATTATTATTATTATTATTATTATTATTATTATTATTATTATTATTATTATTATTATTAAGTTTTATGAAGGTTAACTGTCATTATTTATATAAGTACTCATAGTGACGTCAGTATCACCATCATTTTCAAGAGCATCGCTAACTTTGCGTAATGTCAATCTATCAATCAACGATAACACCATTATCACATTCCAGATCATTACCATAAAGCGACTTCTACAGGAAACGACGTCATGCGGAACCGTCTAAAAACGGTCTAATCAAAGCTGGAGGTTCCTTTGACGTAGTTGTAATATACGTCGCAATCGAATGGGTCATTCAGAAGCCTCGCTAAGTCCGACTTATATATATATATATATATATATATATATATATATATATATATATATATATATATAAACTTATACAAAATCAATACTAGGAACAATTATAAGAAAATGAATGCACAAAACACACAAGTAACAAATGTGCCGAAGTTTCTTCGGCGCAATCGAGTTTTCCGTACAGCGTATAATGCTGTGTGAAGCTCTCAACAGCGGCACATGAAACTCTCAGGCGCGGCCCTTGAAACTCTCAGCCATGAGGCTGTGGTGGCCTGTGTTTTTGGCAACTATGGTGGTGCCAGACGCACGATAATTGCTAACTTTAACCTTAAATAAAATGAAAACTACTGAGGTTAGAGGGCTGCAATTTGGTATGCTTGATGATTGGAGGGTGGATGATCCACATACCAATTTGCAGCCCCATTAGCCTAAGTAGATTTTAAGATCTGAGGGCGGACAGAAAAAGTGCGAACAGGAAAAGTGCGGACAGAAAAAGTGCTGAGAGAAAGAGTGCGGACAGAAAAAGTGCTGAGAGAAAGAGTGCGGACAGAAAAAGTGCGGACAGAAAAAGTACGGACAGAAAAGGACTGACAGAAAAAGTGCGGACAGAAAAAGTGTTGACAGAAAAAGTTCTGACAGAAAAATTTCTGACAGAAAAATAGCCATCTCATCAGTTTTTTTCTTTTACAGAAAACTACAAAGAAATTAGCATAGCGTGACTGAGACAGTATTCCTCTGTCGTGACAGGGAGCGGGTAATGACGTCATTCCGATCATCTGATTTGATTCGGGACGTCCCCAGGGGCGGGACTTTGTGTCTCGACTTTTTTACATATTGTACTACAGGTCAATGATAATTATGTTATTTTCGTCGTTGTTACTGACGACAAAATTAAGCTACATGTCTGTGTGAATATATAGACGTGATGGACACACGCACACACATACACACATACACATCCATACGTATACATAATATATGTGTATATATACATACACACACACACACACACACACACACATATATATATATATATAATATATATATATATATATATATATATATATATATATATACATATACTTATACTCTTTAATTAGCCTTCTACTTAATGCCTACAGAATCTTAACAATAAAACCCTAACCACTGTCCTGTCAACTCTGGAATTCTATTCCCCTTCTGTATTTCCTGACACACAATCTTTCCTTTAAGAAGCAAGCAGCATATCACCCCACTCTAATCTTGTAACTTATCTCCTTCATTTCTGGACTATAAAAAGAAATTAGGATGCCAACGCCATCGGCCTCTGCCTTTGAAATTAAATTGATGTCTTTATTACAGAACATTAACCGCAATTCAACATGATATTGTAATTGTTTGGTAAGCACAGACAGAATGATGATTGTGTTTGGCAAACTCATTTTAGGTCGTTAAGTGAGGAAAGGCTCTATCTAAACTGACCTACTTATAAGCAAGATAACATCCAATAACGTCAATTATAAAAACAGATTATTATTATTATTATTATTATTATTATTATTATTATTATTATTATTATTATTATTATTATTATTATTATTATTCAGGAGATGAACCCCATTCGTATGAAACAAGCACACCATAGGGGCCACTGACTTGAAATTCAAGCTTCCAAACATTATTATTATTATTATTATTATTATTATTATTATTATTATTATTATTATTATTATTATTATTATTATTATTATTATTATTATTATTATTATTATTAACTTGAAACTCAAGCTTCCAAATAATATGGCGTTCATTAGAAGGAAGAAACAAAAAGTAATGGAAAATATAGAAAGAAGAGATCAGTGATTAAAAAATGAAAGACTAAATTAACAAATAAATAAATAAATAAATAAATAGACAAAAATGCAAGGAAATAATTAAGCTACAAGGAAAATGGCACTAGGGTGGCAATGCATTTCATCTTCGCTTGAACTTCTGAAGTTCCAATTGCAAGCCATCCTCACAATCCAACCTCGTGAGGAACGAAGGATCTCTGGAACTTTCGGGAAGTTCGACAGCGAGGTCAGATAAAAAAAAAACAATTAATCTCTTAAATACAATGTAACAATTATAAAAATAACAGTCCTATCAGGAACAATGACAGGAAGTAAGTAAGAAGACAGAATCTCAAACAACAGGTATTTGAAAGCGACCTTGGGTTTCATTGATATAATTGCACGATATTGCATGAAATGGGGTTTGTCTCATTCGTCGTATGGATGGAAGATGTTTTTATTTGTAGTTTGAGTTAAAGTTGTTGAATGGTTTATTAAAGAATCGTGATATACAGTATGTACGTATGTATGTATATATATGTATATATATATATATATATATATATATATATATATATATATATATATATATATATATATATATATATGCACAGTTTATTAAACGAATCAAAGAAGTTATGATAAACTTAAAAAAACATTCCAATCAATAATCACAACAAACAATTTTTATCACAACGCTAAGTTCCTGAGCTAAAATCAGGAACTCAATTAGATATAAAATTCTTCTCGTGCAGTTGGAGAGATAAAAATCTATGGACACAACCGTAAGATTAATGGGTAGTTACCGGCACGCAATTCCTGAGGAAGGCCCTGAAGGTGTAGATATATACACACAAAGTGGCTCCAGTGGCTCCAAGGTGGCTCATGGAGCCTGGGATAAAAATTGGTTCCTAAGGACTGTAGAAATGTAAAAAAAAATTTCATCTTTCATATTTTTTTAATTTTGCCTATACGGTTTAATACAGGGATGATTAGGAATTGTGAATATATGTCAAATTCTATTTCTGACTTTCTATCTATCTATCTATCTATCTATCTATCTATCTATCTATCTATCTATCTATCTATCTATCCATCTATCTATCTATATTTGTTTTGCTGAGTTCTATAATATAAATTTAAAAAACTGCATCTCTTGTACTGTTTAGTCTCTGTATACAAAAAAGATTAGGGCTAATGGAAGTATGACAGTTATATTTCCCATCTATCTATCTATCTATCTATCTATCTATCTATCTATCTATCTATCTATCTATCTATCTATCTATCTATCTATCTATTTGTTTGTTCCTGGCGTCTGTTCAATTCCTGTAAACAGAAATGATTACCACATGTGGTAATCAGTTTATTAGTTTTATAGTCTATCTATCTATCTATCTATCTATCTATCTATCTATCTATCTATCAACATATTCTATCTTTGTGTTCATGAAGCCTATAAGACAATACTGTTAAATTCCTGTATATAGAAATGGCAGTACGATTGTTACCTTTCCCATATGTCCGTCTATTTTATAATCTATCTATCTATCTATTTAGTCTATCTATCTATCTATCTATCTATCTATCTATCTATCCAATACAAGCAAACGCATCTCAGAACCTTCGCTCATACGAAATCTACTTCCTGCAGAGGAGACTGACTGACCAGTATCGTGGGCCACGTTCTTCACTGCGGGATTAGGACACGCAATACTCTGATTCATTTTGGGGGAGGGGGGAGAAGGAGAAGGGGGAGGGAGAGTGGGAGTGAGGGGAAAGGGTGGGGAGTGAGGGTGGAGGGGGTCATTACGTAGCTACTGGCCTCAACGTCTCACCGTGTGAGGAATAATCACTTCTGTTGTGGTTCCTCTGAGGATGTTGTGAGGTAGATTGGATGAAGAGTGTCATCTTGTTTTTTTTTTTTTTAATCAAGAGGTCCCTCAGGGAACGTTTCTGAAGACTTTCAGCTCAGACGTTTATATAAAGCCTTTTGGTCCTGACGTTTCTGAAGTGTTGGACATCAAACGTTTCTGAAGACTTTCAGCCCAAACGTTTCTGAAGACTTTATTCCCAAATGTTTCTGGTTTCTCAAGATTTTCAGCCCAAACGTTTCTGAAGACTTTCTGCCCAAATGTTTCTGAGGACTTTCAGCCCAAACGTTTCTGAAGACTTTCAGCCCAAACGTTTCCGAAGACTTTCAGCCCAAACGCTTCTGAAGACTTTCAGCATAAATGTTTCTGAAGCCATTCAGCCCAAACGTTTCTGAAGACTTTCAGCATAAATGTTTCAGAAGACTTTCAGCCCAAACATTTCTGAAGACTTTCTGCTCAAACGTTCCTTCAGATAATGGGTCAGAGGTTGACTTTGTAAACATGGGAACAGAATGTCGAATTAGTGCAAGTAATAATCGTTTTGATTTTATAAGAAACTAATGAAAGAATTACTGGGTAATCTACTTCAAAACTTAACAAATCTGTTATGTTAAACTATTGAACGAGTTAATGATTATGCTTAAAATGATATTAGCATCTGAATATTTTTTATCATGAGTAATATTAGATACTTTTTTCTCTGATTGTACCTAAAGAATTCTTACGTGTATATGATATAACATCAACTATGGAACATAATTTCATACTGAGAAAAAACTCCTTTTATCTTGCATATTCTACTATGCTAGATTCCCTTCCATTATAAAATGTAATTGTTGTAGCAATATATATATATATATATATATATATATATATATATATATATATATATATATATATATATACATATATATATATATATATATATATATATATATATATATATATATATATATATATATATATATATATATATATATATGTGTGTGTGTGTGTGTGTGTGTGTGTGTGTGGGGGGGGGGTGTAATCTTTATTGCCAAACAACAAAATACAGGAAAAATATGGAGCGGATATTCGACCTTGACACTGCAAACCTGCAACCTTGGGTCTTATTGATTAACGCCATGAATGAAGCAAGTGGTTTTTCCTTAGACGAAGAAGATTCTCAACAAAATAGAAATAGAAGAAAAAAAAACAAGAAAATAGAATGAATCCAATCAAGCTCTTCGAGACGATAATGGCCTCTCAGCATGTGTTCTGGAGAAGGCGGGAGCACGGAGAATGAGTTATTACAGTAATGGATAATAAGAGTGGTTTGGCGTGGCTGACTGGGATGTGTAAGGTGCTTTTCGTCTTAATTGATTTTAAAGTTTCCTTGGGGTAAATTAGACGTTTGTTTGTCCCACTGTGATAAGAAAAAAGTGGTATTGCAAACACTATAATTATTATAAGGAAATCATGATTATCTTTGTACAAAAAGATGGTGTTTATATATATATATATATATATATATATATATATATATATATATATATATATATATATATATACTGTGCTTGCATGAATATGATTCTGTCCAAGTTAGGTAACCAATGAAATAACGAGCCATAATAAATAAAACCCTGTTTACTGAGCAAGCACATTTACTATTTCATGTGCAATTTACCTGATTCCAGAAGGATATTGTCAAGGTGACCTTTGATACTTTGATAACTTTCGTGACTCATTAGGCCACAGAGGACCTCAGTACCTCATGAATTACATGAGAATTACCTCATCGAGGATTAGGTTAACTCTCCGAGGGCCTCCCTCTTTCTATGTGCAAGAAATGGTATCTGTTTCATTGTAATATTTCCAGGGTTTTCCGTGAATAAACAAGTAAAAAAATAAGTTTCTTCGGCGTAATCGAGTTTTCTGTACAGCGAAGAATGCTGTATGAAAGTCTCATACAAGGCCCATGAAACTCTCAGCAACGGCCCGGTGATGGCCGGTGTTTCTGGCACCTACAACCTTGCCAGACGCATGATAACGGATAAATTTAACCTTAAACAAAATAAAAACTACTGAGGCTAGAGGGCTGTAATTTGGTATATTTGGTGCTTGGAGGGTGGAGGATCAATATACCAATTTGCAGCCCTCTAGCCTCAGCAGTTTTAAAGATATGAGGGCCGACGGACAGACAAAAATTCATCCCAGTAGTTTTCTTTTACAGAACACTAAAACCAGCCCAATTCAGTGCTCCATCAGCATAAAATATACCCGGTTATTAAGTAGTGCTATTTGTACCATTTGCTATTCTCCCACTTACTATTATGTCATTTGCTCTTCTGCCTTTTGCTATTGAGGCCAATAGCCTTCCAGCGAGCGTGCAAGGAGCGTGTACTGACCTCCAATATCATAGCTACGAGTTATTGACTTTCTATAACTTTTTAGAACATTAACTGAACTCTGAGAGAATTTCCAGGTATGTATTGCAACCACAATGTCTTTAAGTTATTAATCTTGTTGGTTCGAGGTCGTGTGAATGTGAAAATTTATTTATTTTTAATACAGAATATGCTTCAATTTTGTTAGGACACAGATCGAAAGTAGTAAGTAAAAAGTAATGAATGCGCCGAAGTTTCTTCGGCGCAATCGGGTTTTCCGTACAGCAACTACATCGTATAATCAAGGCCACCGAAAACAGATCTATCTTTTGGTGTCCTCGGTATAATGATGTATGAGCCATGGCCCATGAAACTTTAATCACGGCCCGGTGGTGGCCTGGCCTACATCGTTGCCAGACGCACGATTATGGCTAACTTTAACCTTAAATAAAAAACTACTGAGGCTAGAGGGCTGCAATTCGGTATGTTTGATGATTGGAGGGTGGATGATCAACATACCAATTTGCAGCCCTCTAGCCTCAGTAGTCTTTAAGAGCTGAGGGCGGATAGAAAAACTGCGGACAGAAGAGTGCGAACAAAATAATGCGGACAGATTAAAGTGCGGACGGACAGACAAAGCCGGCACAGTAGTTTTCTTGTACAGAAAACTAAAAGTAATCTTAAGTACAGAGAAATGAGTCTCTCAATAAACATCCAAGTTGCCTTTCCACCTCAAGAGACGAAACATAATCTCACTTTCTTAAGAAATTCATGAAGACCTAGCCAGCGCCATTGATTGAGAGGGCGTAACTCCAGTCAAGGACCGGCGTCGTGTTGACGCATTTGACGCAATAAGTGGAGGGAAGGAGATAAAAAATTCATGCGTCCTACGTCATTCAAGGCCAGACGGCTGAGAGGGCGAGATACGACATTCCTGTAGTGGAACTTTCTATACGTTTATAGCTAAACTTGTTTGTTGATTGAGTCATTGTATAGATACGCGCACAGACAGTTATACACACAAATATACACACTGATTGTATAGAGAGTTCATGAGGCAGACACAATTTGGCAAACATACACAAATATACACACGGAGTGTCTTGGGTATGTTCCAAGTGAACCTGTTTCTTGATTACGTCATTTTATAGATACACGTATACACAAATATTCACAGTGATCGACTTGCATACGTTCCAACTAAACCTGTTTGTTGAATTATACACAAATATACACACAGATTGTCTCGTATACTATTACAAATAAACCCTTGTTGAATTATACACAAATATACACCCAGATTGTTTTGTAAACGCTGCCAGCTAAACCCGTCTGTTGAATTTTACACAAATATACACACAGATTATTTTGTATACTATACAAACAAACCTTTGCCGAATTATACACAAATATACGCACAGATTGTCTTGTATACTATACAAATAAACATTTGTTGAATTATACAGAAATATACACAGATTGTCTTATATACTATACAAATAAACATTTGTTAAATTATACACAAATATACACACAGATTGTCTTGTATACTATTACAAATAAACCTTTGTTGAATTATATACAAATATACACAAAGATCGTCGTGTATACTATTATACATAAACTTGTTTGTTGATTGCGTCATTGTATAGATACACGCGCAGACAATTATACACACCCATGCACACACATATTAAGTAAAGAGTACATTGAATTGATACAAACATACACGTTTGCACAAATACACACACAATGAGTTAAGAATACACTGAACAGAAATACACAAATATACATATACACACACTGTGTAAAGAGTGCATTTAATTGACTCAAATACACAAATATACACAGATACACATACACTATATAAACAGTACACTGAGTACACATTAACACACAAATATACACAAATACACGCACATTGTGTGAGAAGTACACTGAAGAGATATTGATATTCTCTCTCTCTCTCTCTCTCTCTCTCTCTCTCTCTCTCTCTCTCTCTCTCTGTCCCTGCATATATAGAGTTACCATATATACCTGACCAGTTTATGACATTATATCATAATCCCTTCTTCCTCGGAGGTACGAATGTAATCACCTCTGTGACTGAGGTCATGTGACCTTGGGAATTAAAGGTCAAGGGAATTTGGCGAGGGTTCCACTAAAACTGTTATTCATTATTTAATATGAAAGAACCCACTTTGTCCAGAATTTCTGCTAATTATTATTATTATTATTATTATTATTATTATTATTATTATTATTATTATTATTAAAAACTGATGTTTGACAATATTAGTGAATACACTGCGTTCAGAAATTATTCGAAAAAATTATTATTATTATTATTATTATTATTATTATTATTATTATTATTATTATTATTATTATTATTATTATTATTATTATTTAAAAACACTGGGTGCAAAATTTGGGTCAATGCTTAACACTAGCGAAAACATTAATTTGAAAGTACTCTAATTATTATTATTATTATTATTATTATTATTATTATTATTATTATTATTATTATTATTATAAATCAGGTGTATGGATAAACAGGCTATTGTTATCAATTCACATTCACACTACGTTTCACCCAGATGCTTTTCATGCAACTTTGCAATTCAGTATAAAATGACTAGGCATTTCCTCGCTTCCTTAACCCCCTTTTTTATCACGTTTTATCACCTGTTCCCTTAATTTATCACAATTCTCTCATTCCATCCCCTCTCCCTACTGTTTCTAAATATATGTCTGGTTTTGTTTTTGGAAATTGTGAAAACGCCAGGAATATTCTGATATAAAATCTTTTATTGGCCATGAAGATTATTATTATTATTATTATTATTATTATTATTATTATTATTATTATTATTATTATTATTATTATTATTATTATTATTATTATTATGATACTGAAAATGCACTTGCAATATTTATAGTAACATCTTTACCTCTTTCAAATAAAAAGAAATATAAAAAATGTTTAGATAATATTTAGATTCAAGCACACCATCTCGCTGAATTGGTTCCCCATTAAAGGATTATCTCAAAAAGAATGTTTAATTTTTGGCACCCTGTACAGAGTCATACAAAATATCTTTTCATTTTTGACACCCTGTACGGAGTCATGCAAAATACCTTTTTTTGACACGCTGTACGGAGTCATGCAAAATATCTCTTTTTTTTTTAACCCTGTACAGTCATGCAAAATATCTTTTTTAACCATGTACAGAGTCATGCAAAATATATTTTTTTAGCGCTGTACAGTCATTCAAAATATTATTTAACGCCCTGTACACAAGCATGCAAAAAATCTTTTTGACGCCCTGTACAGAGCCATGCAAAATATCTTTTTTTAATACTGTACAGAGTGAT
>JANJGK010000010.1:51630250-51642750 GCA_039081455.1 Macrobrachium rosenbergii | reverse complement strand
TATATATATATATATATATATATATATATATATATATATATATATATATATATATATATATATTATATATATATATTGTCTGTTGTCACGATAGAGTCTGGAAATCCAATTTCACGATGAACTAAACAGTAAAAAAAAACTGGAAGTTGGCTGACTGAGTTTTTTGAAAAATCATATATTACCATGCAAAGTTCCGGTAATGGACATTAATATGCAAATATAGTTTATAAATTTAATTCTATTACAAATTAATTAAAATTATATTCGAACCGGAAGTGATGAAAAAAATTAAGATTCAGGAATTCCAACATAAATAAAAATTGTTGACTCCGTTATTCGTTGGAGAATTATTTTCCTCTATTATTTGTTTTTTTCCGAGTTTTTTTTTTATTTTTTGCATTTCATTAAGAGTTCGTATGTCAGTACATTTACATATTGCTTAATTTTCAATGAGGGGAATATTCATGGTAACGTTTAAGTTTTCAATAAACTCAGTCAACCAACGTACAGTTTTTTATTTTTTTTATTTTTTTTTATTTTTTTTTTTAGTCCATCGTCAGATTGGATTTCCAGACTCTATCGTGACAACACACTTTATATAATTTTTTTTAGTATAGTTTTTTCTTTAGTTTCCTTCCTTGTTTGTCAGAGAGATTTGACGATTTTTAAAAATTTTTTATCTTTTTTTTTTGAGACTCGAAAACTGTGAGTGAGGTTCAAAAACCTTTGTTTTTTTTTGTTCACCTTCTGCCTCTTAAATATGTTGAAATAATAAAAATCTATAAATTTGATAAGACATGCCACTTTGCCTAGTAAATATTTGATAATATTGAAAAATATATAAATTTGATAAGATATGCCACTTGGTCTCGTAAATTTGATAAGATATGCCACTTTGTCTCGTAAATATTTCAGAATATTAAATTATACAAATTTGATAAGATATGCCACTTTGTCTCGTAAATACTTCAGAACATTGAAAATAAATAAATTTGATAAGATATGCCACTTTGTCTCGTAAATATTTCAGAATGCTGAAAATATATAAATTTGATAAGATATGCCACTTTGTTTCGTAAATATTTCAGAATATTAAAAATAATATAAATTTATATTGTTATGCCTCTGGGAATCAATGCAAAGGAATATTATTTCTCGTAATTATTTTACTGAACTTTAATATAAATCAATACACTTGCATTGCAAGATGACTCGATTAATATTATTCAATTCGTCAAGTTACAAATTGCTGCACCTGATCTCAACGGGTCAAAAATATTAAAGAAATATTTATACTAATCGCAAATTATGGAATAGTATTCACAAACAGTGTTATATACATATATACGTATATGTATATATATATATATATATATATATATATATATATATATATATATATATATATATATATATATATATATATATATATATATATATCGTCTGATGTGGGATTTGAAAGAATTCCGTGTCGATTCTTAAAAAAAAAGCTGTAAGATAAAATAAACAAGTAAATAATGCGCCCAAGTTTCTTAGGCGAAATCGAGTTTTCTGTACAACGTATAATCAAGACCACCGAAAATAAATCTACCTTTCGGTGGTCTAGGTATAATGCTGTATGAGCCGCGGCACATGAAACTTTAACCACGGCGTGGTGGTGGCCTGTCTTTTATAAGTGCCAGACTCACGATTAAGGCTAACTTTAACCTTTAATAAAATAAAAAAAACTACTGAGGCTGAGGGCTGCAATTTGGTATATTTGATGACTGGAGAGTGGATGATCAACATACCACTTTCCAGCCCTCTAGCCTCAGCAGTTTTTTTTAAGATCTGAGGGCGTACAGAAAAAGTGCGGACGGACAGACAAAGCCGGCACAATAGTTTTCTTTTATAGAAAACTAGAATTCATTTGAGTAGGTGGAAACCGCCTATGATTTTTGCTTACGTCTTTTCTATTCAACGGCAAATTCTGTGTTCTGTCTGTCTGTCTGTCTGTCAGAAATCACGGCCGTAAAAATCAATTTACCCAAGAGCCATTTCAGGAGGCAATAACGGTCAACTCAGCATTAGAAATCATTGGATTTCCACGATGCAGGAATATTAAAATGTCCTCCCATTGTGTAGAGGTGAAGAATGGAATTCTCGCCTTATGTAAACGTCCCACGTAGCTAGATCTGTTCTAACAAAGTAACAGTCTAGTTATTGTTTTCCCCTTCCGAGAAATAAATGGAACAGAGAGAGAGAGAGAGAGAGAGAGAGAGAGAGAGAGAGAGAGAGAGAGAGGTTGGGTTGGGGTCGGTTCTACCAAAGCAACCATCTATTTATTGTTTCCCCTTCCGAGAAATAAATGGAACAGGGAGAGAGAGAGAGAGAGAGAGAGAGAGAGAGAGAGAGAGAGAGAGAGAGAGAGAGAGAGAGAGAGGTTGGGTTGGGGTCTGGTCTATCTAAGTAACCATCTATTTATTGTTTCCCCTTCCTAGAAAAAAGTGGAACAGGGAGAGAGAGAGAGAGAGAGAGAGAGAGAGAGAGAAGAGAGAGAGAGAGAGAGAGAGAGAGAAGGTTGGGGTGGGGTCTGATCTATCTAAGTAACCATCTATTTATTGTTTCCCCCTTCCTAGAAAAAAGTGGAACAGGGAGAGAGAGAGAGAGAGAGAGAGAGAGAGAGAGAGAGAGAGAGAGAGAGAGAGAGAGAGAGAGAGAGGTTGGGTTGGGGTCTGGTCTATCAAAGTAACCATCTATTCATTGTTTCCCCTTCATAGAAAAAATGGAACAGGGAGAGAGAGAGAGAGAGAGAGAGAGAGAGAGAGAGAGAGAGAGAGAGAGAGAGAGAGACAGAGAGACAGAGAGAGAGGTTGGGTTGGGGTCTGGTCTATCAAAGTAACCTTCTATTTATTGTTTCCCCTTCCTAGAAAAAAGTGGAAGAGAGAGAGAGAGAGAGAGAGAGAGAGAGAGAGAGAGAGAGAGAGAGAGAGAAGGCTGGTATTATCTTAACTCTGGGTCTATTGTTCTAGCACCATTTATTTTGCCCAGACGAAAGGGAGAAGGGTTTTTGGAAATGACGCCAGCTCCAAGAGCTACCATATATCTAAGGTTTGTAAACAAAACCTAAAAAATAATGAATTTTGCATTTTCAGTGTCCCATGGACCACACTGTATCGGCAATACCAAACATCTATTTAATTTATTCACTGATTTCCTTCTCTCTTTTCCAGGTGACATCAAGAATACCAAATGTTTACTTCAATTATTGACTGATTTCCTTTATTCTTTCTTTAAATCTACAGCTGAAATATTTCTGGACCGAGTCAAGTTGAAGGAAAAGGTGAGGAGGTGATAAATAGATAAATATGAGGGAATAGAGAAAACAAGTAAAAAATGAACCAAAGTTTCTTCGGTGCAATCGAGTTTTCTGTACACCTTATAACCAAGGCCACCGAAAATAGATCTATCTTTCGGTAGTCTCGGTATAATGCTGTGAGAGCCGCACACCGAGAATGCTGTGAGAGCCGCAGCCCATTAAACCTTAACCACGGCCCGGTGGTGGCCTGGCTTATATCGTTGCCAGATGCACGATCATGGCTAAATTTTTAACTTTAAATAAAATAAAAACTGTTGAGGCTATAGGGCTGCAATTTAGTATGTTTGATGACTGGACGGTGGATGATCAACATACCAATTTGCAATGCAGTGTGCTGATCTGAGAATGGATAATAATTTGATTCATTAAATAAGAAGGGGTGCCACTGTAATGCTTACATTAGTTAGGGTGCCATCACTGAAAATAGATTGAGAACCGCTGATCTATATATTTCAATGTTTAAATTGTGTTGTTTGCTCTCTCGTCTATTCTGAAATTTTCCTGTCATTACAAGTCAATAAAAAATCATTATTTCCTTATTTCTAAATTTAGATCTGGGTTATTTTCCTTCTGTTCACTGGACAAGAGAAATATGCCAGTTATTTTTGTAATGCCACACAATTATATTTTGAATTATTTTTTAAATTTTTGCGAATAGCTGTTCACGTTTGCTTATGTACAAACTCACGAAATTCGAAAAGTAAAATAATATGCATGTATAATACTTGTTTTATCAAATTTTTATTGCCAAAATTATGTTCAAGCTTCATTTTCAAGACTTTTTTGGAAATGAGTTGCACATATGAAATTCAATACCTTTGTAATGTCTTTCCCCCACTGAAATATTTCGTATATATTTTCCAACACTAACCTAAAGAAGGTGTAAAGTGAATTATATGAATCTTGGACCAAAAATCAAAAATCATTTTCATCTACAATGTCTTCATAGATTGTACAAAATACAATCACATCTTTATCAATTGTGGAAACGTGTTGCCACGTTTCTCTACAATCATCATATAATTCAGTGGTTCTTAACCTTTTTCAATGCATGCACCCCTTTCAAAATCAGCAGTCAGTTCTCGCACCCCCTGAGATGCTGAAAAAAATTATTATTATTATTATTATTATTATTATTATTATTATTATTATTATTATTATTATTATTATTATTATTATCATTTTATTTTTTTTTATTTTTTTGCAGAAAAAAATAACATGCGTTTATAAAAATATATTTTGCTTTAATTATTCACAGGCATCCTCGCACCCCCTAGGAACCGTCTTCACACCCCCTAGGGGTGCGAGCACCCCTGGTTAAAAACCACTGATATAAGGTCCATTAACGATTATAATCAGAGGAACACTTCCGAGAAAAAAGCCTCGGAAAACGTTTTCGCAATTATCAATGACTTCATAAATCAGGGCGAATCCCATTCTTTCCAAGTTTAAGGATCATTAGGCGAGATAAACGTTTCTATTCACAATGAGACGTCAACATTGTTTTCTCATCGACTTTCTCCCCCCCCCCCCCCCCGCCCCCCCCCCCGAAATGGATCCGCGTTGGTATTGTGTGGCGTTGAAATGTGTGTCTGCTATTTCCTCCTTTATGGCAGTGAAGTGTGCCCGTTGAATGAGAGTGGATAAAGAGAGAGATTTCAAAGATGCTGAGACGAATAATGGCTTTAAATGGCTTGCTTTATAATATATATATATATATATATATATATATATATATATATATATATATATATATATATATATAATATATATGAGCGTGTGTGTGTGTGTGTGAGTGAGAGATACAAAGTATGGAAAGTGAAGTTATACACAGAAGTAGAAAGAAAACGACGGACATGGTTAACAAATGAGCAGGATTATTTATGAGGTGGTTGGTTCATGTAGGAAGAAGGGGAGACTATCAGTTAAAGAGGAGGGATACAAAATAGTGCTAACAACATGGAATGGAAGATGTAATAGTATGGGACAGCTTCATGGATAAGCACGGTTAAAATATGAATGGCATTATTGTGTGGTGGTTCGTCCATGTAGGAAGAATGGAGGTCTAGGATGGTTATGGTACTTTTTTCTCTGCCCTAGAAAGTGTCAATAGCTTGGGATTGAAAGAAATAGTACCTCAAGGCAGCAGAGAGCCTAGTGGAAGGTTGTGGACCCCTTGGAGAGGAAATGATCATTAGTTAAGGGAGATACTCTCTTTCTTGATAAACTCCATTCCTTTCATTTCAAGAATTGCCTAACTGCCTCTTTTCTCGTAAACGTTAAGTCTGTCCAGTAATAGTTTTACTTATGAAATAGAATAGCAAAATAGTTTAATATATATATATATATATATATATATATATATATATATATATATATATATATATATATATATATACATATATATACAGTATATATATATATATATATATATATATTATATATATATATATATATATATATATATATATATATATATATATAATATGTGTGTATGTATGTGTATGCCTACGTATTCTTGTGTATGAATCTATATGCAAATGAAAAAATAAATTACTCATTCTTTAATGGAAGAAAATACTTCATTTACAAATGCAACTTCACACCAAATCTTTGCTCAGTCCATAACATTCCTTCACCATAAACCTCCACAATAACCTTCACCACAAACATTCACTATAAGGAAAAGAACACCATAAACAAGAAACAAATAAGGGAAAGCTTTAAGGAAAGCAGACATATAAACACGTTCCCCGGAAAAAGCTTTCTCAAATAAACATCGCAATTTCTGGTTTTACCTGACATCGAAGATGGCGGGCGTCACCTTATCTGTTTGTAAAAAGAAAAAAACGAGTTTTCTGTACATCGTATACTCAAGGCCACCGAAAATAAATCTATCTTTCGGTGGTCTCGGTATAATGCTTAAGAGCCGCGGCCCGTGAAACTTTAACCACGGGCCGGTGGTGGCCTGGACTGTATCGTTGCCTGACGCACGATTATGGTTAAGTTTAACCTTGAATGAAATAAAAACTACTGAGGCTAGAGGGCTGCAATTTGGTATGTTTTGTGATTGGAGGGTGGGTGATCGACATACCAATTTGCAGCCATCTAGCCTCAGTAGTTTTTAAGATCTGAGGGAGGACAGAAAAAGTGTGGACAGAAAAAAGTGCAGACAAAAAAAAAAAAAAAGGGCGGAAAGAAAAAGTGCGGACAGAAAAAGTGCGGACAAAAAAAAAAGTACCGACGGAAAAAGTGCGGACAAAAAAAGTACGGACGGAAAAAGTGCGGACAAAAAAGTGCGGACAGAAAAAGTGCGGACAAAAAAAGGTACCGACGGAAAAAGTGCGGACAAAAAAAGTACGGACGGAAAAAGTGCGGACAAAAAAGTGCGGACAGAAAAAGTGCGGACAAAAAAAAGTACCGACGGAAAAAGTGCGGACAAAAAAAGTACGGACGGAAAAAGTGCGGACAAAAAAGTGCGGACAGAAAAAGTGCGGACAAAAAAAAGTACCGACGGAAAAAGTGCGGACAAAAAAAGTACGGACGGAAAAAGTGCGGACAAAAAAGTGCGGACAGAAAAAGTGCGGACAAAAAAAAGTGAGGACGGAAAAAGTGCGGACAAAAAAAGTCCTGAGAGAAAAAGTGCGGACAAAAAAAAGCGCGGACAGAAAGTGCGAACAAAAAAAGTGCGGACAGAAAAAAGTGCTAACAAAAAAAAGTGCGGACAAGAAAAGTGCGGGCAAAAAAAAGTACGGACAGAAAAAGTACGGACGGAAAAAGTGCGGACAAAAAAGTGCGGACAGAAAAAGTGCGGTCAAAAAAAAGTGCGGACGGAAAAAGTGCGGACAAAAAAAGTCCTGACAGAAAAAGTGCGGACAAAAAAAGGTGCGGACAGAAAAAGTGCGGCCAAAAAAAGTGCGGACAGAAAAAAGTGCGAACAAAAAAAAGTGCGGACAAGAAAAGTGCGGACAAAAAAAGCACGGACAGAAAAAGTGCGGACAGGAAAAAGTGCGGATGGACAGACAAAGCCGGTACAATAGTTTTCTTTTACAGAAAACTAAGAATGAATATTTTAATATCACTAATGTAGGGTATCCGAAGGGATGGTGATTTACAGAAACCCTATTTCTCAATGTCTTCATTCTGCAGTTTAGTAAAAAGATTTGAGTTTGCCTGAAATATTATTTCATATAATTGTAAGGTCTTCTACAATATTTTCACGTATTTAATCTTTGTATAACTCTAATTTATGCATGACTATATTTATGATAATTATGAATATTACTTATTTACAATTTTTTTGCTATATTGTCACTTTATTATCTTGAAATATATTCTCAAAAACCAAATCTAAATCCACAACGTTAAGTAATATATCAATTGTCTTTATTTCAAAATTATTACAATTTCATTTTTGATGTTCCAATACTATATTCTCACTACCATATTAAAAAAGGTATTACTTTACTTTGGTAAATCTATAATCTTCATCAAACCCTAATCTACATTGTTCTAAATAGACAACATTAAGTAATATATAAATCGTCTCAAATATAATATCAATATTATTCCCTTTTTGATATTCTAATACCATATTCCCACTTCACAAGGTTAAAAAAAGATATTACCGTATTTTTTTAAATATCTAATCTTCGTCAAACTCTAATTTAATTTTCTTTTAAATGAACTAGATTAAGTAGCTTACTATTCGTCTTTAGTATAATAATTATATTATTTCCTTTTTGATATTTCAATACCATACTCTGACTTCACAATGTTAAAAAGGATATTGCCACACTTTTATGCATATCTAATCCTTATAAAATCATGAATTATGCCTGAATATTTTCCTGTAAATAAATAATAAATCCCAGACCTTAAATGATATATCAATCGTCTCTAGTCTAATGTTAGTAACATTTCCTTTCTGATACCTTATACCATATTCCCATTTCACAAGGTTGAAAAAATAATATATCAATCTCTAGCCTAATGCTGATAACATTTCTTTTTTTGATATCCTAAAACCATATTCCCACTCGACAAGGTTGAAAGGACATTACCACACTCTTGTGCTCTGATTTCCTGGCGTCACAAATTCAGAGGGCTGAGGCAAAGTAACTCGAAGGAGGCTCGGACGAAACACAGAATACCTGAGGGAGGTGTCGACATCATCAGGGCCTATTCATATTCAAATGGATTCCCATTGCTGTTCCTGGGAATTCCACTAAAATGCAAATGTGTGTTGTGAGTGTTGTGTGTGCGTGTGTGTGTGTGTGTGTGTGTGTGTGTGTGGACCCTTGCAGCTGTGGTGTATGTATGTATGTGCGTATGTATGTATGTATGTATGTATGTATGTATGTATATATATATATATATATATATATATATATATATATATATATATATATATATATATATATATATATATATATATATATATATATATATATATATATATATATATATATATATACATATATATATATATATATATATATATATATATATACATATATATATATATGTATATATATATATATATATATATATATATATATATATATATATATATATATACATACATATATATATATATATATATATATATATATATATATATATATATATACATATCGTTTTGGGAAATAACACTCAGAAAAAAATATCCTCACATATTTTGGCAATTCCACAACATCCACATATAAACACACACTCACACACACACACAAACACACACACACGCACACACAAACATCAGTACGCCCTCCCTTAATAGAAATCAATACAAACTTTGAAAACTAGAGCAGCTTTTAAACAATTAGCCACTGAGCGTGTTTTAATATAATTACCTTCACATAGCTTCGCATCTACTATACTTCATCAGAGCTACAACAAAGTGTTGTGATCATAACACGGACGGGTTGTGAGTAACTTCGTTATCGCGTAAATATTGGAACAGGTTCGTCAATAATGTTCCTGTATGTGACATCCGTGAGGAGTTGGTGACGTCATTGCACCTCACGTGGCGCACTGTAGGCATTGCTAAAGGGTGTTTGTGGCGTTCCTTAGGGCGATAGCTACACCCACTTTTTATTTAGTCTTTTATTTGATCTCCATTCCTTTCCTCACTCTTGCTGTCTAACTTCTCTAACTATTACTTGTTAGTGCAACTTTATTATTATTATTATTATTATTATTATTATTATTATTATTATTATTATTATTATTATTATTATTATTATTCATTAGATGAACCCTATTCCTATAGAACAAGTCCACCACAGGAGCCATTGACTTGAAATTCAAGCTTGCAAAGAAAATTTATTATTATTATTATTATTATTATTATTATTATTATTATTATTATTATTATTATTATTATTATTATTATTATTGAGGCCAGTAACGCTAAATAGTAATAATAACAATAATAATAATAATGAGAGAAAGAAGAAGAAGAAGAAGAAGAAGAAGAAGAAGAAGAAGAAGACCTTTCCAGAGACCAGTAACATATAATAATAATAATAATAATAATAATAATAATAATAATAATAATAATAATAATAATAATAATAATAATTTCAAAACTAAAACATTCATGTTTACCTCGACTGCACCAAACACCAACGCTTTGCCAAGCAAAATACTTTTCAACACCCTACGCAGAAATTCCGTTCCGGCGAGTTAAATGCTAATTAGGAATTTGCCAAAGCAAGTGTGATCAAAAGCATTTACAGAAAAATTCTTTGGAGCGATTCCAGTTTATTTCAGTTCCGGGAATGGATAAAAATATTCGGCTCGCGAGGCCACTCTCGAAAATGGAGGTGCTTTGATGAGGTTTATCTAAAGGCGCAATCATCATTTAGATGGAGTGATAATTTCTAATTTCGAGTGTTTAGAGGGACTCCGGATTGGGAGGGAGGGAGAGAGAGAGAGAGAGAGAGAGAGAGAGAGAGAGAGAGAGAGCATGAAATGAAATAAAGGTTCTGAACTTTATCATTATATATATATATATATATATATATATATATATATATATATATATATATATATATATATATATATATATATATATATATATATATATTCCTGAACTGTAAAAGACTCATTCCATTCCCTGGTTTTACTCTCTCACTCTCTTTCACTGCTTCGTACTTTTCCTCAATTGGATCTTTTTTTAACTCTGCGACTTTATTTTCTCTCTCTCTCTCTCTCTCTCTCTCTCTCTCTCTCTCTCTCTCTCTCTCTCTCTCTCTCTCTCTCAATTCAGAATCTCTTCAAACATTCAGAATGAGGAGTTATCATCTCATCTCCCGACTAATGACGATTACGTTTAGATAAGACTCATCAAAGCACCTCTATTTTTTATGTATCCTTCCCAGCCCAATCATTTTCAATTCCCGGAGTTATGGCAGCTGTTATTCCACGCGTTATTGCGGCGTTATTGCGTGAGGAAGTAGGTATTTTGTGACGAGGTACGTGATTTTCGGTTTAGGCGATATGTCGTCGTGAAAATGTTCCTTTTTTTTTTTTGTGGAGTAGGAATGTTTGATCCAAATTGGACTGGAACGCTGCTGCATAATCTGTTTACAAGCGCGGGCACAAATATACACAGACACACGCTATATATATATATACTGTATATATATATATATATATATATATATATATATATATATATATATATATATATATATATATATATATATATATATAAATAGATCACGCATTAGTTTCCAATCCACTTTGAACCAAACATCCCCCCCCCCCTCCGCAAAAAAAGTAACACTGAAAAAAAAAACTTAAGGAACACTTTCACGACGCCATACCGCCATTACGAGAAATCACGCTTCCTGCCCTAAAACACACATCCTTCCTCGTGCAATAACCCCCAACCCCCGCAATAACGCGTCGAATAACACCCGCAATAACCCCATTTGGAAACGGCACCATCGAGTGCGCGAGATTTTTCACGGCTCCGCGGGAGAACTGCAATGAAATCGCTCCCGTCGCGGTAAATATTCATAAATATTCGTAAACATTCGTTTCCGCTTCTCTCTCGCTCTCTCTCTCTCCCTCTCTCTCTCTCTCTCTCTCTCTCTCTCTCTGTGACGCGTGTAAAGGAGGGCTGGTGTTAGTACGATGGCTTCGTTCAAGAGCTGTGCTTGATTCGGGGAGAATGATTAAGATTCCTAATTCTCTGGTTAATTCGTTATTGTCAAGATGAAGAGACCTATGTAAATTGAATGCAGCTGATGACATCAGCTGTCACTTCGATACTGCTTGTTTGAAAGAGGGTCTGATATATATATATATATATATATATATATATATATATATATATATATATATATATATATATATATATATATATATATATATATATATATATACACACACTAATGAACGCCTCCTGAAAATTCACATAAGAAAGCTAGAGAAAACTCTATAGTAATAATAATAATAATAATAATAATAATAATAATAATAATAATAATAATGATAATAATAATAATAATAATAATAATAATAATGATAATAATAATAATAATAATAATAATAATAATAATAATAATAATAATAAAGAAAATAAATAGCGAAAAACTTTTTTCATATATAATAATAATAATAATAATAATAATAATAATAATAATAATAATAATAATAATAATAATAAAGGAAAATATTCATTTCCTTTTTCGATACCATACCTTACAACCTCCCGAACTGAAAGAGTGGAACCTGAGAGAAAATGGTAAAGCCCAACATATTCCGCTATGTGGTATGTGGTTACGAGCTGACGGTGCGAAAAATCAATAGCCCGAAACGGTTATTGTTCGTGAAGGGAGTAAAAATAGACTGCAGTTTAAAGGCGAGTATTCTGAATAAAAAAAATCCCATTTTTTTGTTTTCTGAAGAGAAAACTATAGTGCCGGCTTTGTCTGTCCGTCCGCACTTTATCTGTCCGCCCTCAGATCTGAAAAACTACTGAGGTTAGAGGGCTGCTAATTGGTATGCTGATCATCCACCTTCCAATCATCAAACGTATCGAATTTTAGCCCTCTAGCCTCAGTAGTTTTGATTTTATTTAAGGTCGAAGTTAGCCAATAATCGTGCGTCTGGCAACGATATACGCCAG
>JANJGK010000010.1:51611422-51626422 GCA_039081455.1 Macrobrachium rosenbergii | reverse complement strand
TCATACCCTTAGTGGACGGATCCCCTCAATAGGGGATCTATGATATATAATTAACTGTCCCTTAAGGGTTTCTGTCAAGAAAATCATGAACTGAATTCTAAAATTCATGTATATTTCCAACTTAACTTATACAAAAAAAATTATAATCTTTCCCATTCAGACTCACCTCTGACAAGAACGAACTATAAAAATTCTAGGAATTCTGGCATTTAAACTCTCGGGATCATCACTGACGTCAGTCATTATTAATGCTGCGTCGTTTAGGGTAACGAAGAATTTAGATTGATGTCATTAAGGCTTGGAGTGCTGTTTGATTAGGCCATATCCCCTTTGATTACCTATTCTGAGTAGCTTTGTGGAACCAGTACCATTTTTCTAGCTGTATAAGGGACGAGGGGTCCTGCCACTTTAATTACACACACACACACACACACACACACACACACACACACACACACACACACACACACACACATATATATATATATATATATATATATATATATTATATATATATATATATATATATATATATATATATATATATATATATATATATATTGGCATGCACTACAACAACAATACCATGTAGCAAGGAGAGTGACTCGTTTGATGTTAAAGTAAGCCTGAAACGTGGGGGCACAGCTGTGGGATAGAAGATATAAAAAATATGGATTCCATAAAGGCACGACTCTAATATGACGGAGCATAAAACATGTAAACCAGAAATGTGGGATCCCATGAAATATCAACCCGGAAAATATGTATGGCCATAAAATGTAAGATTTCATGGCGGGCTAGTTCGTAAAATTCCCTCTAGGGGGAAATAACTTCTGCCCAGAGAGGGCGTTTCAGCGATTGACTTTGGCGTTTGACTGACGGACAGAAAGTTCTTGTTTATTTTTAGTTTTCTGAAAAGGAAACTATTGTGCCGGGTTTGTCTGCCCGTCCGCACTTTGTTCTGTCCGCATTTTTTTCTGTCCGCACTTTTTTCTTTCCTCACTTTTTTCTGTCCGCACTTTTCCTGTCCGCACTTTTTCTGTCTACCCTCAGATCTTAAAAAACTGTATGAGCCGCAGCCAATGAATCTTTAACCACGGCCCGGTAGTGACCTGTCCTATATCATTGCCAGACACACGAATATGGCTAACTTTAACCTTAAATAAAATAAAAACTACTGAGGCTAGAGGGCTGCAATTTGGCATGTTTGATGATTGGAGGGTGGATGATCAACATACCAATTTGCAGCCCTCTAGCCTCAGTAGTTTTTAAGATCTGAATGCGGGCAGAAAAAATTTATCCAAAAAATTAATGCTCCCAAACCGATAGACCGATAGGGCCAATATCAGGACCCCCGAAATTCGGTCGGGAGGTCACGATGATCACGGAGGTGGACTATATCACCACCCCCTACCCCAAATATCACCCTGGGCCACACACCCCAAACCCTTCCTAACCCCGCCCCCCCCCTCCCTTTAATGATTCCTGCCAGCATCAAAGGATTTGGTCCAGTCATGTTAATATCCTTCCACCCACTCCCCACGCCCACCAGCGCCAATCCATAATCCTTTGTCCTTTGTATCCTACGCCTTAGGCATCCTATAACGTTGGTGCTTCTCGTGATGGCTTTCCTTAGAAGGATGTGAAGGGAAAACGGCCATTTTTCTTTCACTGATAAGTTAGCTTATGATTTATTATTTTTGATGTTCTATTTTTTCATGAGTTATTTTCTTAAAGTTCCAGTCACTTTTTTACAGTCAGTGTAATGTTTATTTTTACATATTATTACTTTATATATATATATATATATATATATATATATATATATATATATATATATATATATATGTATGTATGTATATACTGTATATATTTGTATGTATATATATATATATATATATATATATATATATATATATATATATATATATGTATATATATATATAAATATATATATATATATATATATATATATACATTATACATACATAAATGCATACATACACATGAATCACAACCCACCATACATTAATCACCCTCTCAATTTAGACATGCAACCAGTGGTGGTATTTGCTTTCGTCATAATGAAATTGAAATAGTATATTTGTTTTAGGGAGCGTAAAATTCAATTAGGTCTCTGTATCATTACATTGAAGCATCTAATTAAGATTTATTGATTACCTCCGCGGTATCAAAAAACAATATAGGGAGTCTGGTGTGGACCTCGGGACAGGGCTTTGTGGACAGAGGGGAGCCAGTGAACATTAATATTACATGTGAGTTTCTTTGTAAAATATGATAATGTCATATAATATTTTGATTCATAAGAGAGAAGACCAGGATGTTTTCTTGTAGGTTATTAAAGGCAAATATTTGTTATAATTCTCCAGATTAATTGTCTCTCTCTCTCTCTCTCTCTCTCTCTCTCTCTCTCTCTCTCTCTCTCTCTCTCTCTCTCTCTCTCTCTCTCTCTCTCTCTATATATATATATATATATATATATATATATATATATATATATATATATATATATATATATATATATATATATATATTTGTATATATATATATATATATATATATATATATATATATATATATATATTAGTATATATATATATATATATATATATATATATATATATATATATATATATATATATATATATATATACATATATATATATATACATATATATATATATAGTATATATATATTTGTATATATATATATATATATATATATATATATATATATATATATGTATATATATGTATATGTATACTGCATGTATGTTTGTGCATATGTGTAGCTATGCAACATCTTCCCCCAATACAATCTCCCCTTCCATCAAGCTATATCGACTAATTGGGTGGGACCCGATATTAAAAAATAAAAAAATCCGACAGCGGAGATAAGGCACCAAGGTAGGTGGAAGGGGCAGCAATTAATTATAATTGGCCCCTCAGAGGCCGTAAAAATCACTGACCTGCGATTGTTTCCTTCAAAGCGTTTATTAGCAATCGTCTCGCATTGGATGGAGTCTGGCTTCATACTGTTACTTGATGATGGCTGGCGGTTTGTGTCAATCATTTTTATGGGAAAAAATGCTCATGTATATTATTTGTATGGAAATTATTTGTAGAAAAACTCACTTATGCAAACTGGATTGGTTTGGTTCTATTTGATGGTTGGAGGTTTGTGTCAATCATTTTTATGAAAAAAAAAAAAAAACACTCACGTATATTATTTGTATGAAAATTATTTGTGCGAAAAAACTCACTCATGCAAACTGGATTGGTTTGGTTCTATTTGATGGTTGGAGGTTTGTGTCAATCATTTGTATGAGAAAAAAACACTCACGTATATTATTTGTATGAAAATTATTTGTATGAAAATTATTTGTACGAAAAAACTCACTTATGCCTCTGGATTGGTTTGGTTTTATTTGGTGGTTGGAGGTTTGTGTCAATCATTTGTATAAAAAAAAACACTCATGTATATTATTTGTATAAAAATTATTTGTATGAAAAAACTCACTTATGATCTGGATTGGTTTGGTTTTATTTGGTGGTTGGAAGTTGGTGTTAATCATTTGTATAAAAAAACACTCATGTATATTATTTGTATAAAAATTATTTGTATGAAAAAACACTCATTACCTGGATTGGTTTGTTTTATTTGATGGTAGAGTTTTGGGTCAATCATTTTTATAAAAAAAAAAAACATTCACGTATATTATTTGTATGAAAAAAAAACTCATTATGCATCTGGATTGGTTTGGTTTTATTTGGTGGTTGGAGGTTGATGTTAATCATTTGTATAAAAAAAAACACTCACGTATATTATTTTGGCGAAAATTACTTGAATAAAAAGACTCACTTATGTGTCTGGATTGGTTTGTTTAGGTTTGTGTCAATTATTTATATGAAAAATCGCTCACGTATATTATTTGTATGAAATAAAAACTCATTTATGTATCTGCCTTGGTGTGTGTTATTTGGTGGTTGGAGGATTGAGTCAATCATTTGTTTAAAAAACACAACTTCCCTATATTGTTTGTACGAAAATTATTTGTATGAAATTGTACCTGGTTTGGTTTGTTTTATTTGATGGTAGAGGTTTGTGTCAATTATTTGTGTGAAAAATCACTCACTTATATTATTTTTAAGAAAAAAAACTCATTTATATATCTGGCCATCTGTGTATTAATTGATGGTAGAGTTTTGCGTCAATTATTTGTATAAAAAAACTCACTTATTTATATTGTTTGTATGAAGAAAACTCACTTATGTATCTGACCTAGTGTGTATTATTTGATGATGGGGATTAGTGTCAATCATTTGTAAGAAAAAACACTCATTATGTATCTGGCCTGGCGTATCTATTTAAATAAACACTCACTTATGTAATCAAATACACATACACACACAAATCCACGGACGTGTAAAAAAAAAAAAAAAAAAAGGTAAATGGGCTCTCTTGATGGCCTGGTCAGTTATCGGATTCAATAGCATGGCACTTTTCCTGGAAAATGGCTCTAGTTGTATATTATATCTATTCTGCCACCAATTAAATCCCTAGCAGTTATAACTGTTATATGACTTTCAATCACTACTGTTACCCCTAGAATCAAAGCTACAATACTAGTCTTTATGTTCTTTCCTGTGAATGATGGAATCACTTGCTATTATAACATTTATGACATTTGGATATGATAGTTTCCAGCAAACTACAGAATACAGGGGGAATGGTTCAGTTAATTGAGCAAAACTACATCCAAAAAAAACTCATAATTGTTTCTTCTATTTCTAAACAATTATAGAAACTATGATCACTTTCAATTTTTGAAGACAGTGAATATTAATTTTTTCACTTGTAATATCTCGTGCTTGGGGAACAGAGGAATATATATTCTGTGCTACTTATAGACTTCTATCTCTTATAATACGTAATATACATACATATATATATATATATATATATATATATATATATATATATATATATATATATATATATATATATGTAATATTTATATACATGTGTTAAAATTGTATTGCAAAACCCAATCATTTCCCATTACTTATAACAGGATATCCAAGATGTATAAATAAAAAAATCTAAATATTTTGTATTCTTGCCACAATTACAGACACACCTTTGCCAAACATTCTGCAGAGACCCTGCTGCCTCTCTTCTTTGCAATATATGAGAATGCATAGTGCTGACATATAGAATAGAGAGTCTTTTTTTCAAATTATGAACGAGTGTGGGTGAATTCTACTCTGATGGAAAGGTACTTGGTGTATTTCTTGATACGCAAGAGACTGTTTCCATTAAGCGAATGATGGAAGGATTTCAGTAAAACTTAAAAATCTATAAAAAAGATAGATTTAAATATCAAACCACACTTTCATCTGAGACTGGATTAGATTATTATGGGAGTATTCTTAGCAGGTATGTACGTATGAATATATACATATATATATATATATATATATATATATATATATATATATATATATATATATATATATATATATATATATATATATATATATATATATATATATATAATCACTTATCACGTGATTCGTCTATGAAAGACTGATGATGCACAGACTTAAAAATTATATATATATACATGTGAAATACATGGACGTATTTTTTACATATTTTTAAATAAGCGACCCAAAACCAGTCACTCATTCACTGCGCCACAGAGAATTTTTCATTTGTGAAATGTACACCCTCATTACCACGGACAAATCAGACAGGTTCCATGAATATTTGATTAGACAGGAGACGGGAGATAGCACTGTTCATTTATCCGTCAGAATTTCGGGGGGGGGAATATTCACTTTTCAATATTTGAAAATATATAGGCACATATTTTACATTCATTAAAATTTCTCATTGGAGTTTTGTGTAATAACTAACTTTTGATCAGATGCATAGAAATGCATAATGCATCTAGCATTTATAGCAAATTCTGGTCAGGATTATCAGAAATATTTATTTTTCGTTTTATAGATCTATCAAAGTTTTTTTTTTTTATAGGAGTTTAATCTGATAGCTAACTTTCAATCAGATACACGTCAACAGATAATGTGTCGATCAAATATAGCTAATTTTTTTTACCAAATTATTAGAAATATATAAATATATATATATATATATATATATATATATATATATATATATATATATATATATATATATATATATATATACACATACATATATATATATATATATATATATATATATATATATATATATATACACATACATATATATATATATATATATATATATATATATATATATATATATATATATATATATATATATATATATATATATAAAAGAATATAAAACCGAACACATATGAAACCTCATTCATTAGTCCACAATCCCATAAATTATACCTTCGAAGAATGTAGACTCACAAGAAAGATCACTATGAAGCGGACGTATAAAAATAAAAAATAAAAAGAGAAAGTAGACACTGAATTAATTAACAGAAACTGTAATTCAAAGAACCCTAGAACGAAGCTGGCCATCAAAAATCGGAAGTTACAGAAACTCCCCTTTTTGTACGCCCGCAAATCCCTTTGAACACAACCCTACATAAAAAAAAAACTTATATGGGAATAGAAAAAAAGGTAAACTCGATTCAAACTTGAAATCTTTTTTGGGGGAAAGTTGATCTTAGAGGTACAATATTTTTGAGCTGAACCAGACGCCTAGAGGGAATTTGGGGGTAAGTGGAGAGACCCTTTTAACTCTGACCACATATTCCTATATTCTGTCTCTCGGGGATTTGCTTAGGCACATTTTCACAGTACTTGTGTGTTTGAGTAGTCACAATCTCCTTTCAACTTTTCTGCTTCCTGGGAGAGTCCTTTGTAAGGAACTCTCCCTACCATACTGAAGGATATGTATAGCATATCCTGCGTAAGTCCCGTAACAGCTTCTGTGCTGGTAAAACTAGGAAATCTTTGGAGACGAGAGTAAAACAGCGTAAAAGATGTATAAGATTTTCGTTCATGTTACTGAAAAATCGTCCAGTCAACTTCATATTGACAATAATAATAACTTATTTCACTTACATACTGTAAAAATACGTGCTTTAGTCCTCTCCTATAAAAATAAGAGTTTGTAAGAACATAAATATCACCCAAGGCATGTATAAACTTGATCCTTTCATTTCAAAAGAGATATGTAAAATGCATGAATTCTAAGAACTTTAGTTGCTGTAGATTGACAAAGATCTGTAAATAGAGCAAAACGCTAACGGGGTTTATTTATTCTTACTCTTATCAGGAGTAAATATTTTCTAACCGCAGGTTCGTTTGTGTACTATTGTAAGATTTTAGCACTCCGTATCAGGTCTCTTGGGTACGTCTTAGAAAACTGAAAGCAAAACCGGCCAGGATTTATTATATATTATATATATATATATATATATATATATATATATATATATATATATATATATATATATATATATATATATATATATATATATATATATATATATATATATATATATATATGCACCGGTTAACATATTCATTCAAAAGTCATTTCCCAACCTCCTCTCTGTTACAAACCTGTCCTACAGTTTCACAGGTCGACACAACAAAATATACACGCTAAAATCTAGTACTGAATATCAACTGATAATATTCAGAAAGCGAGAATTTCGTAGTCGCCAAAGACAGCGAGGAATTCCATTAAATGCAAAACCTTACATTTGAAATACCGACAATGTCTCTCAGAGGCACCTTTTCGGAATAACTGGAGCGGAAAAGTTAAGCAAGTGGAAGACGTGGAAGATTTTTGTGCTTCCGTGAGAATATTCGTGTGAGGTTTCACTTCAGTGCGGAATTCCCTTTATCTTCTTCTTTAAGATTAGAATTAAATAGTTCATAAGATATATATCTATTAACTGATTATAAGTAACGTTAACAATGAGTTTATTAGCAATCCTAAACAATCATTAGTTATTTATTTACTTACTGTAAATCTAGGTGTGGTAAATACTGGATCAAGGTTTAGGTTAGGTTACTTTAATTCAAGATGTATTCTTGTAAGTACTACTGAATACTTTACCCCAGGTCAGATTAGGTTAAGATTTAGCCATACAAACACTATTGACATAATATACAGGCATGTCTAATTAACGCAAGTCCAGAAGATGTAAGATGTAGCATCCTAGGTAAGGTTAGGTTACGTTACGTTAATTCAAGATGTATTCTTGTAAGTATTACAGAATACTTTACCCCAGGTCAGGTTAGGTCAAGATACATCCATGCAAACACTATCGACATACTATACAGGCACTCATAGTTAAAGCAAATCCAGATGAAGTAATATACAGCTTCCTAGGTTAGGTTAGGTTAGGTTAGTTTAATTCAAGATGTACTCTTTTAAGTACCACTGAATACTTTACCCCAGGTCAGGTTAGGTTAAGATTTATCCATGCAAACACTATCGACATAATACACAGGCATGCATAATTAACGCAAGTCCTGAAGAAGTAAGAAACAGCATCCTAGGTTAGGTTAAGTTACTTTAATTCAAGATGTATTCTTGCAAGTACTACCTAACGCTATAACCCCAAGTCAGGTTAGGTTAATTTTTCTTCATGAGAGCACTATCTACTTGCTTTCAAAGCAGGCAAGGTTAATATAATTCCAGGGGATGTACAATTCAACATCCTAGGTTAGGTTAGTTTAGTTTGGTTTAAGATGTGTTTTTGAAAGTACCATCATAAAGCTCGTGTTTCTTTCTTGAATTTCATTTTAGACTTATAATTCTTCTCTTATACCCCTTTTTTGATAGGTCATCCCTTTGATGTAAGTTCAGAGGAGGCAAAATACAGCATCCTAGGTCAGCTTAGGTTAGGTTAGGTTACTGTAATCTAGGATGTATTCTTGTAAGTACTACTGTTATCAAATGAGTATTAACCCTTTTAAATTTTATTGTAGACTTGTAACCCCTCTTTTATACCCCTTTTTCGATAGGTCATCCCTTTGATGTAAGTTCAGAAGAGGCAAAATACAGCATGCTAGGTCAGGTTAGGTTAGGTTAGGTTACTGTAATCTAGAATGTATTCTTGTAAGTACTACAGTTATAAAACGTGTGTCAATTCCTTAAATTTTATCATAGACTTGCATCTCTTTTGTTATGCCCCATTTTCGATAGTTCAGCCCTTTGATGTAAGTTCAGAAAAGGCAAAATATAGTGTCCTAGGTTAGGTTAGGTTAGGTTAGGTTAGTTTAAGAGGTATTATTGTAAGTACTAAGCAAGAACTAAGCTACTGATATAAAACCCGTGTTATTTCTTTAAATTTTATTGCAGACTTGTAACTCTTCTGCTATATCCCCCTCCCTATATGTCACCTCTTTGATACTGACCCTTAATTCTGGTGCGAATTATGAATTGCACGACATAAAATCAATCTTAATTCTTATTCATATTGGGACGTCACCAGTCCAACCTTCTATCCCCTTCACATTTCATAACGGCACCGCTGCTGTCAATATTCATTGGAGGAAATAAACAGAAATAAACAATAAATGTCACGGAAGCGGGAGAAACAGATCTCTCTGCCAATTACTTGCATTTGGGACGAAACAATCAAGAGGTGGTATGGGAAAGCAACGTCCCATCCTCCACTCCAAACAGAGAGAGAGGAACAATTATGAAAGTCGAGGGGAAAATATTTCGTTTTATTAAATTTTGGCGGAAATCTGCTGCTGCAGAAGATAAGGAAATTGATGGATAAACGTTCATAAATGTCAGGAGTAAAATTATTGGTGCCTAGGTTAATGGATTCTAATTAAATGCTATTCGTCAGTGAATAAAACTAACTTTAAAGCTCTTTCGTTTCGTTGTGATGTTATTATTATTATTATTATTATTATTATTATTATTATTATTATTATTATTATTATTATTATTATTATTATTATTATTATTATTATTATTCATAGGGAACAAGCCCACCACAGGGGCTACTGACTTGAAATTCAAGCTTCCAGATATTATTATTATTATTATTATTATTATTATTATTATTATTATTATTATTATTATTATTATTATTAAGAAGAAGAAGAAGAAGATAAGACCTTATTCATACAGATCAAGCCCGCTACAGGGGCCACTGACTTGAAATTCAAGTTTCCAAGGAGTATTTTGTTTATTAGAAAGAGTAACAGAAAGAAGAGATCACTTAGTAATTAAGAAAAAATAATTAACAGATTAATAAATAAATAAGAAATAAATGTAAGTAAATTATTAAAATAGAAGTAAAACTGTATAATAGCTAAACTAAAAATCTACTAATGAAATTTCTGTCAGATCCAGATATTTTGGTTCATTGACAAACATTAATTAGCTTTTAGTTTTAAGACGAATGAATTATGAATTATTAGTATTCATTAAAGCACAAAAACAACTTTGAATTTTTTTCGTTACGCTGTGATGATAGTTGGACCAGAAATCTGTCGTTCAAGTTTCTGCCAAGTCCAGATATTTCGTCTCATTGAAAAAATCGTTACTTATCCTCAAGTTTTCTTGGAAAAGTCCTAATTATCAGTGTCCCACCAGCTCGTAATAATATTATGTGCCTCGCTGTCGAACTTCTCCAAAGTTCTAGAGGCTCTTTATTCCTTAGAGGACGTCGTGCAATTGGAACTTCGGAAGTTCAAGAGAAGATTCAGTGCATTACTACCCTAATACTATTTCCTTTGCATTCTGATGCATTTTTATTTTTTTTTTTATTTATTAATTTTTTTTCCTTTTAATAAGTGAGTGGGATGTCCTCTTACTTCTTTCTGATGAACACCTTAATATTCTTTGGAAGCTTGAATTTCAAGTCAATGGAACCTTTGGTGGGCTTGTTCCATATGAATTGGGTTCATCTTCTGAGGAGTAATAATAATAATAATAATAATAATAATAATAATAATAATAATAATAATAATAATAATAATAATAATAATAATAATAAAAATCTTTGGAAGCTTGATTTTCAAGTCAATGTCCCCTGTGGTAGGCTTGTTCCATATAAATAGGGTTCGTATTTTGAATAATAATAATAATAATAATAATAATAATAATAATAATAATAATAATAATAATAATATTCTTTGGAACCTTGGGTTTTAGGTCAATGTCCCCTGTGGTGGGCTTGTTCCATGTGAATTGGGTTCATCTTCTGAATAATAATAATAATAATAATAATAATAATAATAATAATAATAATAATAATAATAATAATAATAATAATAATAATAATAATAATAATAAATGATGATGATGATATTCTTTGGAAACTTGAATTTCAAGTCAATGTCTCCTGTTGTGGGCTTGTCCCATATAAATAGGGTTCATCTTTTGAATAATAATAATAATAATAATAATAATAATAATAATAATAATAATAATAATAATAATAATAATAATAATAATAATAATAATAATATGTACGAACGAACCCCCACAAGGTGCAACTTTGGGGAAACAGAATCAGCAAGACGTTCGTCGATTGTGGAGCAATTTTCCTCTTCGGGGAAAACTAAATCACGGGGCGGGGGAAGCAACAAGCAAGCAACGCCGTTAGCACCAATTGCTTGCGGAAAGCAATTTGCCACTCCGCGCGAATCAAGATTTTGCAAGCCACAAAAACTGGAAGCATTTTATGGCATCGCAATGTTCCTGTTGTCGGCAGGCGACATCAGAACTCGAGATTTCCATGAATACAAAGAAGAATGGAATGGAATGGAGGGTTTCGGCCAAAGGTCAAGCGCTGGGACTTGTGAGGTCATTCAGCTCTAGAAGGGATATTGAGGTTTGAAAGGTGTAAGCAGTTGCAATATGAAACTACTGTTAGGAGAGGGTGGGCATTAAGAATGAATAAGGCGAATATGAATGGAGGTGCAGTAAAAGGAATGAAAGGGGTTGCAGCTAGGGGCTGAAGGGACGCTGCAAAGAGACTTTAATAATGCCTACAGTGCACCACGTGAGGTGCACTGACGGCAATGACTGGCATGTTTTATCTCTGATAAATACTGACTCTCCCAAAGTGTCTTAGGTAAATTGGTACATTTTTTTCTTTTTTTTTTTTTTTGCTCTTCGAGATCTCAGGATGAATCATTACGAAAAAACTGGCATGTGTTAAACACCCATAGAAATAAGATCTTTAAGTTCTTGTAAAGTTTTTTTTTTTTTGTTAAATTAAATTTCAATTTTATTTTCACCTCAAAGTTGGAATATAGTCTTCAAGACTTACCTCCAACATATGATGGTTCAATTTCGAATAATATTTTTCATTATTTTTTGTATTATTTTTATTATTTGCTATTATTATTTTATCATTATTCTATAATTTTATTATTATTTTATTATTAATCTAGTACTTTTTTATATTTTCATTTTTTATTATTTTATTAGTTCATTATTTTACTATTAATTTGTCATATTCTTATTATTTCCATTATTTTCTATTTTGAAACTAATCATATTCTACTAATACTTACAGGTGTTCAGTTAAAAGCTGATATCTTCAATACTGACCATTTTGTGCTTTCAGTAAACAAATTAAATGTCTATACGAACAAGACTTAATGCCATCATGTATCGTAGGTAACAATTTGCATATTTCTCCCTAAATTCAAGAACAATGAGTCAAAACAATCAATTAACAAGAAATTGTTAGAACTTGCAATCTGCATACACAAGATGTTAGTTGCGTATATACAATCTGTATACGCAAGAGTCCTTCTCTGGTGGAGAAAAGCAATGTGATTCACAGATAATGGGAAAATGAGGGTTCTGTAAGCCTGAATATATCCTGGTAAGTCCTAAATTATTGCTCGAAGTGCGGACTGTGGGGAGCACGACTTTAGTGATATTCAGAGGAAACATATAGCCTACACACACACACACACACACAAACACACACACACACACACACACACACACACACACACACATATATATATATATATATATATATATATATATATATATATATATATATATATATATATATATATATATATATATATATATACATATACATATATATACTTGAAACTAAAGTATGCACCACTTGATACCCCCAATAACTCAGATATTTAAGCACTGAATTACAAACAAACAATTACCTTAATATTCATGCAATACTAGGCAAACGGAAATAATCTTTTCTCCTTGAGGATATTATGGAAAACTATAATGCAATATTTTGTTTACATTGAAAATTCGATAGTATCTCAAAATCTATCAGACACAAACTTAACCCTTTAGCTTAGCTGACCTAACTCTATTATTATTACTATTATTATTATTATTATTATTATTATTATTATTATTATTATTATTATTATTATTATTATTATTATTATTATTATTATCCAGAAGATGTAACCTATTCATGTGGAACAAGCCCATCAAAGGGGCCACTGACTTGAAATTCAAGCTTCCAAAGATTATTATTATTATTATTATTATTATTATTATTATTATTATTATTATTATTATTTATTATTATTATTATTATTATTATTATTCAGCAGATGAACCCTATTCCTATGGAACAAGCCCACCCCAGGGGCCACTGACTTGAAATTCAAGCTTCCAAAGATTATTATTATTATTGTTATGAACCCTATTCCTAAGGAACAAGCCCACCACAGGGGCCACTGACTTGAAATTCAAGCTTCCAAAGAATATTATGGTGTTCATTAGGAAGAAGCAAGAGGAAACTAAATGGAAACGCAGAAAGAAGACATAACACTTATTAAAAAAGAAAAATACAAATAAATAAATAAAGAATTATCAAAATGAAAGAAGAATAGCATTAGGGTAGCAATGCATTGCATTTTCGCTTGAGCTTCTGAAGTTCCAACCAACCGCGCATCCTCTGGAAGGCTGTTCGAAAATTCAGAGAAATTAATATACTCACATCTAAGATTCTTTCCCGTAAACACAATGCTTCCTTTAGCCTCAATTCGCGCCACGGAAATTCAGAAGCTGAGTATATTTCTTGACGAAGAACCCAAAAAAAAGAGGGTCGTCAATCATCTCAGATGAGTCAAATCAGCATCCTTCCCCATTTATCTACCCCCAGAGGCTGGAGGCTTTATCTGAAACAACTATAAATCTCTATGGGGTCGGTTCGTTCCAACAGTGGTTTTGGGAGGAAATAACAGGACCAGAATTTTTGGGGGTAGGTTTTAAGTGATGGCAGCCAGGCCATGTTTTCCTTCTAGGTATTATTTTTTTTTTTTTCAAATTAAAAACCTGAATGTTTTTATTATATTTTTTTCATTTTTTTAATGAAAATACAAGGCAACAGTTTTGGGACAGGTTTGAAGTAATGGTAACCAGACTTTTTCTTCGTAGACACTAATTATTTTTTTCATTAAAAAGATAGAATTTTAACATATAATTTTATATTTTTTTTAAGAATTTATTTTACGGTAACCAGATTCTGTGTTTTTTTTTTTTTACACTAATTATTTTTTCAAAATGAAAAAGTAAAATACGCATATATATATAATTTTCTTTCTGGTAACCAGATTCTGTTTTATTTCTAGCCACTGATTAATTTTTTCTAAATGAAAGCGAGAGTGTTTTTATATATAATTTTCTTTTCTGGTAACGAGATTCTCTTTTTTTAAGACAATAATTCTTTTTTTCGAAAATGAAAAGGGAATATTTCTTTTCTGGTAACTAGATTTTATTTTTTTTCTAGACGCTAATTCTATTTTCAAAATGAAAAGTAAATATTTTTTTATACAATTTTCTTTTCTGGTAACCAGATTCTGTTTTTTTTTAAGACACTAATTTTTTTTTTAAATGAAAAGGGAATATTTTTTTTCTTTTAACTGGATTCTGTTTTTTTTTCTAGACACTAATTCTATTTTCAAAATGAAAAATGAGTATTTTTTATATAATTTTTTTTCTGGTAA
>JANJGK010000010.1:51571422-51606422 GCA_039081455.1 Macrobrachium rosenbergii | reverse complement strand
TTCGTTCCTCTAAAGAGAACTCGGCTGGTTTTAAACGGATTTAGAGCTGGTTATCATTTCAACAGGAGCTTATTAAAACGAAGAGAGAGAGAGAGAGAGAGAGAGAGAGAGAGAGAGAGAGAGGAGAGAGAGAGAGAGAGAGAGAGAGAGAGAGGACCATGCATAGACTTGTCAATGTGTACGAGAAGAGATTAACACTGCTAATTTTTCTTTAACGATGAAACGAAACAAACTGATTCTATGAGAGAGAGAGAGAGAGAGAGAGAGAGAGAGAGAGGGTTAGATAGATAGACAGATAGATAGATAGATAATGAGAGTGAGTAAAACCGAGAGAGAGAGAGAGAGAGAGAGAGAGAGAGTGAAACAGAGAGAGATAGAGAGATAGAGATAGAGAGATAGAGAGAGAGAGAGAGAGAGAGAAAGACAAAGAAAGAAAGAGAGAGAGAGAGAGAGAGAGAGAGAGAGAAAGAGAGAGAGAGAGTTTGGGGGGTAATTTTATACGAAAAAATAATAACACAAATTTGTTTTTCTCTTCACATTATCTTCCTTCCTTCCGTTTTCATTCATTATTTTTCTCTCATATCTAATAACTGATCACTTATTCTTTCTGTATTTCCTACTACCTTCTGTTCCATCTTTCAAATGAACAATATAATATTCTTCGGAAGCCCGAATTTCAAAGTAATGGTCCTTTTGGCGGGCTTGTTCCATATGAACGGGGTTCATCTTTTGAATAATAATAATAATAATAATAATAATAATAATAATAATAATAATAATAATAATAATAATCAGATATAGAAGGAGAATCGATCTGGTTCTAGAAAGTTCTCTTTTTGTGAATATATTTCTGATATATATTTACTTTTACACCATTGCCTATTTCTTCACCAATAATAATAATAATAATAATAATAATAATAATAATAATAATAATAATAATAATAATAATAATCTAACATTTGTTAATGATAACTGTGAGGTCCTGCTCTCATCTAATTTGGAAACTGACGGTGACCAGCATTTAGGAAAAAATAAAATAAAAAAAAATTCCATAAAAAGTGTATTTCAAATTAACTTAAACAAAACTATCTCATGTAATTTACTCAGTTTATCTAAAATTTCTGCCCAAAAAGTGTATTTCAAAAAACTTACATACAAAATAATTTTTTTTCCTCGCGTTATTCAAAAATGTCTATAAATTATGACTGAAAATGTAATTGTAAAAGCAAAAAAAAAAAAAAAAAAAAAATGCGGTAAAGTTTCTTCGGCGCAATCGAGTTCTCTGTACTATAATCAAGGCCACCGAAAAAAGATCTATCTTTCGGTTGTCTCGGTATAATGCTGTATGAGCCGCGGTCCATGAAGCTTTAACCACACCCCGGTGGTGGCCTGGCTTATATCGTTGCCAGAAGCACGATTATGGCTAACTCTAACCTTACATAAAATAAAAACTACTGAGGCAAGAGAGCTGCAATTTGGTCTGTTTGATGATTGTAGGGTGGAAGATCAGCATACCAATTTGCAGCCCTGTAGCCTCAGTAGTTTTTAAGATCTGAGGGCGGACAGAAAAAGTGCGGACGGACAGACAAAGCCGGCACAATAGTTTTCTTGCACAGAAAACTAAAAGCCACAAATAAGACTTGAAAGACCAAGAAAAGACCTTGAAAGCAGAAAAGTGCTTGCTTGCTTTCCATCAGAACAGAAGAAGAAGAAGAAGAAGAAGAAGAAGAAGGTGGAGGTGAAGGAGAAACTTGAGAAGTGACCAATGTCCTCCTTCCCTTTGGGAAATCAACCCGAAATGCAGGTGACCTGACCTCGTACAGGTTGTCCGAATTCCTAAGCTGGGTCAAGAGGCCATGGATGTCGCCTGAGTGGGTATTTATAAGCAGAGAGTGCTGGATTGGGTTATAAGGTTCCTGGAGATATTGGGAGAGAGGGAAAAGTATGGCGTGACATGGTTCTCTTTCTCCAGACTCCAGACTCACTCAGGAACAATCTCGTACAATCATTTTGCACGCATGACTTCCAGTTAACTAGTCTCCCCTCTCCCCCCCCCCCACCTCCCTAAGGGCCTTCCCACAACGCCTTAGCATAATCATATCACCGAGGTTGCCTGCGAGTTGAACAAGAATATCCTCGGTGCAATCATTTGCATTTTAATCCGCCCCTTGTTTCCCCCGAGAGCATATTTTTTTTTCCATTTACTGTTTCCCCGTCGGAGGTCGGTCTGTCTCTCTCTCTCTCTCTCTCTCTCTCTCTCTCTCTCTCTCTCTGGCTCTCTGTCTCTCTCACTCTCTCTCTCTCTCTCTCTCTCTCTCTCTCTCTCTCTCTCTCTCTCTTTCTTTTTCTCTGTCTCTGTCTTTCTGTCTATATCTCTCTCTCTGGCTCTCTGTCTCTCTCACTCTCTCTCTCTCTATCTCTCTCTCTCTCTTTCTTTTTCTCTGTCTGTCTGTCTGTCTGTCTCTCTCTCTCTCTCTCTCTCTCTCTCTCTGTCTCTCTCTCTCTCTCTCTCTCTCTCTCTCTCTCTCTCTCTCTCTCTTTCTTTTTCTCTGTCTCTGTCTTTCAATCTATATCTCTCTCTCTCTGCTCTCTGTCTCTCTCTCTCTCTCTCTCTCTCTCTCTCTCTCTCTCTCTCTCTCTCTTTCTTTTTCTCTTTCTCTCTCTTTCTCTCTCTCTCTGTTTCTCTCTCTCTCTCTCTCTCTCTCTCTCTCTCTCTCTCTTTCCCCACTTTTCGCGTCAGAATCATTGCCATTTGACTTGTAGTACATCAAGGCAAGCTGCCTGAACATGTATTATTCATGTTCGAGTCCATTCTGCCATTTACATCCAGCAACAAGGATCCGAATCATTCGGCAGAAGGTTCTGTGGACCTCTTCAGTATCCATTTCCGTCTTCTAGTTTTCTGTAAAAGAAAACAATTGTACCGGTTTTATCTGTCCGTCCGCACTTTATTCTATCCGCACTTTTACTATCCGCCCTCAGATCTTAAAAACTACTGAGGCTAGAGGGCTGCAAATTGGTATGTTGATCATCCATCCTCCAGTCATCAAACATACCAAATTGCAGCCCTCTAGCCTGAGCAGTTTTTTAAATTTTATCTTAGGTTAAAGCTAGCCATAATCGCGCATCTGGCAACGATGTGGGTAATTCTAGCTGGGTAAGATGTCCCGGTAATCATAACACAGCGATGCAATATTAATTTTAATCTACATTTATGGCTTAATGAAATCTGTATCTCACAATTATGAATGTTCAGCTTTTAATATTCAAGTCCGGCAGAGTTTACCCTAAAATCTTAATGGTCCTCAGTGCACAGACGTAGCCCATGCAAGATTAATTTCTCATTTATATTGTGCGTCGTTGATTCCGTTGGACATATTTCATGAGTTATTATATGAAATCGTCAGGTTTCTCAGGATTTAATATTTTTTTTTCTATTGAATGAGTAAAAGGAAAATGAATTTGGCATGGTCTTCAGAAATAATTAACATCATTGGTATTGGATATTCATCTTGTAAATTACACACACACACATACGCACACACACACACACACACACACACACACACATATATATATATATATATATATATATATATATATATATATATATATATATATATATATATATATATATATATATATATGTGTGTGTGTGTGTGTGTGTGTGCGTGTGTGTGTGTGTAATGTACACTCAAAAGGAATTTATATGAATGACGTGTCTGAACCCGACCCAGAATTCGAACCTATGTAAGTTTTGGGCTGATACACGCGTTAACAGAATATTTATCCACTCAGCCATCAGGGATCAGTGACAAACTACCTTCAATAAACTATTGACAGTAAGATTCATCAAAGACAGCTGTTGAAAATCCAATAAAATTTTTTGGAAAACTTTTTTTTCAGGAAATTCAAATTCAAATTCACATTCACCTCACGAAGAAGGGTTAAGAACAGACTTACTTTATTAATATTAAAATGAGCAAAACATGCGCCGAAGTTTCTTCGGAGCAATCGAGTTTTCTCTACAGCCGCTACGGCGTATAATCGGGGCCGCCGAAAATAGATCTATCTTTCGGTCGCCAGGTATAATGCTATATGAGCCGTGGCCCTTGAATCTTTAACCACGGCCCGGTGGTGGCATGTCCTATGTTGTTGCCAGATGCACGATTATGGCTCACTTTAAACTGAAATAAAATAAAAAAAACTACGGAGGCTAGAGGGCTGCAGTTTGGTATGTTCGATGATTGGGGGTTGGATGATCAACATACCAATTTACAGCCCTCTAACCTCGGTAGTTTTTAAGATCTGAGGGGGGACAGAAAAAGTGCTGACAGAAAAAGTGCGGACAGAGTAAAGTGCGGACAGAATAAAGTGTAGACAGAAAAAATGCGGACAGAAAAGTGCGGACAGAAAAAACTGCAGACAGAATAAAGTGCGGACAGAATAAAGTGTAGACAGAAAAAATGCGGACAGAAAAGTGCAGACAGAATAAAGTGCGGAAAGAATAAAGTCCGGACGGACAGACAAGGCTGGCACAATAGTTTTCTTTTACAGAAAACTAAAATCAACAGAGTCCAGGATATAACGTTTTCAAATAAATACAAAGTAATATTTACAGAACTTGGATCATACAGTGTACGATTTGCTTTGCATGAAATATGAGAGCGAATTGCGCAGTGTAGTATTTGGTATGTTGTGCATAAAGTATGAGCCGGAACATACTTTCCTTTGTAACAGGAAAGCGAGAGAGTGTGAGGGAGACAGATTGAGAGAGAGAGTAGACGGGGTGTTAGAGAGAGAGAGAGAGAGAGAGAGAGAGAGAGAGAGAGAGAGAGAGAGAGAGAGAGAGTTCACCGGCTGTCATTCCGAGTTTTCCCGAGCAGCGCCGGGTACCCAGAAAGAGAAAGAGAGAGAGAGAGAGAGAGAGAGAGAGAGAGAGAGAGAGAGAGAGAGAGAGAGAGAGAGTTTATCGGCTGTCATTCCGAGTTTTCCCGAGCAGCACCGGGTACCCATAATCATAGGAACACTAGGCACGATCCCAAGATCCCTGAAAAGGAATCTGGGAAAAAAACTATATACCGAAATAGATCCAGGACTCATACAGAAGAGTGTGCTACTAGAAACAGCTCACATAGTGAGAAAAGTGATGGACTCCTAAGGAGGCAGGATGCAACCCAGGAACCCCACACTATAAAAACCATCCAGTCGAATAGGATGACTGTGATAGACCAAAAAGAAATTATTATTATTATTATTATTATTATTATTATTATTATTATTATTATTATTATTATTATTATTATTATTATTATTATTATTCAGAGATGCACCTCTGTTCATATGAACATATTAGGCAATGCAAAAGAAGAAAAAAAAAGATAAATTAATAAATGCATAGATAAATGGGTAAAATCATGTACAAACTATTTAAATAAAAGGTGAATTGTATTAGGTTAGTAATGCATCGCATCTTCGCTTGAACTTTCGAGATTCTAATTACACAGTATCTTCAGGAAGACTGTTCCACAGTCTAGGGGTGAGAGGACACAAGACCTCTGGAACATGAGAAGGGGGGAATGTCCTTAAATTCCTAAATTTAGTTTTTTTATGAATTCCAAAAATAAAAAATAAAAACTTTAAAAGCCATTATGAAGAGAAAGCAAAGATATATAGTGGATTATCAGGCAAGTGCCTAATCTTAGGTACTTTCTGAAATTAAATATACATTGTAAAGTCCTCCATTAGTTGATTTAGAGCTTTGTAACCATTAAAAGCTGGAATATTTAATGAATATTACATGACTACCCAATATAGATACCCTGTGCATTATCAGATCAATGCCTAAGAATTCGTGCTTTCTCAGGTAAAATATACAACTGGGAACCCCCCTAGGTAATATAGACCTTTGTAAACATTTGATATTTTAACAGCTTCGCCAAATATACAACTAGGAACCCCCCTTGCATATGTAGACCTTTGTAACCATTTAACATTTTAACAGCCCCACCATGTTAAACCTTTTCACAGCCGGATGTGTGTCTGTAACGCCCTTACGAAAGAGAGAGAGAGAGAGAGAGAGAGAGAGAGAGAGAGAGAGAGAGAGATTCTTCACGCCTTCACAGACAGAGTTCCCTGACTCAATACTCCATTTCTCGTTTTCGATTTGTTTGGTTACAAATTCTCGAGAGACTCTTGACGCCGAGTTCCGGGTTCCGTAAGAATCAGACGTTGTTTTCGAGGACTTTGAAGAAGAGAGGGTTTATTAAATCGATTTTAAAACATCTTCAAAGGACGAGGTATGATGCCACCTTGATACACAACAGATCTTGCGCAACACGAAATAAATACGAATCGATGGAATGGAGTGTGTTAAGAAGCCAGGGTAGGTTTAGGTTCGGTGCTGAAGTGGAATAATGAGTTATTTTGAGTGAGATATCCAACTGTGATTTTTGCCTCTCTCTCTCTCTCTCTCTCTCTCTCTCTCTCTCTCTCTCTCTCTCTCTCTCTCTCTCTCTCATGAATGCCGTTTAGAAGACACTGGGTATGTGTAATCTATCTCTCTCCTCTATCTGTCTAGAGTCATATTATAAAGAAATTCTCTCTCTCTCTCTCTCTCTCTCTCTCTCTCTCTCTCTCTCTCTCTCTCTCTCTCAAATCATTTATAAAGGAATCTATATTGCTTGTCTGTCAGTCTTTCTTATGACTAATGATCAAAAGAAATTAAAAATGTCTACCATCGCTCTCTCTCTCTCTCTCTCTCTCTCTCTCTCTCTCTCTCTCTCTCTCTCTCTCTCTCTCTCTCAAATCATTTATAAAGAAATCTATCAGCTTGTCTGTCTGTCTCTCTTATGACTAATGTTCAAAAGAAATTGAAAATGTCTACCATCTCTCTCTCTCTCTCTCTCTCTCTCTCTCTCTCTCTCTCTCTCTCTCTCTCTCTCTCTCTCCTCCTTAACCTCCTCCTCCGCCTCTCTGTCTGGTTTAAATCACATTATAAAGAAATCTCTCTCTCTCTCTCTCTCTCTCTCTCTCTCTCTCTCTCTCTCTCTCTCTCTCTCTCTCTCTCTCTCTCTCTCCCCCTCCTCCTCCTCTCTGTCTGGTTTAATCACACTATAAAGAAATCTCTCTCTCTCTCTCTCTCTCTCTCTCTCTCTCTCTCTCTCTCTCTCTCTCTCTCTCTCTCTCTCTTTTACCAAGTAAAAGACCGTGTTATCCATCCTTTGAAATCGCTAATCAAAGTAGCTTTCTGCTACAAAAGAGTCTTTCAAGCCATGAAAAGCCTTCATAAGCCTTCATAAGCCTTCATTTAGAATAATCACTTAATGGACTATCTTCGCTTCCTGGTAACAGCTCCTGAATTCTGTAGCAATTTGCTAAACAGAACCTTTAGAGCAGATGAGGTGATTATCCTGCAGTAGATGCAGTGCTAATTACTTTTTCTTTTTAGTTTTCTGTGAAAGAAAACTATTGTCTGTCCGTCTGCGCTTTTTTCTGTCCGCACTTTTTCTATCCGCCCTCAGATCTTGAAAACTACTGAGGCTAGAGGGCTGCAAATTGGTATGTTGATCGTACATCCTCCGATCATCAGACATACCAAATTGCAGCCCTCTAGCCTCAGTAGTTTTGATTTTATTTAAGGTTAAAGTTAGCCACAATCGTGCTTCTGGCAATGATATAGGCCAGGCCACCACGGCCCGTTGAGCTATTCAGGGGCCGCGGCTCATACAGCATTATACCGAGACCACCGAAAGATAGATCTATTTCCGGTGGCCTTGATTATACGCTGTACAGAAAACTTGATTTTTTTACTTGTTTCATCCTATCAGCAAATAACTGGTTTGGCAAAGGATGTATGAAGGATTGCAAAGATTATCCTATTCATAATGAAGTGTCCTACAGGATGCACTGGTCATCCTATCGGATAATGATTTAGTTATGATTATTTCACTTAATTTAGTCTGAGAAAACCTACATTTGCACTAAGAAGTAAGAGTCAGAGGTGTTGGACAGCAACGAGACTGAAGGAAGGACGAAGGAATGGAGGTAAAGTAAAAGTCTAAATAAAAGTGGGACTCTGCAAACACCCTTTAGTAATACATACATTACAATACGTAAGGCGTACTGTGGGCACTGACCTCCTTCGGCGCTATCAGCTGATGGTCTGCTTAGGAGAGGAGAATTCCTTCCCACCTGTAAAAGAACAAAGAGTTGATAAATCTGCTTTGATTTTATTATAATAATTACTAAAAAACAATTCAGACATTTCTCGATTACTGTGAGAATGAACATGGCAGAAATTACTCAAAATATCTATACATCTATGTATATATATACATATGTATATATATACCAAAAATATATCATTCGTAATAACTCAAGATGATATTTAAATCTTAAATGAGAAATTTACCCAAAGACACAAAAATGCTATATAATATTAGGCAGGATTTATCAAAATAAACCCATTGTCATATTTTGCTTCAGAACCCACTTCAGAAAAAAGGATTTTCTAAACAAAATGTAATCTATTTTATCCCGTGCACAATTTTTTGTTCCATACATACTCACCACTTCACTTATTACCTAATATTATCTTAATATTCTTGAACTCCAAAAAACTCCATATTCGATATTTACTCCGGACCCAATATTTTGACCAAAAGTAGATTCATTTTCATTTTATTCCTACGTACGTATATCAGTATCAGTGAGGATATATATATATATATATATATATATATATATATATATATATATATATATATATATATATATATATATATATATATATATATATATATATATATATATATATATATATATATATATATATATATATATATATATGTGTGTGTGTGTGTGTGTGTGTGTGTGTGTGTGTACGTATTGTCTGCCTATTTCATTCTGATATACATACGTAAGAGTAAAATTAAAATTAACCTATTTTTTGGTAAACGCATTGGCTCTGGAGTTTCTGAAGTTCAAGAATATAGATAAAATATATTGGGTAATAAGTGCAGTGGTTCGTATATATGGAACGAAAAAAAAAAAAAAAAAAAATATATATATATATATATATATATATATATATATATATATATATATATATATATATATATATATATATATATATATATATATATATATATATATATATGTACGTTTACCACTGATACATCTATTGCTATTGCTTTTGCGTTTCTTTTTTTCACATTAGTACTTCCCTCATCCGTGCTAAGACTTGGATGGGCTATTTGTAGTAATATATAATTATATGTTTCGATAATCGGATTATCGTATTACGCACTCTCTGATACGTAATTACCAGTAATTAATTCTGCATATACAATGATACGATATAATTGAATCAAGCATTATCATAATTATCGTTATTATAATTTTCGTTATTATAATTATTCAGGAGATAAACCCTTATTTGTGTGGAACAAGACTCAAGGGGCCATTGATTTGAAATTCTGGTGGGACGCTTAATTCAGTTATAATTCCATCGTAATTATGCTTTGGATTGGCCAATATTCCTTTTCAGTTTTCTGTAAAAGAAAACCATTGCGCCGGCTTTGTCTGTCCGTCCACACTTTATTCTGTTCGCACTTTTTGCTATCCACACTTTTTCTGTCCGCCCTCAGATCTTAAAAACTACTGAGGCTAGAGGGCTGCAAGCAAATTGGTATGTTGATCACCAACACTTCAATCATCAATCATACCAAATTGCAGCCCTCTAACCTTAGTAGTTTGGATTTTATTTAAGGTTAAAGCTAGCTATAACCGTGCTTCTGGCAACGATATAAAATAGGCCACCATTAGGCCATAGTTAAAGTTTCATGGGCCGCGGCTCATACAGCATTATACCGAGACCACCGAAAGATAGCTCTGTTTTCGGTAGCCTTGCTTATACCCTGTAGCGACTGTACCGAAAACTCGATTGGCATTTTTTACTTGTTATATTTTGCCAATAATTACTCATTCTTCGCAAAAGAATCTGATTTCATTTAATTCTTGGCCATTTCTGCTTTCCAACGGATAAAAGCAACGTACATAACGACAGCAAGCACAGGTGATGTCTTCATTAACCTTCCTGACAGGTGAGACTGAGATTAACGAATAGCTGGGTACCATAAGAACCAGTTCTTTTATTTTTCTTTCTTATTTTTTTTACCTGGATTTCTCCTCTCCCCTCCGCTGACAAGGTCGACCCAAAAGAGAGATTTATGGTACTTTTTGATCGCGGATTTAGCTTCCAGGGAGAATTGTGGTGGAATGTGGCACTGAAAGTTGATTCTGGGATTTGGGGTTATTTATGGTGCTCCTGTTTCACTGCCATGAACGATAAGATTGCTGGAAGTCAGGTTCGTGTATGTATATGTATATGTATGTGTATGCATGTATATATATATATATATATATATATATATATATATATATATATATATATATATATATATAAGAATCTAATTTCAGTATAAATCTATCGTTCCTGGCAGTGGTAGGCAAGAGTGCCAATAATAACCCAAAATTCCATAATCAACCTGCAGTTCCCCTGCCTTTAACACTTGTCTAAGTTATTCTTTTAGTTTTCATTCAGAATTTCAGTTTATAAAAAATAATATGCTTCCTAAAATCGGTTTTAATATTGCTTTTACAGATATTACATACGTTGGCAGAAACCAATAAAGCTGTGTTATATTTTACAATTATTTTCTATGGCAGTAAGGTTTTTTATTTTTATTTTTACCCGTATGGGGTTAATGCCGTCAGTGCACCTCGTGCGGTACACTGTAGGCATTACTTAAGGTTCTTTGCAGCGTGCCTTAGGCTCCTAGCTGCAACCCCTTGCGTTCCTTTTACTGTACCTCCTTCCATATTCTCTTTCTTCCATCTTACTTTCCACCTCCTCCTAACAATTGATTCATAGTGTAACTGCTTTGAGGTTTTCCTTCTGTTACACCTTTCAAACATTTCACTGTCAATTTCCTTTTCCCATTGAAAATAGACTATTCAAACTTATAAGAGAATTTTATCCCTAAATTAATGTAAGGGTAGAATTTAAACCTAAGTACACCATTGGCAGCTTATTTAAGTACAAAGGCATCGTACCCCGAGAACGGCAATCTCGTGTTGTTCAGAAATGCAATTGTAATTGCTGTAATGAAATTTGCTTTGGAAAAACAAAGTGCCAAAGCGCGTGTACGATGGTTTGAGAGCACCCAGGAAGATCTGCTGGAACGAAAAGACTTTTTAGCAAAACCACCATTCAGTGCCAAACGGGATCGTGCAGGAAATAGCGATCGCCGTCTGTGCTGAGACTCATTTTCCATTCTCTCTGGTCGAGTGGTTTCCATAGAGCTGCCAATCGTGGAAAGCCTGTACGCTTTGAAATTGAAACCTTCCCTCAGTGAGAACGAGAGGTCCCCGGAGATGCTGGGTCTAATTTTTAGTGTGTGTGTGTGTGTGTGTGTGTTTTTATGCCTTCATATTGCAGGTATTTTTTTTTTAAATATTGGTTTCATTGTTAGTTTTCTGTAAAAGAAAACTGTTGTGCCGGCTTTGCCTGTCCGTCCGCACTTTTTCCTGTCCTCACTTTTTCTGTCCGCACTCAGATCTTAAAAACTACTGAGGCTAGAGGGCTGCAAATTGGTATGTCGATCATCCACCCTCCAGTCATCAAACATACCGAATTGCAGCCCTCTAGCCTCCTCGGTCGTTTTTATCTTATTCAAGGTTAAAGTTGGCCATAATCGTGCTTCTAGCAACGATATAGGCCAGGCCACCACCGGGCCGTGGTTCAAGTTTCATGGGCCGCGGTTCATACAGCATTATACCGAGACCACCGATAGATAGATCTGTTTTCGGTGGCCTTGATCCATTTATTTTTTTATTTTTTTTTTCTGTATTTTTGTTGGCAGAACTGATGATGGAGAAAGGTACTACGAAACCGGTAGTTGTGACTGAATGAAGGATGTTTAGTGTATACAAGTACTGGTCTTACTCTCTCTCTATCAAGACTCCGCTTTCCATGGGATAAATCAGTTGCAGATATATATATATATATATATATATATATATATATATATATATATATATATATATATATATATATATGTGTGTGTGTGTGTGTGTGTGTGTACACACCATTTACAAGGCCATAAGCATCAAAGCAACACATTTCACGAATCGCAATTGAGCGCAAATTCCATCCATCATATGCCTAGCCAACCTTAACGCTCAGACTTTAAAAAAAAACACGAATAGAAAGTAAAAAACTGATCACAAAAAACATCGGTATTGTTCCCGAGAGGAAATTGGATGTCTCTCTCTCTCTCTCTCTCTCTCTCTCTCTCTCTCTCTCTCTCTCTTTCTCCGCCCAGGAGACACAGCTGAGACCAGCGACGTCTGATCAACCCTTCTCCAACACAATTCCAGTCATGAATGGCCTTCTCCAACACAATTCCAGTCATGAATGGCCTTCTCCAACACAATTCCAGTCATGAATGGCCTTCTCCAACACAATTCCAGTCATGAATGGCCTTCTCCAACACAATTCCAGTCATGAATGGCCTTCTCCAACACTATTCCAGTCCAAAATTACCTTCTCCAACACAGTTCCAATAAAAAATGGCCTTCTCCAACACAGATCCAGACAAGAATGGCCTTCTCCAACACAATTCCAGTCATGAATGGCCTTCTCCAACACAGATCCAGACAAGAATGGCCTTCTCCAACACAATTCCAGTCATGAATGGCCTTCTCCAACACAATTCCAGTCATGAATGGCCTTCTCCAACACAATTCCAGTCATGAATGGCCTTCTCCAACACAATTCCAGTCATGAATGGCCTTCTCCAACACAATTCCAGTCATGAATGGCCTTCTCCAACACAATTCCAGTCATGAATGGCCTTCTCCAACACAATTCCAGTCATGAATGGCCTTCTCCAACACAATTCCAGTCATGAATGGCCTTCTCCAACACAATTCCAGTCATGAATGGCCTTCTCCAACACAATTCCAGTCATGAATGGCCTTCTCCAACACAATTCCAGTCATGAATGGCCTTCTCCAACACAATTCCAGTCATGAATGGCCTTCTCCAACACTATTCCAGTCCAAAATTACCTTCTCCAACACAGTTCCAATAAAAAATGGCCTTCTCCAACACAGATCCAGACAAGAATGGCCTTCTCCAACACAATTCCAGTCCAGAATGGCCTTCTCCAACACAGATCCAGACAAGAATGGCCTTCTCCAACACAATTCCAGTCAAGCATGACTTTCTCCAACACAATTCCAGTCCAGAATTTCTCCAACAAATTCCAGTCATGAATGGCCCTCTCCAACACAATTCTAGTCCAGAATGACCTTCTCCAACAAAATTCCAGTCCAGAATGACCTTCTCCAACAAAATTCCAGTCAAGAATGGCCTTCTCCAACACAGATCCAGACAAGAATGGCCTTCTCCAACACAGTTCCAGTCAAGAATGACTTTCTCCAACACAGTTCCAGTCAAGAATGACTTTCTCCAACACAGTTCCAGTCCAGAATTTCTCCAACAAATTCCAGTCATGAATGGCCCTCTCCAACACAATTCCAGTCCAAAATTACCTTCTCCAACACAGTTCCAATCAAAAATGGCCTTCTCCAACACAGATCCAGACAAGAATGGCCTTCTCCAACACAATTTCAGTCAAGAATGGCCTTCTCCAACACAGGTCCAGTCAAGAATGGCCTTCTTCAACACAATTCCAGTCAAGAATTACCTTCTCCAACACAATTCCAGTCCAGAATTACCTTCTCCAACACAGTTCCAGTCAAGAATGGACTTCTCCAACACAATTCCAGTCCAGAATTACCTTCTCCAACACACACACACGCGAGAGAGAGACACAGTGTCTTTGGCGATGCATTTTTCTTCCGGACAAATAATGTCTTTATTTAAGGTTCTCATTATGAGCTGAAGGCTGGCTTCGTCGACGTTTCTTTGTTTATTATTTTGTTTGTCTCTATTCTCGCATTCCTATACCTAAAACGGTTAACTGGGACGTATGGGGGAAATCATGTACGACCTTTGGGTTTGGTTTTGGTTGGGTGGGTGACCAGCAACAGATGGATACTGGATGGCGTTGCTATGGGTAGGGTGTGTGTGTGTGTGTGTGTAGCAACTTCATTCCAAAATGTTTTTTGGAATTATATATATATATATATATATAATTAGAATTATATATATATATATATATAATTCTATATATATAATTATATATATAATTCTATATATAATTCTATATATATAATTAGAATTATATATATATATATATATATATATATATATATATATATATATATATATGTGTGTGTGTGTGTGTGTATATGTATATGTATATATACATATATATACATGTAAATATATAAATGTACAAGGCCTCTCTAACTACCATCATAAATACACTCGGCAAAAACCTCTAATATGACCGAACGGCTCCGCTGGGAGCGATAGATACTCTCCAAGTATCGCAGAGACCAACACTTCTCATGCAAAATGGTAGGTGGTTGAGTAATGAGGGCTTATGACCACGACTTCCTATATCTTAAGCTTTCGTTATAAGCCAAGCGAAGTTTTAGAAATACCTGGAGACAAATAATAATGGATTTGTGATTTTGTGAAGTTTCGGCCGGGCCGAAGGGATGCTGTAAACGCCCATTAAAAATGCCTACAGTGCACCATATGAGGTGCACTGACAGCGCTACCTGGCTAGGGGATTTTAGGATGCAGATGACTCGAAGATTGTAATGCAATGAGGTGATACCATCTCTCTGAGAGCTTGACAATAAGAGGCCTTTTTAGTACCTTTCTAGGAACGAAAGTGATTGGCAGGTACCATATGGACACGATGTTGCGAAAAGCTGATAAACAAAACAAAAAAATGGTAGGCGATGTCTTTTTCCGGAGGCTTGAAACACCACTGGAATTCATCCAGTCTAATATAGGCAAAACAAAAGAATTTTTGAAGGTTGCTTGATGCTGAAGCAAGAGGAATCAATTACCAAGTTCGTATCATGTGTAGGAACACTGATGATCATCATATTCACTGTCCGAAGCAAATTAGGTCGTCGAAACGTACTGAGATTCAGGCAAAGTAAAGTAGAATTCTCACAGGTTGGATGTGATACACAAAATCTCAAGAAACTCCCAAACATTGAATGTTAACGAGCGGTTGATGAAATGGTGGGTGGCAACACCACAAAACGACTTAATCAGTACCTCAGAATACCGATTATCTTGCTATCTATGAAGAGTACAAACTCACAAAAGCAAACATGCCCGCTAGTGTGGACAGGCCATAACGGTCGATTGAACTAAGTCAGTGATAGGTGTTCTCGTGACAATACTCCGATATACCTAAATTTTTTACATTTTAATCCAGATTCACAGACTCCTTCAAGTAAGCACGCCGTTTACCATTATATACAACTACTAAAACATTTTTCCTCAAATACTCATGACTCCCTAACTAGCTATTTATTCTCCTGATAGCAAGGCAGGCCTTTGAGGTATTAACTAATTCTAATACCTTTAAGTAATTATTTGACGATACTTGCAAAGCCAACAAAAGCCAAACCTAGATACCGATATGTTTAATACATTACAAGACCACATGACGATTTGCCAACGAAAATAGCGCTGAGGAAGAGTTGGGCGAATGACTATCTGGCAACATTAATCTGCAGGGTAGTCTTCTCTGTGGGGTTGATATAAGCTATGCTAGGTTAGGTTAAGTTAAATTTGAATTAAAGCTTTATGTCCCCAGCAAATACAGCCTAAATTTCCTTTCTACTATATGTTACCATACATAGGTCCACCTTAAGGATTTGCTTTTCTCTGGTTAGTGTTCAACCATTTCACTTGACTAAGAAAACTTTTTAAAAAGCTAATACCATTTACCAATATATTTAGCCCAAAATTAAACATTTCTACACCGTTTTAACAAATTGACACTTTGTGGTGTTAAATATTAATCTTAAGCTTCATATAATTATAGCTTAAGTAGAAAATCAAAATTGATTTTATCAGAATACTTTTGACTTTTTTGGCTCCCACAAAACTCTCAGAATACAGTTTCAGCATACAAATAGACGAGAGAGAGAGAGAGAGAGACAAAACATCACTCAGCCGAGTTTCAACATACAAGTAGTGAATGTAGTGAGTAAGCTTTAACACGTACACGAGAGAGAGAGAGAGAGAGAGAGAGAGAGAGAGAGAGAGAGAGAGAGAGAGAGAGAGAGAGAGAGAGAGAGAGAGAGAGAGAGAGAGAGAGAGAACCTTATTGTTAAAACCATTGTCTAGATTTGAGTATGGGAACAATTAAGGTGTGGAGTATTGTCTTTAGCTCAGAATGCTACAAATAGATTGTAACCAAAAGCTACTTCCATTCCTAGTTGGAATTGAAACCAGAATCCAAGATTTTTTTACTTTTTCCTGCTAAGGACTGGTCTTAAGGACTGGTCTTATGAACAATCATTTTTCATATAAACGAAAGCCATATTTAATTTTCCAACGTCCCAGTTTCAGAATGTTAACTACCTTAATCACTAGTGCTATTGGAATTTCAAAGAAGATTCTTTTCAACAGGTTTTTTCAATGTCAAATATACTTAAGGACTGGTCTTAAGGACTGGTCTTAAGGACTGGTCTTAAGGACTGGTCTTAAGGACTGGTCTTAAGGACTGGTCTTAAGGACTGGTCTTAAGGACTGGTCTTAAGGACAATCATTTTTCATATAAAAAAAATCCATATTTAACTTTCCAACGTCCCAGTTTCAGAATATTAAGTACCTTAATCACTAGTTCTAATGGAATTTCAAAGAATCGTCTTTCAACAGGTTTTCTCAGTGTCAAATATACTTTACCATTGTATTAAAATAAACAGAATTTAGGAGTCATATCCTTTACACATACATAACTTCGAAAATCACATGCTTTCCCTTTAAAAGTTGAACAAGGGCAATACAGTCTTCTTTACGAGTTTATAATGCATATTTAAAATTGGTATATCAATTTCTTATAGCATTAAGCATGCTATTTTTTACACAGATTCCTTAGATAAAATTAGAACTTAATCACTAGTTCCACTGGAATTCTAAAGAATCTCCTGGTTTTTTCAGCGTCTAATATATTTTACCATTATACTAAAATGTACTAAGAATTTAGGGAAAGAATTTTGGCTTCCATATAAAGCTTTACACATTTAACTGAAAATTCAAGGCTTCCATATAACACTAACACATACTTCTAACTTATAAAAAAATAGTTATATGCTTTCCCCATTAGTTGAATAACAAGAGAAATACAGTCCCTTTACGAGTTTGTAATCCGTATATTTTTTATTTAGAATCGGTATAACTCAAATAAATTCTTACGACTTTTACATTGATTCCTTAGATATTACATTGATTCCTTAGATAGATTCTTAATTATATAGTTTATATCAAAACTGCCTACTTAACTTTCACTTATCAAATTAACTCAAAATTTGTGATATGTAACCAAAAACTAGACAAATTAGTTATCTCGCATCATGTTATGAAAAACTAAACAGAATACCATAGATATTTTATTAGATACTAAGTAACTGTACACATGACTAATGGTTATTCCAGACAGAATTGTTTTAGGTCATCATACCAAACACAAAGCTGGTCAACCACCTGGTCAAGGCATTGAGTAAACTTTAAAATAATAGTTTCACACTTTTAATCTGAACTTTGAGGCAAGTAAAACCTGTAGTTTGTAATTACTAGTATTGGAGAAACCAATCACTTTCAAGTTGACATAGGCATCAATAAAATTACTAATTGTCAGTCAGTTATACTCTTGAACTATCAATACAGGTTTTCATGTGGCACAGAGTGGAGTATCTCAAAAATGCCAGGCTAAAATGCTAGGCTCTATTCTCACCTCAATTCAATAACAACTGCAGAGTTAAAACAATGAACATGATTTCTCGAGCAACAGGAGTACTCTGCTTGCATAGTCTTGCACTGTTCCAGTATGAATAACCTGTAAAGCAAAAGAACTGCGGCAGAAAATGGTTGTTGCAATAGTACAACATTTATATCAAAGATTATAATTTAGTAAAATAGTTTCGTTAACTCAGATGAACTGAAGCCTTCAAACAAATTTTTCATGTACAGGTCAATCAGTTGTGAAGATTTTGACCAGAGCAGCCAACAACTGCCAAGCAAGTGCTTGCCAAATCAAGTGGGCCAGGGGTACCTAAAAGTGCTAACCAAAATAAAAATTAAACTTTGCCAGGGGTACATAGTGAAGGCATAGCATAATCTGGTATCAATTACTTATGAGTTTAAAGGGTACCAAAAGTACTTAGAAGTGACATGTCATGACCTTAAGAATCACAAGACAGGGTCGAGTGGTCCCAGGTGCAGAGAAAATCCACAAGAGGTCATAAGGTTAATTTGCCATAGGGTATAATCCAAGTATTAGTTACTTTTCACTTTCAGGGGAGCCCAAAACGGACGTAACCTATGGAACACCAATATTAAAATGTCTAAGATCTAGGACAAGGGGTCACAATTGCAAAGCAGATATACAAAAGGTCAGCTACAAAATTTGCCAGGGATACTTAGAGGCAAGAATATTCTAGAACTATTTACTTTGAAATTCAGTTCTGTCAATTGTCAACTACCCGCCAGCTTTAATTACTTTTAAAAGTTTTTTATATAACCTAATCACCATAGCTATGCATGGGTTTTGTTTACTGGTCTTTAGTGAAAAGGCTTACTCATTGTACCTGTGAAAACATAGGCCTGTTCATTGTTTCTTATATAATGATCATGACTCAGTACTAGTATTTAAACTACTGACAAATTACTCCATTGTCTACCGATTTACGTTAGTTTAAACATCAAAATTATATTTCAGACTAAAAAAAAATTACGTTAAAACTTAGTGATTACAACAACTTAATCACTCAAAATTACGTTTATTATAAAACATTAAAAGTTAAGGTTCAATTAAGTTAATACAGATACACAAGTTTTACTACTGAAACTCGAAAATCAAAATCTCTAGAAAAATTTTATATAAATTAAGCAACATTAACTGTGAACATGAAATAATTACGTTAACTTTATCATGGACTAATTAACATTAAACACAAGCATAATAGTTAAGTTAAATACCTTACTAAAAATTGCTAAACTCAAAAAAAAAAAAATATTAAATGAAAACATGTTAATTTACGTTTGAAGTCTTAAAACAAAATTCTTTGTCAGTTACGTTAAATTCTAAAAAGGGCAAGACTGATTTACACTAACAACCTGAAAGGGAATAATTGATTAGTTAAAACCCCCATACACCTGCACCATAGGTCCTAAGACCTATGGTGCAGGGTATAAGAGGGGCCTCCACCCCTACAGGGGCACCGCCCCTGTAGGGGTGGAGGTAAAAAAAAAGTTAGTTTAGTGGAACTCACCTTAATTCAATTAGAAAAAATTCTTTGAGACGAAAGTGGTCTTGTTAAATTACTTCATTCTTGCATTTCTCATAAATGTGGCCCCTTGAGGAGCTGTCTTGCCTTCATCAAGCAGTTTTGACTTCACAAGCACCTGAAAGAAGTTTGAATTACTGGAGAAAAAATTGAGATGCAAGTTATGAATGGCTTAATTTGACGTAATTGCTCGCTTAAGAAATTTGACTCCATTTTTGGATTTCTCACAAATGTCACTTCTTGAGAGGTTATCTTGGCTTCATTAAGTAATTTGCTTTACAAGCACCGGGAGGATGTGAATAAATTTCTGAAATAAAAATTACGAACAGTAATTCACAAAAATTAAAGTAAACAAAAGTTCATTAAAGCAAGGCTTTACACTCAGGCTTCAAGGCTTTACACTCAGGCTTCAAGGCTTTACACTCAGGCTTCAAGGCTTTACACTCAGGCTTCAAGGCTTTACACTCAGGCTTCAAGGCTTTACACTAGAGTCAGGTAGTATCTTAAAAGGCACATTCTAATCAAATTAAGTAAATCTGAATACTGACCTTTGAGTAACTTTTGATGACCCGAGAGAGCCGAGAGGAACTGTTGACCCTAGAGAGCTCCTTCTGAAAAATATTAGATTTTAGTACGGGAATAAACGACATAACCTAAATATTTGGTAAACTAGGAGTGAGAAAATAAGACAAAAGTACGCTATACGACAGCTAACTTTTCACAATATTGGTGAAAAACAATTTTATATATCAAAGGCAAGTACTAACGAATTTCAGTTCAGGTCTTGACAGCATCTGATTTGATGGTCAGTATAGCAAGATCTCAAGATCTCATTGAAAATTAGACTAAACATATATAATTATATAACGTACAAGCTACAGTTTCGGAGTGTACTTAATTTTAAATTAAAGCCTGTTACAACAACCTGATATAATAGCCAGTACAGCAAGATTTAACTGAAAAGGAAGTTAAATATTAAAATTGTATACAACGTACAAGCTACAGTTTTTAAATATACCTAAACAATCTTAAACATGAAATAAAAACCTAACAAGCTATTATATTACGTAACCAAGAATTATTCCTGCAATAACGGGAAACAAAACCAAGTAGCTGTTATTACTAAAATCTTGCATAATTAATAGAGATATAAAATAACAGTAATGACGCTCAAGGTCCGCAGATGCCTGAAGAATCTCCAGTAGCTACAGGTAACTTGAATCCACTAACTGCCTAATTAAGTCCCACCTGTACACAGCTACTTCGCCCCAGGTAACGAGAAATCACCCACAAACTGACAAGTTCCTCCGTCAAAGAACGAAAATAACACGGCCAAACCTCGTCGACCCCCGAGGCGAAAATTGTATAACTAATGATCTACTTGCTCAGAAATCATTTGCCGTGACGTCACCGTCAAGGATCACGGAGTCGCCGTTTTCTAAACTAGGACGGTTCCAAGGACGACCAAGGCCCCGTTTTCTGTTGAAGGGGTGACTCTTAAAACAATTCGTTGGAAGCTTTGACGGTCAACATACGATTCTGCTTTTTTATCGTTTCTCGGTTCTTTCTGATAGAAATTGGCTTCTGTTTATCATAATAAAACCTTTTTTGACAAATATCTAACTTGGTCTTACATTCTGAGGAATATTTATTAGCAAAGGACTTTGTTTTTTTAGATACTTATAGCAAAAATACATAAACGAAAACTGAAACTGAATTTTTTATTTCAGCAAATAGGGTGATCTTAGGAGCCTGTTGGGGGGAGGGGGTGTTTGGTGATGGATAGGGGACAGGGGGAGCGGGGTGGAATATGCTATTAATTCCTTGATTTATCTTGTCCATTTTGCAAAAGGAATTTTTTGGAGACTTTTGAACAAAGGGTAGTGAAACAATTTCCCCTTCGTCACTGTGTCAAGATTTTGGGTGATAAATGAGTTAGAGATTTTCCCTTGGCTCCTGACGAGCCATGACAAAGGTTCAAAAAACTGGATGTCATTTAGAAAAATGAAATATAAAGATACACTATATTTATGCAAATGTATATCATATTTCCATATTACAAATAATAAGGCCACAGGAAAAAAAAGTCACAGAAAAAAATTCACAATCATCAAACAAAAAAGCCGGAATATTAACATCTTGAGTATTCCCAACGAGCAACTTGGTACCATGACCATGACAAACAAGTGTTATCTGAAAACAATATTGTTAGCCATTCCTGTAGCCCAAACACATACCGGTTCCTCACTTTGAAACAAACTAAAACAAGTAGAAAACACGCCGAAGTTTCTTCGGCGCAATCGAGTTTTCTGCACAGCCGCTACAGCGTATAACGAGGCCATCGAGAATAGATGTATCTTTCGGTGGTCTCGGTATAATGCCGTATGAGCCGCGGCCCATGAAGCTTGAACCACGGCCCGGTGGTGGCCTAGCCTGTATCGTTTCCAGAAGCATAATCATGGCTAAATTTAACCTTAAATAAAATAAAAACTACTGGGGCTAGAGGGCTGCAATTTGGTATGTTTGATGATTGGAGGGTGGATGATCAACATACCAGTTGGCAGCCCTCTAGTCTCAGTAGTTTTTAAGATCCGAGGGCGGACAGAAAAAGTGCGGACGGACAGACAAAGCCGGCACAATAGTTTTCTTCTACAGAAAACTAAAAAAAAAACTGATCTTGCAGAAAACATACGTCATCCACCATTAAATCGACACAGAACACAACAAAACCACCTCTCTCTCTCTCTCTCTCTCTCTCTCTCTCTCTCTCTCTCTCTCTCTCTCTCTCTCTTGGTCAAAAGAAATACCATAAGACGGAGATGTTACACAAGTATTGCACTGAACAGCCGCCTGACCACTCCAATAATTGCTCGTATGACCCCGTGCGTGAAAAAAAGAAAGACATCATTAATACAAAGACATCTTCCATCTTACTAGCTGGGCCACTCGTCAAGATTTTGGGTGGTGAGTTTAGAGATTTTCCCTTGGCTTTTGATGGGTCAATGACATAGGTTCAAAAAAACTGGACTCAGAAAAATTAAATATAAAGATGTACATATATAAGCAAATATATATATTATGTCCATGTACAATTATAATTAATAGCTTATCAATCTTATTGTACGCGATTACTGTATATTTGTACGTGGAAATATGATATACATTTGCATAAATATATGTAGATCTTTGTATTTTATTTTTTCTAATGAACATCCATTTTTTTAACTCCCTAGAACTCATTCATCACCCAAAATCTTGACACACTGACCTGGTTTATATGTAAATTAATCTACAGTACGCCGAATGATTTTCCGAATATCTTTACTAACGTAGGATTTTGCCTGAATAATCTGTGGGTCCCACGTAGATAATTTATCATAGGAGTAACAGATAACAACATTAATATAATTAATTAATGGAAAAAAAATGCATATGGAGATTAGAGAACCACGTTAGGAGTTTCCTACACGTGTGCATATTGTTTCTACATAAAGCTTTGAACAGGTATTTTTTAGTTCCTCAAAGCACACGCAAAGAAAGTTTTTTTCAGTTTTTAGGTATATTAATTCATTTTTAAGTCTATTATTTCAATTTTATCAAAGACCCGAGAAGAAATACATTATATAATCAAATATCTGGCGACAAAAACATCTTGTTAGCGATCCTTGCCCGGAAAACGGGGACTTAATGGTCCTTGCTGGTAAACGTCAACAGGAGCTGTTTTCAAACGGAAACGTGAGACATCTAGTTTGCGTTATCGCTTCGGAGCCGGCGAACCATTTTGGCTTTTCCTTTCCCTGAGTGATCGTGGTTTCGGGAATATCGTTGTTGTTTTGGCTACGTTATTGAAGAAACTGCTTGCTGTGGGTGTTATGTCCGTACGTGGTGAGAATTTGGAATGGTGAGCTGGAGTTCCCAGGGTAAGTCTACGTGGAGTTGTATGGATCTTAAACTATTGGCTGGTGCTTAGGTTAAGTTTCATTGATGTTTGTGTTATCAGTGTCTTAGTAGCCTAACGTGTTAACGTGATGTCATTTGTGGTTTTAAGCGCTCTGACAACGTTTAGGCTAAATTTGGTACGTTATTTCTGAAGGCTAGGCTAAGTTTCAGTATTTTAATGTCCGTAGCTCCTTAACTTTTAAAGTTTCAAGTTGCCGTTAGTGCTGGTTTTCTAATTAACGTTACTTGATACGCTTTCATGACCTGCTCATATTTAGAGCCTAGGCTAGGTTTCAGTGCTTGTCCTTTAACGGTTTCGCTTTGAAGTTTCTAAGTGTCAGGTTTCAACGCTTTACCCGTAGCGGTTTCGCTTCCTAAGTTTTTAGGTGTCAGTTTCCAGGTGCCATTTAAGGGCTCAGATTTTCCAAGACTTTTTAATACGTAAACTAAAATCTATCTCTAAAACCTAGGTTGTTTGTTTGGTTTGTAACCGTAGATGTTTGTTTCTAGGTTAGTGTAGTTTAAAGTTGACTTTAAAGCATTTTAAAGTTTTTAGCAAGTTACACTAAATTGAAGACTTGCTTTATCTAAAGCGTAGGCGAAGTTTGTACAATTTATGTAGTGTAACTTTTTTTCTGTAGCTATAAGTGTTCCTAAACATGCTTACAATACAGCCGTTTGCTCTAACTTTGCTTATGATAGTATTTTATACCTTAAACTTCAAAGACCTGCTTAGTTTTTGAAGACGTGCTGGTCTTAACGTCAACCTTCATAATCTGGCAATATTCAAGAACTTCATTTTCCCTAAATTTTGAGTAGTTTTTTTTAACTACAGGTAACTTGAGCTACCAATTTTGTCTTAACCTGCCATTGGTGGAATACAGAAAACTTTGGAATTAAAGAAATGCCTTTAAATTTTAATTGTTCCTAGCCTAAATCTTCATATGTCAGTACTCTTAAGTTTTAATTCAGTTCTTGCGTAAGCTTTTTTAATGGGTACTTGCTTTAGTTCTGATATAATTTTGTTTAATGGGTATTTATTTAATGGGTACTTGTCTGATATTTTTTTTAGCTTTATACCAAACTTGTCCTCTGGCAGTGATCAATAATTTTAAAATTGTGTGGGTGGACTACTTTTGTACGTACTATATATTCAGGTGCAAGAGGAATTTTATATAATTTTTCAACTTTAACCTAAAATTTTCGTGCACAGTGAGTACTGATTTAGTTTTAAATCTTTAGTGGGCCATGGACTTCTGACTACATACTGAATATTTTTCAGGTTGATGAGAGCATTTTAAAAGAATATTTCTGTACTACAGCACCGTGGAGTTAAAACCAATAAGCTGAATAAAACCAATAAGTTAAAATATACTACAATCAAACTTCTGAGGAATAGGATACGTCAATGATGATTCAAAATCTCTTGACCCAAGTAGAAAAACTTCACACTTCTCAATCATTGGTTTATTGAATTAGGTGAGTAAAGTATTTTTTGGTTTTTTAAAAACCAAACCATACTAACATTTTTTTTTTTACCTCCATCCCTACAGGGGCCCCTGTAGGGGTGGAGGCCCCTCCCATGCACTGCCCCATAGGTCTTTGGACCCGTGGGCAGGTTCGTGGGAGGTCCTTACTAACCAACACAAACTCGCTTAGTTTTTGCTATTGAAGTAATAAGTTAACGTAACATTAAGATTTTTTTGGTTTTAATATTTTAAAAGTAACTTAACTAATAAGTTCTATCAAATTTGGTTTTAAAGAGAATTTGGTTTTAAAGATTTTTGGTTTAGTCTATTTAAAGTAACGTCAATGTCTAAGTGCTCGAAGTTCACGAGGAATGTTTTAAGAGTTTTGGTTTTTAAATATTTGAATAATTTAAAGTAACTATTAATTCATAGTTTTCAGTTTTGAGTAACTGATAAAATTAGTTGGTTTAGTTTTTCGTGAATTCAAAAATTTTGCTTGAGATTTTATTTGAATATTTATTACGCAGGTGCTGATAAGGTTTTGACTTTAACTTTTTTTACTTTATTTTGGTTTTTGATAAATGCTAGTCATGTATCTTAGATTTCAAATTTAAGTTTTATAGGGTTGTTCCATATAGTAGTCTTTTGATTTTATTGAAAGCTCTATTTTAAAAAAGTAGTATAATTTATCATTCAAAACTGAATTTCCTAGCTTTGTTTGAACTTAATTTTTTTTTTTATGTAGGTAAACCTTTTAAAGTTAAAAGTTTAACTGATTTTCCATTGTAATTGTCTAATGCTTCAACTTTAGCTTTATTTTCAAACTCCATTTAAAACTGACCTATTCAATTTTTGCCCCTTTAAATTGGGGGGGGTGTCCAGAGGCTTATAAGTTTAAAAAGTAAAATCAAATCTTGTATCAAAGAAAACAAATTCATAAGTTATAACTTTATAGACTGTCCAATATTTAACAGGCTTTTAAGAGTAATTAGAGTATCTATGGAAACATTTACCTATGGAAACTTTCAGTTCATAGGAGTAAGACTTGCTATACTGAATGTACAATATTTTAATTGTACTTCAGTTGCCAATACCTTTTTCTGCCGCATTCTTTTATTTGCAGGAAAGGCTTAGTGGAAGTCCTTTAAAGACTAGGAAGGCTGAGTACTCAGGTTATTCAATCAAGAAATCAAGAATTGTGGCTTAAGCCCGAAACAGTTTTATTTAGGTGAGAATGGAGCCGGGATATTGATACTCTTCAGTCATGCTACAGTATGAGTTTATGTTATGTATTTGTCACATTATGCTTTAGTCTGTGCCCCCACTGTTAGTCTGCCTAAGATATGCATTAGTTTGGGCCGAAAATTGATTCAATTAGTGATTTAAAACTTTAAAATTTAAGTTTTAAAGGAATTCTGATATCAAAACACTTGCGTCCGCCAGTGACTAATTAATAAACTTAAAATAAATTTCGCATTCTGTTGACCATGACTTGTTTACACTAATCTGTTTTATGATCTGGTTGAATAAATATTAAACATGGCTTTAAGAAACTGATTATTGGAGATATTTTTAATCATAAGTCTGGTTATGTACAGATTATTTGATATTCAAGGAAAGTTATGGTGTCTCGTTTAATAAATGAAACCAATCTAGATATAGAATTTTCTAAAGTTTTATTTCCTTACATGAATGACACATTTAGCAGTAAAGTAGAAATTTCTACTAAATATTTTCATTACTTTTGAGGAAATCAGGTGGAAGAACCTATAGTTGGAATGTTCTTATAACTAGATTGTTCAATTTATAATGAACAAAGTTCACATCTGTTATGCAGTACATAGCAGGTCCTTTAAATGACTACTAAATGACATTAAGGGCCAGATAAGAGTATTTTAAGGAATCTTTACACTTGAAGATTGAAATAAATTAAACTGCATTGCCTACAGTCAGTGTGCAGTAAAGGCTATTAACTGTTAAACTGCATTACCTACAGTCAGTGTGCAGTAAAGGGTATTAAATGTGAAGTAAAGTTTTAGACCTAAACTGATTAATGGTCAGTGTTAACTGATGGTCAAATATAAACTGATTGGTCATAATATATGTTAACTGATAGTCAAATATAAATTGGTCGTATATTCGTTAACAGATGGTCAAATATAGGCTAATTGGTCATACTTTTAAGTTTTTTAAGATTACTGGTGGTTAAATATAAATTGATTGGTCATGAAATAAATGGAAAGGTTTGTTTCAAAGAAGCAACTGAAAAACAAGGTAGTTTGAGGATTAAGCTGCGTCCACACGATCGAGCTTTGTTCGACGAACTTTGAGAGAGTAAAGTCGGAACTTTGCCTGCTAACGTCACTCCGGACGAAGTTCGTCGAACAAAGCTCGATCGTGTGGACGCAGCCCTAAACTGGTTGGTTTTCATAATTCACGGTTTGTTTCGACAGAACTGTATAAAGTTAGTCTTGGTACCTATTGGCAATACCACGAGCTAAGTTTTGAAATCTTGTATTAGTATGAAGGTGTAAAACTCGCTGATTTCCGCCAATTTTAATCTAATGAACAATATTGTCACAACCTCGAAGAATTTCACTAAAGCTGCAGTTTAGTACTTGGCAAAATCCCCGTTAAGTTCTGTAGCTAGAAATTTAAATGGTGTCGCGGTAACGAGTGCTTGCGATAGTCTACAAATTAGGCAGAATGTTTCATTGATGGTAAATTTAATAGCCTTAAACTGACCGTAAAGCTCATTAGTTAGTACAAGAGATTTGACTTAAAAATTGGAGCAGCTGAGGGTCCATTCAGAGTTAATTTTGCTGAAAGGATTAAACTTAAAACTTACAATATTTACAATATAACAGTATACATAGGCATTTAACACTGGCTGTTTTCTCTTGAAATTACCTAATAGGTTAGTGAAGAGATACTTAGGACAATCATTATGGTAACTAGGGGCAAAAAATTCAGATCATTAAATTCCAATTATACCAAAATTTATACCAATTTATCTTTTTAGGTTAAGTTGCTACATGAGACGGCTACGTAAAACGGTATATTTGAAATACTACCTGAGAATTGTTCCTTTCTCTTTAATCACATAAATTGACTAAATTTAAGTTCAAAATTTTAGCGCACTCAAGAACCAGAGTGAAAAATAGTTCCCTGAAGTGTTGACTCGCATAGCCCATTCCTGCTGGCATTACTAATTTACGGAATGAACTTGAAAATATATGAATATATTCTATATTTTACGAGGGTCCAATTGTTTTTTTTTCCTATTATGAAAGTAAATACACGGGCCTCTCCAGTAGGTGTTTGTCAAGTTTAAAACTAGGCAGACACGATTTATATTTAGATAAATTTGTTATACTGGATTACAGAAAAAGGAACATTCAAATAGAATAAGTTTCCATCCAATTATCTTTGAAAATGTAACTTCTGAAAAGAATGAGTTTTCAACTTCTAATTTCTCGGAATCGACTCCCATAAACTCATCTGTCATGGGGCATTTCATCAAAACTATTCGCGCAGATTTTGAATCAACATTTATCTAACGCTATTACCATTCCAAAGCGTCCTCACTCAAACGTATTAAAATATTCTGACAAATGTTCTGTAGCAGCCGCTGGACAAATGAAAAGCAAACAGTTGTTATATTGCTCTATACAGCCTCGGAGAAAAAGCCAGTACGCAAATTGTCAAGCGTGTTTGACACTTTTGTTCGTGTGTACTTTTGTGTATTCAGCCGAATTTGAACTTTCATGCTCTCTGCATGTTCCGGTTGAGAAGATCTTGACGAGAGAGAGAGAGGAACATAACTTACCCAAGTGTTTGTTCACTATTGTTCAAGTGTGTAGCTTTGTATATTTAACCCCGTTTTGATAACTTATATGTACTTAGCATGTTCAAGTTGAGAGGTCCTGATAGAGAGAGAGAGGGAGAGAGAGCACAACTTTCCAAAGTGTTTGTACACTTGTTCAAATGTGTACTTTTGTACATTTAACCCCGATTTAATTATTTTAATGCACTTAACATGTTCAGGTCGAGCGGTCCTAAAATAGAGAGAGAGGGAGAGAGCGAGGGAGAGAGAGAGCAAAACTTACCCAAGTGTTTGTACACTATTGTTCAAGTGTGTACCTTTGTACATTTAACCCCGTTTATAACTTTCAGGCACTTTACATGTTCAAGTTGAGCGGTCCTGAGAGAGAGAGAGAGAGAGAGAGAGAGAGAGAGAGAGAGAGAGAGAGAAACATAACTTACCCAAGTGTTTGTACACTATTATTCAAGCGTGTACTTTTGTACATTTAACCCCGTTTTAATTATTTTGATGCACTTAGCATGTTCAAGTTGAGGGGCCCTGAGAGAGAGAGAACACAACTTACCCAAGTGTTTGTACACTATTGTTCAAGCGTGTACTTTTGTACATTTAACCTAGTTTCAATAACTTAAATGCACTTAGCATGTTCGGGTTAAGAGATCGGGAAATGGAGATAGAAAGAGAGAGAGAGAGGGTAGACTAACTACAAAATTAGACATTGACAGTTAATCTCACCTGGAGAGAGAGAGAGAGAGAGAGAGAGAGAGAGAGAGAGAGAGAGAGAGAGAGAGAGAGAGAGAGATGAAACCGTAACAAGCATGTCGACTGTTATAAACTAGTTCGCAAACATACTATTATTGTTTTCCATTAAATACCCTTACGCTCAAATATGATTTCAATATAATGGACGGTCGAGACGGTACGTCCCCATCCTAGGTACGTGAAGTACCGTGTCGAAGATCCGACCGAGTGTTGAGAAATACTGGCAAGGTCTGTGAGGTAGTTTGTCCAAAGATGGCGGTGAATCCCTGTAGAGTTTTGCAATATTTTTTTTTAAAAGCTCGATATAATTACTTTCAGATCTAACCTAAAATAAATGTATGGTAATCATCAAAATACAAATATTTACATTCGTCTTTTTTACACATGATGCATTTTGCTTGAAAGCACAATTAAAAGATAAGTTTAATCCATATCTCTATTAATATCATTATTATTATTATTGATGTTCTGGCTATTATTATTATTATATTATTATTATTATTACTATTATTATTATTATTATTATTATTATTATTATTATTATTATTATTATTATTATTATTATTATTATGAATGAGCTTTCAAATCACAAAAAATATATCTGAAAAAATTAAAAATTTAATTTTTATTAATATTCAAAAACTATTACATTTGGTTTCCTTCATCGAAAATACGAACAAGGCTAAGAAGTTAGACAAATAAAGAAGGGATTATTAACTCTAAGAGTCAAAGAGAGAGAGAGAGAGAGAGAGAGAGAGAGAGAGAGAGAGAGAGAGAGAGAGAGAGAGAGATAATGACATCAGACTCACGACAGAAAAACATCATTAATTTTACACTTCCTGGATAAAACTTAACGATATATATTTTGACCAGCAATTCTGTTATATCCATTAATACTTTATTTATATCAGAATTCCGACTCATAAATATTATGTATTAAATTCTCCTTATTTCTTCCTTTACAGGAAAGTCTTGTGGTGAAGTTGGCTGGGCTGGAACCAACCACATTCGAGCAAGTACCAGGTACATCACTAAACATCAGTTTATTCAGGAATGAGGAAGTCCATCTCCAACTCTCGTGCTCTCTCCTGCTCTCGTGGGATTAACTCCGGGGTCTCTCAGGTGAGTTTTGTATTTAATGAAGTCAGTTGTGTGTGTGTGAGTGTATATATATATATTATATATATATATATATATATATATATATATATATATATATATATATATATATACACTATTTATATTTCATTCTTTTTTCCTTGCAATATTGTCTTTTGCTTACACGAACCCCCATTGATATGCAAATCTTGACAAACACTGCAGGCTTCACCCAGCAGGTTAAAAATTATTATTCACCCAGTTTCTGTCAGTTCCCAAAATTCTTTTCTCAGCATTTCTACATTGTATATTTTATGCATTCCAGAATCCAGGATTCCTGGAACCACTTTTAAATATATGTATGTATGACTTTTCCAGGCTTTATTAATATCTTCCTGTCATGGAACGCAATGACATCGTTTGTCGGTATTTGTCATAAGAGTAAAATTGGAACCTTTATGAGATTTCTCCTCTTTGAAAAGAAAACTATTGTGCCGGCTTTGTCTGTCCTCACTTTGTCTGTCCGCTCTCAGATCTTAAAAACTACCGAGGCTAGAGGGCTGCAAATTGGTATGTTGATCATCCACCCTCCAGTCATCAAGCATACCAAATTGCAGCCCTCTAGCCTCAGTAGTTTTTATTGTATTTAAGGTTAAAGTTACCCATAATCGTTCTTCTGGCAACGATATAGGATAGGCAACCACTGGGCAGTGGCTATAGTTTGATGGGCCGCGGCTAATACAGCATTATACCGAGACCACCGAAAAATAGATCTGTTTTCGGTGGCCTTGGCTATATGATTAACAGAAAACTCGATCGTGCCGAAGAAACTTTTGCATGCTGTTAATCTCGTCTGGTGAGAGAGAGAGAGAGAGAGAGAGAGAGAGAGAGAGAGAGTTGACTAAGGACAAAATTAAACACAATCGAATGTTAATTTCACCTAGAGAGAGAGAGAGAGAGAGAGAGAGAGAGAGAGAGAGAGAGAGAGAGAGAGAGAGAGAGATTAGGCTAAGCAGAAAATTAAACAAAATCGACTGTTAATTTCACCTAGAGAGAGAGAGAGAGCAGAGAGAGAGAGAGAGAGAGAGAGAGAGAGAGAGAGAGAGAGAGAGAGAGAGAGAGAGAGAGAGAGAGAGAGAGAGAGAGATTGCTCTCTGAAACTTTCATTAAAGCTGTTGGCAGGCAGAGCACCTGGCTGAGATCATCTCACAAAAATCTGGAGTGAATATGGTAGAGGCTTTGTGCATGCACAAGACGTATTAATTAGCTGGAAATTATAAATATCTGGAGAACTAATTAAATACAGACGTCCTCATCTGCCTGGTGTGGCTTGTGTGTGTACCCACACACACACACACACACACACACACACACACACACACACACACACACACACACATATATATATATATATATATATATATATATATATATATATATATATATATATATATATATATATATATATTGCTTCATACATCTACACAAAAGCACCATCAACACTGCATCAGCACCTTCCATTGCTCTGGGATTCTTACCTCGATTGGCCTCTCGGGACGTTGGCCCTTTATGACCTGAAAATGGAAAGCCGAGTATCCTATAACCTTTGTCACAGCCTCAGTTTAATGCCTACCTGAAGTGTGGTGGTAAATCCTAGTGGCAAAGCACACTTGGCCCTGGAGCTTACATGAAAGCTCAGAGCTAAACCGTTTCTCAGGCTGGGTGTCTTGACAGTTCTCTTATCACTAATTTTAATGTTCATTATTATTATTATTATTATTATTATTATTATTATTATTATTATTATTATTATTATTATTATTATTATTATTATTATTATTATACATACCAAGATGCTCTCTGCATTGAAAGAACAATATTTTACAGACTCACGAGACCACAAATCACAATCGCTTAGCTTCATACAAGACTTTTGTTTAATACGACGAAATAAAACCAGCTAGATAATAGTTCCGTATAATCTCAGAGCTTTGGATAATTGCACGTGTGATTGGAAATGAGAAATGAGGCTTTGATTGAGCTTAATATCCATGAATAATAATCATTCAAAGCCATCATTATCCTCCATCAAGTTTTAAACTTTGTTTCTGTAATGACTGCTGAAATAGGAATTATACACCTCATTTGACATTGCAAATCATCAACTAATGGCGCCTCTGTACGACTCTTCTTGCAAACAAATGTCGGAAACACGCTTCATACATATCACAAACATGGTGAGATCAAATTATGACCTGTAGGTGGAGTATGAATCTTTGGTAAATGTTGGATAGTCATGAACTAAGGGTGCTTCCACACTAGACTTGTCACAAACATACATCAGAAACATGTTGCATACATATCACAAACATGTTGACAACAAATCAACGACTGTAAGTGGAGAATGAATCTGTGGTAAGTGCTGGGTTATTATTAACCAAGGGTGCTTAGCCCACACTAGACTTGTCACAAACATACATCAGAAACATGTTGCATACATATCACAAACATGTTGACAACAAATCAACGACTGTAAGTGGAGAATGAATCTGTGGTAAGTGCTGGGTTATTATTAACCAAGGGTGCTTCCACACTAGACTTGTCACAAACACGCATCAGAAACATGTTGCATACATAAACATGTTGACAACAAGTCAACGACTGTAAGTTAAGAATGAATCTTTGCTTTGATAAGCGTTGGGTTATCATCAACTAAGGGTGCTTCTGTACAAGACTTGTCACAAACACATGTCAGAAATATGTTGCATACATATCCCAAATATGTTGAAAACAAGGCATCAACCCTTAGGTGGAGAACGAATCTTTGGTGAATGCTTGATGATCATCAATTGAGGATGCTTCAATTAGACTTGTCAAAAACACACATTAGAAACATGTCCCATACATATCACAAACATGCTGATAACAAGTCAACGACTATAAGGTAGCATAGGAATCTTTGGTAAATGCTGGATAGTCATCAGCTAAGGGTGCTTCCACACCTGACTTGTCACAAACACGTCGTAAACATGTCACATACATATCACAAACACACTGACAACAAATCAGTGACCATAAGATGGAGAACGAATCTGGTAAATGCTGGATAGTCATCAACTAACGGTGCTTCCACACTAAACTTTGTCACAAACACGTCGGAAACATGTCTCCTACATATCACTAACATGTTGAAAACAAGTGGGAAACAAGTCGAAAACGACTCTTTGTTAAATGCTGGGTAATACTTTGAAACATTGGTTATTATAGCCAAAAAGTTGCTGACTTGTATCGAACTTATTTATGATGTGCGTGCAACAAGTTAGCAACGTGTGGGTATATATATTTTGCTGCCGCGTGGACGCAAATACAAATAATATTCGAGTATCTGTGATAGGCTCTTAAGTGGTAATATCCGAGGCTTTGAAATGGAAGTAATGCAAAATGTAATTATTATTAGCGTTTGGTCACTGTAATTAACCTGTAATTGTCTCAGATGATTATGAGAAGCACCAAACTATTAATATATAATTATCATAGCAGCTCGATATATGGATTTGTTACCTTAAATTTTGTTCACTGGGAAAGAATATATATTTCTTGATATATGTATAAATGGCAAACTCGGAGAATTAATGACTAAACCTGGAAATAGTGAATCACTACATTTTATAACTATTCCATGTGGTGCACTGTAGGCGTTACTTAAGGTTCTTTGCAGCATGTCTTCGGCCCTTAGCTGCAACCCCTTTCATTCTTTTTACTATACCTCCTTTCATATTCTCTTTCTTCCACCTTACTTTCCACCTTCTCCTAACAATTGATTGATAGTGCAACTGCTTTGAGGTTTTCCTCCTATTACACCTTTCAAACCTTTTACTGCCTATTTCCGCTTCAGCGCAGAATGACCTCATAGATCCCAGTGCTTGGCCTTTATCCTAAATTCTGTATTCAGTTCAATTCTGTAACTATTCCATGGTTAGAATTTGTATGTACTCCCATAAAGTAATGATCATTTATTTTGAATGATCATTTATTTTGTAGCCAATAAAATCCCGCTTTTCAGCACTTCAGATCAAATGGAGTCAGGAAAAATATATAAACTGAATTACACAAATCCATTACTTGGAGGAATTCGTTGAGATTCCAAATGTAAACAAACCCTTAGGAATCCGTTAGCTCGGGAGCTTTGATCTTGGGATACTCTCTCTCTCTCTCTCTCTCTCTCTCTCTCTCTCTCTCTCTCTCTCTCTCTCGGATAATGAGAGGAACGATACAGCATCATTTCTGTAAATTAGAGGACGTACCAGGAGAGAGAGAGAGAGAGAGAGAGAGAGAGAGAGAGAGAGAGAGAGAGAGGAATAACAGACCAAATTGATATGTTCTCC
>JANJGK010000010.1:51551691-51566322 GCA_039081455.1 Macrobrachium rosenbergii | reverse complement strand
CTCTTAATGACCCAATTTTGTGAGTTATGACAAGAAACTTTCTTAATGACCCAATTTATGAGTTGTGATAGGAAACAATCTCTCAATGACCTAATTTATGGAGTTCTGACAGGGCAAAGTTTCTTAATGACCAATTTTATGACAGGAATCACTCTCTTAATGACCCAATTCATGGGTTGTGACAGGAAACAGTCTCTTAATGACCTAATTTAAGGAGTTCTGACAGGGCGTAGTTTCTTAACGACCAATTCTGTGACAAGAAACGCTCTTAATGACCCAATTTTATGAGATACGAGACGAAGCCCTCCGGATATTTGTCAGCGAGAATAAATCTGTTTCCCAGAACATCGCAGCCAAGCATCCGACAGATTCCCAACCCCCAAACGCCCCCCTTCCACCCCCTCCCCCCAAAACCCGCTGTATCATTGTAATGGCGCACTGTTGCATAATCGCGTTAAGCTTCGCTTGACGCTATTGTTCTTGCGTTAATTTTGGATACGCTGTTCAGCGGCAGATTGAGGCCACGGGAGGCGCGCACGCGCGTTGCACGGGGGTTGGGGGGGGGGGGGGTTAATACGCCGATTAAATCCACTTCAGACTGTCTGTTACCCCTTTTGGTGTGTCTGAAACAAAATGAGGGATTTCGGGTAAATCTCCCTTTCGTGCATTATTGGGTTTGCTGTCTGACCTGAATGCTGTTTGCTCTAAGTGGGGGGGATTACATTGGGGAACACAGACAGGTGTGGTGAGAGAGAGAGAGAGAGAGAGAGAGAGAGAGAGAGAGAGAGAGAGAGAGAGAGAGAGAGAGAGAAGCAAATAACCAGCGATTGATTAGCAATTAACCAGCGAGTGATGATCAAATAACTTGCGAGTGATGAGTAAACAGCCAGCGAGTGATCCGCAAATAGCTAGCGAGTGATCCGCAAATAGCTAGCGAGTGATCAGCAAATAGCCAGCGAGTGATCCGCAAATAGCTAGCAAGTGATCAGCAAATAGCCAGCGAGTGATCCGCAAGTAGCTAGCGAGTGATCAGCAAATAGCCAGCGAGTGATCCGCAAGTAGCTAGCGAGTGATCAGCAAATAACCAGTGAGTGATGCGCAAATAACCAGCGAGTGATCCGCAAATAACCAGCGAGTGATCAGCAAATAACCAGCGAGTGATCCGCAGACAACCAGCGAGTGATCAGTTATGATCAGTAAATAACCAGTGAGTGATTCGCAAATAGCTAGCGAGTGATCAGCAAATAACCAGCGAGTGATCCGCAAATAGCTAGCGAGTGATCAGCAAATAACCAGTGAGTGATCCGCAAATAGCTAGCGAGTGATCAGCAAACAACTAGCGAGTGATCAGCAAATAACCAGCGAGTGATCAGCAAATAACCAGCGAGTAATCAGCAAATAACCAGCGAGTGATAATAAGTAATTAGCGAATGATAACTAAATAGCTAGCGAGTAATCAGCAAATAACTTGCGAATGATCAGCAAATAACCAGCGAGTGATCAGCAAATAACTAGCGAGTGATAGGCGAAAAATTAGGATTATCTTCGATTTTGTGAGTTCAAATGAAAGAATAAAAAGCAATAAACAGAGAAAACTAGAGAATAACAACTCGCAATGAACCACAAAAAAATTAATTAAAATAAAAACAAAACAAAAAGAGGTTTTTTAGAGTCACCAAAAAAATAAATAATATATTAACACTCACCAAAATGGAGACATTCCGCCGCAGCTTCTGGAAATAGAAAAAGAAAATAAAATAGAAAAACTATAAATATAAAAATAGAAAATAGAAAAAAATATAGATTATTACTAATATTGTAATGAACTTTTGTAAAGTGTAACTGATTGTAATGAGTAGATTTTCCAATGAGAATCTAGCAGGTTTTCAAAAACAACAACAACAATAATAATAATAATAATAATAATAATAATAATAATAATAATAATAATAATAATAATAATAATAATAATAATAATTTTATTTTTTCAAAGTTTCATCCAAAGTCGTTCAATGGTTTTCACATAATCCTGCTAACAGACATTATACAGACAAATTCACACTACAGACACACCAACAGACCGAACTATTTATAGACAGCTACCTTACTATTGATAATTATAGTGAGATAAAGTTTTGATTACTAAAATCTATAAGGAAAAAATATAAAAGAAAATATGAATGAATACATTTGAGAGCTGGACAGGATAATAGGAGCCTTTTTTTATATTTTTACTAAAATCTGAAAAAAAATATATAAAAAATAATGAATAAATTTGGGAGCTAGATAAGAACCTTTTTTTTTATTCTACTAAAATCTAAAAAAGTATATAAAAGAAAATAATGAATAAATTTGGGACCTTGATAAGAAGCTTTTTTTATTTTACTAAAATCTGGAAAGAAAAAATAAATATAAAAAGATGATGAGTAAATTTGGGAATTTGATAAGAATATTTTTTTATTTTATTAAAATCTGGAAAGAAAAAATAAATATAAAACAATGAATGAATAAATTTGTTAGCTTGATAAGAAGCTTTTTTGTTTTACTAAAATCTGATAAAAAAAATTAATATAAAACAATGAGTGAATGAATTTGTGAACTGGACAGGTTTATAAAAACCTTTTTGTTTTACTTATATCTGAAAATAAAAAATTATTTTAAAAATGGATGAATAAATCTCAGAGCTGGACTGGGTGATAAAAACCTTTTTTTTTTTAATAAAATCTGAACACAAAGTTACTGCAAGAATAATGAATCATTTTGAGAGCTGGACAGGGTGATAAAATCTTTTTATTTACTAAAATCAAAAGAGAAAAATCAATAAAAAAAAAATAAATGAATAAATTTGGGAGCTGGACAGGGTGATGAAACCCCCTTTTTTTACTAAAATAAAAAAAGCAATAAAAAATTAATTAATAAATGTGGGAGCTGAACAGGGTAATGAAAACCCTTTTATTTTACTAAAATCTTAAAAGAAAAAATTTTCATAAAATTAATGAATAAATCTGGGTGCTGAACAGGGTGATGACAAAAATTTTGTATTAAAATCTGAAAAGAAAATATAAAAATAAAAAATGTAAATGAAAAATTTTGGGAACTGGACAGAGACAAAAACTTATTTTTTTACCAAAAACCTGAAAATAAAAAAATAATTATTAAAAAATGAACGAATATATTTGGGAGGTGAACAGTGTGATAAAAGCCGTTTTTATTTTGACTAAGATCTGAGAAGAAAAAATAAAAATTCAAAAGATGAATAAATAAATTCAGATTTTTTACATAAAATCTGAAAAAATTATTCAAAAATTAATTAATAATTCAGATTTTTTTACAAAATCTGGAAAAAAATTATTCAAAAATCAATGAATAAATTCAGATTTTATTACCAAAATCTGAAAATAAAAAAAATATTTTAAAAATTAATGAATGAATTCACAATTTTTTACTAAAATCTGAAAAAAAATATTTAAAAAATACATGAATAAATTTAGATTTTATTACCAAAATCTGAAAATAAAAAAAAAATATTTAAAAAATGAATGAATGAATTTGGGAGCTGGACAGGACTCTAAAGATAAAAGCCTTTTCTTTTTATTCTCTAAATTTCAAATCAATGGGGAAAGGGAAAGTGTCTATCTGATCACACCACCTTGCCAAAATCGAAAAGGACCACCGACCGTACTTTTTTAATTCCCCTAGGGCCCTGGGGGGCTATTCTCCACCTAGGACCCCGGAGGGAGGTCTATTCTACTCCTAGGACCATAGGGGGGGTAGTGATTATTCTTAATAGCCATCTGGTCCGCGGCCAAATTGACACGTAGCCAGGGAGGACACATTCTTATGGAATGTCTCCTTTGGGGATTAAAAAAAAATACTTCGAGGATTAAAAAAATAATCCCCAGATTATTAAAAAAAATTATCATCTGAGGATTTAAAAAATAATCCTCTGATTATCAAAAAATAACCCTACGAGGATTTTAAAACATCCTCTGAGGATTAAAAAAATAATCCCCGACTATTAAAAGATTAATCATCTTAGGATTTCAAAAATAATCCTCCGAGGATTAAAGAATAATCGTCCGATTATTAAAAAATAATCCTCAGAGGATTTTAAAAAATCCTCCGACGATTAAAAAAATAATCCCCGACTATTAAAAAAATAATCATCTCAGATTTTTTTAAAAATCCCCAGAGGATTTTAAAAATAATCAACTGAGGATTAAAAAAGTAATCCTCCGATTATTAAAAAATAACCCTCCGAGGATTAAAAAAATAATCATCTGAGGATTTAAAAAATAATCCCCAGAGGATTAAAAAAATAACCCTACCAGAGTTAAAAAATAATCCTCTGAGGATTAAACAATAATCGCCGATTATTAAAAAGATAATCATCTGAGGATTTAAATTATATTCCCCAGAGGATTAAAAAATAATACTCCGATTATTGAAAAATAATCCTCCGCTTATAAAAAAATAATCGTTCAAGGAGAAAATAAATCCTTCGAGGATTACAAAAAACCTCTGATTATTAAGAAATAACCCTCCGAGGATTTTAAAACATCCACTGCGGATTAAGAAATAATCCTCCGATTAAAAAATAATCCTACAAGGATGAAAAAGTAATCCTCCAGTTATTAAAACTAACCATCCGAGGATTATAAAATAATCCAACGAGGATTAAAAATAATCCTACGAGGATTAAAAATAATCCTACGAGGATTAAAAAAATAATCCTCCGAGGATGAAAAGAATCCTCTATTTTTGGCTTGACACTCGACAAGGTTAAATCTGTCTACCTGTCTACGTCCTCTCTCTCTCTCTCTCTCTCTCTCTCTCTCTCTCTCTCTCTCTCTCTCTCTCTCTCTCTCTCTCTCTCTCTCTCTCTCTGGGAGAAAATGGCTAAGAAAAAACACACATAATTATCTATATATATATATATATATATATATATATATATATATATATAGAGAGAGAGAGAGAGAGAGAGAGAGAGAGAGAGAGAGAGAGAGAGAAAGCATTATTGATAGTCTCACGGAGCCATATTCTAATTCCAATGCAACAAACAGCTTTGCCATGTTGAGGAAAAAGCAAAAAATATATGAAGAAAACTTTACACTCTCTCTCTCTCTCTCTCTCTCTCTCTCTCTCTCTCTCTCTCTCTCTCTCTCTCTCTCTCTCTCTCTTGGAACATATATTCTTGCCCTGAGGCTCCTTTCACCCCTAATGGCGAAGAGGCCCACCCCTCTCTCTCTCTCTCTCTCTCTCTCTCTCTCTCTCTCTCTCTCTCTCTCTCTCTCTCTCTCTCAACTGACCTCTCTCCCGATTCTCATGACAAGAATCCATTATCAATACCTTGCAAGGGTAGAGGGGTGGAGGGAGTGAGAGAGGGAAGAGAATGAGTGAGAGTCCCAACACAATGCCCTGTATGTATTGGGAGCTAGTGGTGGGTGTCTGAATGTAAGGGGGCCATTTCAAGAGGACGCTTCCAGGGGACATTTTAAGGGGGCGTTTCCCCCTCCCGGGAATCTTGAAGACTGAGACCTTCCGCAGTATGTAGTGGGTTCGAACCCCACTACAGAAACGCCTCCTCCAATTATTTCCCACCTCGCACGGTACACTGTAGGCATTACTAAAGGGTGTTTGCAGCGTCCCTTCGGCCTCTAGCTACAACCCCTTTCATTCCTTTCACTGTACCTCCTTTCACATTCGCTTTCCTTCATCTGACTTTCCTTAAACCTCTCCTAACAATTATTTCATAGTGCAACTGTCAGGTTTTCCTCATGTTACACCTTTCAAACTTTTCAATTTCAATTTCCCTTTCAGTGCTGAATGACCTCATAGGTCCAGCGTTTGGCCTTTGATCTAAATTTTATATTCAGATTCAAATTCGATTCTTTATGTAGCCTTCATAATTTCTCTTCTGTTATATAATTACAGGGGATCTTTCCTAGATAGTTACCACCCCAGGAAAGTTCAGGGTTCGTTATCTAGGGCTAATATTTCTTGGGGGTCATTATCTTTATGATATTTACAGTCTTTTGTTTATGTTTTTACGGTCGTCTCCAACAGGCTTGTTCTAAACACGCCGCAAAGGTGGATACATACCGGGTTAAAATCCTTGTGGGGAGGGGGGGCGTCATTATCTAGGGCAGATCCATTACAGGTTTCAGAATTTATCTTATAAATTCAATCTGAAAATTTCTGTAGATTTTTCATTTCTAACAGATAGCTGCTTCAGGTTCAATCATTGTAGTTTCATAATTCATTTATATTTCTATCTATTTATCAGTTAATGAATGAATTTGCCTTTTTTTCTCTCTCTCTTAACAACTGATCTATTCTTTCTGTATTTCCTATATCTTCTTCCACTTCTTTCAAATGAACACCATATTATTTGGAAGCTAGAATTTCAAGTCAGTGGCCCCTCTGGGCTTGTTCCATATGAATAGAGGTTTGCCTTCTGAATAATAATAATAATAATAATAATAATAATAATAATAATAATAATAATAATAATAATAATAATAATAATAATAATAATAATATCATCACACATGCAACATAAGGAGCTGCCAACCCAATGTTGTTAAGCCAAGGCTAATGACAACCGAATTATCAATGCATAATTACACTGCAGTCCCCACTGCTATTAGAAGTCATTCCTAACTATAATATTACGAGAATGAGACATGGGAGAATGCCACACCTCTTCCAGAAACTTTCATGGAAAGGAACAGGTAAAATAGATTTTTTAAAAAGTAATTATTGGGAGGTTTGGATGTAAAAAGTTGATTATCTTAATATTATTTTAATTTTAAGCCTTGTCATCAAAATTCCTCAGGTCTACCTTCGTAGGTGATATAATTATATATATATATATATATATATATATATATATATATATATATATATATATATATATATATATATATATATATATATATATGTATGTATATATATATATATATATATATATATATATATATATATATATATATATATATATATATATATATATATATATATATGAATATATATGTATGTATGTATGTATGTATGTATGTATATATCACCCCTTTTCCCTAAACAAAGAGTGGCTCATAAGAAAAATAAAAAAAGGACATCATTCATGAAGTCAGTAAGAACAGATACAAATAAGGTTTGTTCCATATGCATGGGGCTCATCTCCTGAATAATAATAATAATAATAATAATAATAATAATAATAATAATAATAATAATAATAATAATAATAATAATAATAATAATAATAATAATAATAATAATAAATAACAGGACAGAGACGAGCTTCGTGACTCAATCATATTTCAAGACCAATTCTTTTCCCCTGGTAGGATTTTTGTTTTGAGCCCAGTGGAGGCCATAAAACGAACAGAGGGCCATAACAGGCCCAGTCGTTAGGTGAATATCTGTCTCGATTTGAGCCCCGTCTGGTTGGGCCTGGAAATATCCATTTCTGCCTTTGGCTGCATGTTTTAAGCGACGTCGAAATTGGAATAAATGGGCGGTCTGTTACTGTTTGGAATATACGGCAAAATATTCGGGGCCATTTTTATCTTTTTGTTTTGGTTTATAAATGTGTGTGTGCGTGGTACAGTAAGCCATTTAGAGCACGCAATGTTAGTTTGAGGATTTGCTGTCTTATTTCATTTTAGTTTTTTTAACTTCTAGGGCTGAGTGTGTATGTATGTATGTATATTTGTTTGTATGTATGTATGTATATTATATATATATATATATAAGTGTATTTATCTATTGCATTTACACAGCCATACACACACATACACACAAGCAAGCGTGCGTGTGTGTGTCTGTGTAATCACTTAGGTACTGAATATTACTAGTAGAAAATAACTTTTTATATTTAATGTAAGATTTTAAAACTCATGAATTTAGGGACAAATTCCCATCATAATTAATTTATTACATTATTAATTAACGTATAAAATTAATTATTATTCATTAATTATTATTTTAAATTATTTAGTAATTATTTAATATATTAAATTATCAATTATTTAATTGATTATATTTTCATGACGATATTTCTTCTTCCAGGAAACGTCCTCATAGTCAACATGATGTTGGCCGGACTGGTCGTGAGTGCGGGCGTCCTGCCGACGTGGGTGGTGGCCCTCCTGGCCGGGTGGGCGTCCCCCACGCCCGTGTGCTGTGCCTCGTGGCTGCTGACCACCCTCGCCGCCCACTGCTCGCTCCTCACCCTGCCGGCCCTCGCGTGGGAGAACTCGGCGCGGGTGGCCGGCAAGAGCATGGGCGTGGTGCTGCTGACGGCCATGGTGGGGGCGTCGTGGGTGGTGGCGGGCGCCCTCACCATCTCCCAGTGGCTGAGCGGAATCGGACCCAAACACTGCAACCACAAACAGCCTCAGTTCCCGCCGCCCGCCGTCCATACAGCCTTCACCTCCGCCGTGGGCGTGGTCCTGGTGGCCGCGCCCCTCGTCGTCGCCCTCAGCGTGCACGCCCACACGCTCCTGGCCGGGCGGGGGGGGCGGCCCCCGCCGGCCGCTGCCGGCCACCATGAAGCCGCCCCAGGCCCTGACCAGAGACCTGGCCCTGACGGGGACGAACCTGGTCGTGACGGCCATCGTGGGCGGGTGCTGGGCGGCCGGGGTGGCCGGGGACTGGTGGGCCTCCCTGACCTTCAGGAACGGGGTGGCCTGGCTGCCTGTGGCCGCGGCCACGTCCTCCGGGTTCCTCTACGCCGCCCACAAGCCCTTCCGCGAGGCCTACGTCCAGCTGTTCCACTACTGCTGCTGCAAGACCTCCGTCTCCCTCTCCCGCCGGGGGCGCAGCGGGGAGGCGGCCGCGGCGGCCGCTGCTGCCGTGGCCGCGGCGGCGAGGCCGGCCAGCGACGTGAGGGTCCACATCATCCCCGGGTACAACATGTACACGACGGCCTCCACGCGGGAGCACCGCCCCCCGGCGCACACCCACGTCAAGCTGCCCCGGAACTTCAAGGAATCCAGGAGGCCGAAGCACCACCACAAGAAGGACGTCTACGAGCTCTAACGAGGCCGGAGGAGGAGGGAAAGAGGAAGGAAAGAGGAAGAATGGGAAAGCAAGACATCCATTTCAGATCCCAATTCATATTTTGTCGAGGATGAGTGATCACTTTGGACGCGAGGGCTCGGGTTTGTTTTTCTTGGATGGGTTAGAACCTCCTCCCCCAAAACTACTCAATTATCAAGCCCTTTGGAATAATCTTGAGGATCTTGGAAACTCCAGACGCCTCAGAATCAGAACTGAAAATGAATTGTGGAGGGATCAGGTTATTTTTCTTCAATATTTCAAAATCGCCTCCCCCAAAAATACTCAAATATCTAGCCCTTTGGCATAATCCTGAGGCTCTTGGAAACTCCAGACGCCTCAGAATCAGAACTGAAAATGAATTGTGGAGGGATCAGGTTATTTTTCTTCAATAGGTCAGCATCCCCTCCCCCAAATCTACTCAATAACCCGGCCCTTTGGAATAATCCTGAGGATATTGGAAACTCCAAATGCCTCAGAATCAGAATTGAAAATGAATTGTTGAGGGCTCAGGTTATTTTTCTTCAATGGGTCAAAATCGCTCCCCCAAAAATACTCAATTATCCGGCCCTTTGGAATAATCCTGAGGGTATCATAAACTCCAGATGCCTCAGAATCAGAATTGAAAATGAATTGTTGAGGGCTCAGGTAATTTTTCTTCAATAGGTCAAAATCGCCTCCCCCAAAAATACTCAATTACCCGGCCCTCTGGAATAATCCTGAGGATATCATCAACTCCAGATGCCTCAGAATCAGAATTGAAAATGAATTGTTGAAGGCTCAGGTTATTTTTCTTCAAAAGGTCAAAATCGCCTCCCCCGAAACTACTCAATTATCCGGCCCTTTGGAATAATCCTGAGGATATCATAAACTCCAGGCGCCTCAGAATAAGAATTGAAAATGAATTGTGGAGGGCTCAGGTTATTTTTCTTTAATAAGTCAAAATCGCCTCCCCCAAAACTACTCAAGTACCTGGCCCTCTGGAATAATCCTGAGGATATCATTAACTCCAGAAGCCTCAGAATCAGAATTGAAAATGAATTGTTGAGGGCTCAGGTTTACTTTTCTTCGATAGGTCAAAATCGCCTCCCCCAAAACTACTCAATTACCCGGCCCTGTGGAATCCTGAGGACATGGCAAACTCCAGATGCCTCAGAATTGAAAATGAATTATCGAGGGCTTAGATTTATTTTCTTGGACAGGTCAAAATCCCCTCGCCCCATATTCTATCCACTCTTCCGGCCATGTGGAACAATCCTGAAAATATTGGAAGCTCCAGACGCCTCAGAATCAGAATTAAAAATTAATTGTGGAAGGCTGAGGTTTTTAATTTTGGATAGGTCAAAATCCCCTTCCGCAAACTGCCTCAATCTTCCAGCCCTGTGGAGCCCTGAAGAAGCTGGGAAGACACTGGAAACTTGATATATCCAAAACCTCCTCCCCAAAGTCGACTCAATTATCCGGCCCTGTGGAACCCTGAAGACACTGGGAACTCCAGACGCCTCTGAATTCAGAATGAATTACAGATTCCAGTCTGTAAGATAAAAGTGCATATCAGTTTGAAGCCTTCTCTTGTAATAGATATGATAAGCCGAATTTCGCTTCAAGTTAAGATTACAGCTTATTCAACTGAAGAGTTGAGCGACACATGCTTGACTGATGTCGAGAATCAACTGGCGTTACTTATCAATTACGCTGCGATGAAGTGTGAGATGATTATACAAAGATCGGGTCAAATGTGAAATATAATTATAACAGATCTGCCTTGATTATTAAAAAAGGAAGCTAAGATTCATGTGGATCAATTCATACCAAGCTTGAAAGTGAGATAAGTGTGGCAAATATTGTAACTAATAATCTAATGTAATACTTTTTCACATGTCAAGTTGAAAATGAATATCAAGAATGCTAGTGTAGCAAAATGAGAACAAATCGTTTGAAATAAAATAATGTTTATTCCCAAGACAGGCTTATCATTCATGAATCAAATCTACAGGAACAGTTTTCCATTTATACTTTTTCGGACTGCGCATGACCTATAAAATACATCCCATCAATGCACAAAGCGAATCAGGAACTAAGTACACACCTAGAGGAACTCCTTACTCGAGACAGTGAGAAAAGAACCAGTATATATATATATATATAGCACATATATGTATCACCCTTACTTATATCTCTCATCTCGAACCCTAAGTCGTGACTTGCAGGCGTGAACGAAGTACAAAATTATTTTTGTAACTCGTAGTTGCTGTAGACACACACCATAGATCTCGCAGGAGGGTAGAGGAAGAAGAAGCGAAGGAGGAGGAACGTGAGAAGGAGTCCTTATTCCCCTCCCCAAATCCGCATTGCCCGTTCTCCTGGACCAGCCGGAAACAGTGAGACCGTGTCTCCCTGTGATCGACAGAGTTTTCAGATATTACAAAAATTGGATTCTATTTTTCAAAAGGGAGAACCAATCGTGATGTCATGTGCTGTGTATGTGTTTGTAAGGGCCTGTTGGTCTCGTCCCAAGGTCGTAAGTCTCAGGAGGAGGAAATGACCTTCTTCTTCTTCCCTGAGTCCTTGGGATTTTTTTTTTTAACGCATCTACGTAGGTCCACTTGCAACAAGGCCTTCTGAAGGACGTGACCAGATAGCTTGCTATCCTGCAATCCTGCAATCCTTTTTTTAGGGAGAGTTTAAGAAAAAGATAAAAGAATTAGTTTCTTCCCCAAAATATTTTTGCAACTTTTTTGGCCAAACAGTATCCACATCCCCCAAAAAGCAACTGCTGCTTGTCAATATTAGCGTGTCTGTCTTGTCAGTCTGCCTGTCTGTGTTGTGTGTGTGTGTGTGTGTGTGTGTGTGTGTGTGTGTGTGTGTGTGTGTGTGTGTGTGTGTGTGTGTGTGTGTGTGTGAACTGGCGTGCGCAAGAGAAACTGGCAGGATTCCTTCTGTCCATTTAGTGGAGCGGAAGCGATTCTTACGTAGTGTAGACCCTGGTATTTTGCAGGCGATCGAGATTTCATATAAAGGACCATTTAGCGACCAAAACTCGCCTACAGAATTATCAGTGAGGACTTATATACCCCGAAAATATATATAAAAAAAAAAACTTCAGTATTTTACTAAAGTCAAGAAAGGTTCTAAGTTGGTGATGTGAAGACAATGTTGAAAATGTGAGAAGTGTGGAAAATGTTGTACGTCTTATCAAAGTGTACATAATCATTTCACATCAAGGGGACAATACCCTATGCTCTATTCGCCCCTCCCTGAACCCCAATTTGGCGAAAAATGGAGACATGGGCCTGATTTTTCTGTTTATTCTTGTGCCTGTAGAGTAGGACTTATACAGATGAAAGTGAAACACCAATGTTTTTTTTTCTGTGTGCATAATATTCTCGTCAATGTGAATGTACATGAGATTTTCCGAGTTTTTGTGAGTTTTTCGGCGTATGCATACCTTCTCGTCAATGTGAATGTATATTATGAGTTTTTCTGGTGAGTTTTATGGGTATGAATAATGTTCTCGTCAATGTGAGTGTATACTATGAGTTTTCCTGAATTTTATGGGTTTTTCTGCGCATGCATAATAGTCTCGTCAGTCCAAATGCATATCATGAGTTTTTCTGTGTATGCATAACATTCTCGTCAATCCAAATGTATATTATGAGTTTTTCTGCGTATGCATAATGTTCTCGTCAATCCAAATGTATACTGTGAGTTTTTCTAAGTTTTTCTGTGTATGCGTACCTTCTCGTCAACATGAATGTACACCATGAGTTTTTGTGAGTTTTTCTGCGTATGCAGAAAAACTCACAAAAACTCGTCAATGCAAATGTACTGTATGAGTTTTTGTGAATTTTTGTGAGTTTTTCTGTGTATGAATAACCTTCTCGTCAACATGAATGTATATCATGAGTTTTTCTGAGTTTTACGGGTTTTTCTGCGTAAGCATAATGTTCTCGTCAATCCAAATGTATATTGTGAGTTTTTCTGAGTTTTTCTGCGTATGCATAATGTTCTCGTCAGTGCAAATGTATATAATGAGTTTTGCTAACTTTTTCTGCGTATGCATACCTTCTCGTCAATGTGAGTGTACATTATGAGTTTTTCTGGTGAGTTTTATGGGTTTTTCTGGGTATGCATAATATTCTCGTCAATGCAAATGTATACTATGAGTTTTTGTGTGTATGCATACATAACCCTCTCGTCAACGTGAACGTATATCATGAGTTTTTCTGTGTATGCATAACCTTCTCGTCAATGCAAATGTGTATCATGAGTTTTTGTGAATTTTCGTGAGTTTTTCTGTGTATGAATAACCTTCTCGTCAACGTGAATGTATATTATGAGTTTTTCTGAGTTTTTCTGTGCATGCATAACCTTCTTTTCCACAAGTGGGTTGATATGGGCATCTTTTCCTTTCAGAAATTCGGTTCATATAAATTTTTTAATCTTGTTTTTCATCTCCTACTTTTATAATTCCTGTTCTTAATCTCTTGGACCAGTTAGCTGACAGCGTCAAAATGTGTGAGTTTGGGAAGGACTCTGAGCGATCTGAATTCATTTTTATTCAGTAGCTCCAAAATATTACTGAATTATGAGGTTCGAATTGAATTGAACTTAAGATACAATTTAGGCCAAAGGCCAAGTACTGGGACCTATGAGGTCATTCAGCGCTGAAATGGAAATTGGCAGTCAAAGGTTTGAAAGGTGTAACAGGAGGGAAGCCTCGCAGTTGCACTATGAATCAACTGTTAGGAGAGGGTTGAGGAAAGTAAGATGGAAGAAAAAGAATATGAAAGGAAGTTCAGTAAAAGGAACGAAAGGGGTTGCAGCTAGGGGCCGAAGGCACAAGGCAAAGAACCTTAAGTAATGCCTACAGTGCACCGCATGAGGTGCATTGATGGCACTTAGCCCCCTACGGGGACTAAAATATGACTGAGTTATGAGGTTCGAAAGACTGAATTTCTCACATCTTTTTGGTCAATTTAATATATATATATATATATATATATATATATATATATATATATATATATATATATATATATATATATATATATATATATATATATATATATATATATCTGAAAGAAAAATCCCTTTTTACCAAAGAGAAATCCTTTTCCCCTTATTAAAAAAACCTCTTTTGGCTAAAGAAAAAATCAAATCCTTTTTGGTCAAAGAAAAATCCCTTTTGGCTAAAGAAAAACTCCTTTTTTGCTAAAGAAAAATCCATTTTGGCCAAAGAAAAATCCTTTTGCTAAAAAAAACTTCTTTCTTGCTAAAGAAAAATCCTTTCTGGCCAAAGAAAAATCCCTTTTTGCTATAGAAAAAATCTTCTTGTTAAAGAAAAATCCTTTATGATCACAGAAAAATTCTTTTTTCCTAAAGAAAAATCCTTTTTGGCTGAAGAAAATCCTTTTTTGCTACATAAAAATCCATTTTGGCCAAAGAAAAATCCTATTTTTGTTAAAGAAAAATCCTTTTTTGGCCAAAGAAAAATATCTTTTTGCTAAAGAAAATTCCTTTTTTCATAAAGAAAAATCCTTTTTGGCCAAAGAAAAATCC
>JANJGK010000010.1:51486691-51549191 GCA_039081455.1 Macrobrachium rosenbergii | reverse complement strand
TATCGTTTCATGATACTCTGTGTTACAGAGGAATATAAACTGTAAAAACTAAAAATTAAACAAGTTAAGTGTCCTGTCATAGATTATTATAGGCAATGTTGCAAACTGGTATCAAGTAGATCTGCTTGCTTATGTTTCCAAGACTGTTTTGACATTTGAACTTTTGACATTTATCTCCTTCAAGACTAAAAAAAAAATAAAAATAAGAAATGAGGACTTTTTTCAGTAAATTGATTCAGTTACCTAAGATATCAGGGTTTTTTTGTTAGCAGAGAAGGGAAGTTATGATTTATGGTCGTTTAAATATTTAAAAATTGTTACCCAAAGTGTCCCTACATAAGGCAGAATTCGTCTTTTGTTTGCTAATTGAAGGTGTTATCAATCTTATGGTTAAATCTTATTTAACTTTAGGTTAAAACTGTTATTAACCTTCAGGTTAAAACTGTTATTAACCTCAGGTTAAAACTGTTATTAACCTTTAGGTTAAAACTGTTATTAACCTTTAGGGTAAAAATGCTATTAACCTTTAAGTTAAATCTTATTTAACTTTAGGTTAAAACTGTTATTAACCTTTGGGTTAAAGCTGATGTTAACCTTCAGGTTAAAACTGTTTTTAGCCTTTAGGTTAAAACTGTTATTAACCTTTAGGTTAAATCTGTTATCAACCTGCAGGTTAAAATGTTTATTAACCTTCCATTTAAAACTGTTATTAACCTTTAGGTTAAAACTTTTATTAACCTTTAGGTTAAATTAACCTTCAGTTTAAAACAGTTATTAACCTTTAAGTTAAAACTGTTATTAACCTTTAAGTTGAAATTGTTATTAACCTTCAGGTTAAAACTGTTATTAACCTGTAGGTTAAAACTGTTATTAACCTTCAGGTTAAAATTTTTTATCAACCTTCAGGTTAAAACTGTCATTAACCTTCCAGCTAAAACTGTTATCAGCCTTACCGTTAGAACTGACATAAATCTTCCGATTAAAACTGACCAACCTTGCCATCAAATTTTGGTTCAAGTTCTCAATAATTCTGGGTAAAATCTGAATCTGAATCTGCCATTAACTTTTGGTTCAAGTTCTCAATAATTCTGGGTAAAATCTGAATCTGAACCTGCCATTAACTTTTGGTTCAAGTTCTCAATAATTTTGGGTAAAATTTGAATCATGTTTAGGATAAAACTACCTAGTTCAAACTGTTAATAACAACTCTGTCTTTTATGGAGATATTCGCTCAACAGTGTAACTGTCACGAGTCTTCTGTCTATGATGGTTCCTGTGATAAAATAAAAACTCTGACATTCTGTACAGCAGTAGGCTTCTGCTTATGTAGTGTAGACTGTAGTGGTGAGAAGCACTGTCTGCTATTGTGAAGAGCTCTTGATCATTTGTAACATATGCCCTGTAGAAACATTGTGTATGTATGCATAAGTATTAATGTATGTATGTATGTGTATATATATACATATATATGTATATTTATGTATATAATATATATACATATTTATATATACATAAATATATATATAAAATATTATATATATATACATGTATCTTATATATATAAATATATATATATATATATACATATACGTATAACTTAAATATAATGTCCTAATCATTAATTGCCAGCTATGTGCACTTTGTAGTGAGCTGACAGAACAACTTCTTCGATCTGAAACTCCAACGGAAATCTGAGGAGAAAAAATATGCATTTTTGTGAGCACCATTAAACTAAGACCAATAGAAGACGCCCCACCCCTCCCTTCCCCCCACCCCCCCAAAACCCTGCTGTGAGTTGCGTTCTCCTAACACAAGCCAGAGACTTGTGTTCGTGTGTGTAAATAAAACGCAACGCATAACATAGAAACAGTGTCTATTAGTGTTTTAAAACTCTCATCAGAAAGTGCCTCATGGGCAAACCCGAGTGAAAGTGCTTCGCAAGAAGAGCGGTTCTAGAAGTCAATATGATTAGTGGATATTCTTCTTTTTTGTACGTCTAACCAAGTGCGCCTGCGCCAAACTTTTCTCTGTGAAATTGCTGTACATTGTGTATGTGCGTGTGTGCGTGTCTATATGAGTGGCGTCATGGAACATGTTTATATTCTAATAACTATTGTGTGGTGAATGATATATATACATACATATTTACGTACATACATACATAAATACATACATACATATATACCATATACATATATACATACATATAAATTCTATTATATTCACAGACTTAAGCCACAAATATCACTTAAGGCAGAATTCAGTGAACTCCACCTTGGGAAAAACTTATATACAAATACTCAAGCCACAAATATCACTTAATGTAGAATTCACTCTATTTTGGGAATAACTTACAACCAACGGGAATAATATTTGTTAAGTGCGTATCATATATATATATATATATATATATATATATATATATATATATATATATATATATATATATATATATATATATATATATGATACATGCATTCATAAACTCATTCATTTTGACTCTATTAATTTCCTTCACATAAAAACCACTGAATGACTGTTACTCTATGTTCTACTATATTCTATGCTACTCTAACTCAAGTCAATTATTAAAGGCATTAACCTTTATGGCCTAAAATTCTTCAGTAAATGGTATAAGTCACAATGCAAGTCAAAGATTACTTTTAGAACAAGACTGTTTTCAGTGTTTCAGTTTCAATAACTCTTTCAAAATATATTTGCAACCCTTTTCAAATATTCAGTGTAAAATTAATGTACCTTTCTGTCATTCGGGTTTAAATTTCATAACTAATATTCTGGATAATGATAACAGATCTTATCTTTTGCAGGTCACCTGTGGTATTATTAGCTATTAATGGAAGAAATTCAATTATCGCAGGTGTTACAACATGCATATCTTAGGAGGGAAAATTGTATAATTATAACCAATTTCTAATCCCTAAGCTAAGGGTCGGTCGCCTCAATGCACCTTCTCCAACTACGTCTTTTGAAAGCATCTTCCCCCACTAAACCCTCCTTCTGCAGATCCTCCCTCAATATGCCGGGTCATCTAATCCTTTGCCTCCCTCTCGACCTTCTACTGGTACCAGGTTCCACCCAAGCCCTCTTCATTCCTTTCTCCTCATTCATTCTTACCACATGCCCAAGCCATTATCAGTCTCCACTCTCTTATCATATCAGTAATCTTTACCACTCTGGCACTTCTGATTTCTTCATTTTCTAGCCACTCGCACAGCAGGAACCCCAAAACCCACTCCAGCTTCTGTTCCTCCTTCATTCTTAGTGACCATGTTTCTGAACTGTGCACCATCACCGATCTGTTTAAGGTCCCCCCTTCTAAACAGTTAAGCTCAACTACCTTCCCTAATACCATCTTTTCCATGTTTAACCCTTTGAGATTTGGGGGACTCTTCCCCTGTCAATTAACCCTTTCAGATGCCGGTTGCATACTGACTCGATAACCGTCCTAATCCTGATGTCATCCCAAGAATCTAAAAGTAAACTGAAGACATGAGGTCACAGGTAATGACCGAATTTCCCTCATTAGCAAAACTGCGTTCACTATAATAAAATTGAAAAAATATCGTTATTCTATCTCGTCTACAAACTGTCTCATTTGACCACCAAGTTTCTGTATTTCATTTTTCCCATGCCTTGGATATAATGTAAAAGAGTTAACCACTGAGTAGCTGTGTGGCAGAATGAATGTCTTCCTTCAGACGCTAAGTCTTTCTAATTTTCCTACCAAGATTTTGTGTCTAGACCCCCATAAGTCTAATCAAGCGTCTGAAGAATGTAAGTAGAAAAGGCTAACCATTTCTAGACTGACTGTAGACTAAAAGTAAAACCTTTCATTCAAGAGTAATCAGCTTGCGTAGTGAGCTTTCCTAGTGAGCAACTACCCTTGAGAATTATTGCAGAAGAAGAGTTACCAAAGCACAGTTTGTGCGGCAATACGTAAACAAATGTCCGATTCTCTTCAAACGGCTTTGCCTCGCGTGTCATTGAGGTCTCTCCGGTCGATGATGTTGATAAGTGTATGAATATTACAATCCTATATGCTCTTATTTACTTATTCATTTATCTATCTGTGTGCTTATCTTGCCTGATCGTGACTTAATAATCTGTTGCCCCAGGCACCCAACGACATCCAGAAGACTTCCAAAGCCGAATCAGACGTCTGTTTACATCTGTCATGATCTCAAGACTCTTTTCCTTATCATAGAAATACGTAAGCTGTATACAGTAGAGACGACTGTAACTACCGCTCTGTATCTTCGGTCGTCAGTAAGCTTCACCTGTTGTGACCTAAACGTCGATATATTATATACACTATGGCGGGTAAAAAGTAACAAAGCAAAAATCACATTTTGTGGCTGTGACGGAAGGCCCAGAAAGTGGTCAAAGGAATCTCCAAATAATGAATTAGCTGGATATTTAGAGATGATTAAGAGATAAAACATCATATCAAGCAGAAGAAACAAGTAGAACATTAATGAGTGTAGATTAGACAGTAGATTTCCAGAATGCCTTTCGGAATCGAATTCTGGGAGGGGTAAGATGGCGGCGCTGAGCAATCAACTGGAGCCAACAGCTGGTCAGCAAATATGCATTTGATGTCCTCCATCTTTTTAAACCAACTGGATGCAAGATTGCACTAAATGTACAGGGGCTGTATGTAATGTAAGGGAATGCTTGTGGCTGTAAATGCACAGTAGGTGATTGTACTTATGTGGTCGTTTGTACAAAATCATATTATAGGTGATGTTTTCCTAGAACAAAACCTAACTACAGAGATTCCAGATGAAATAATTTCAACTGTCTGGGCAACACAAAGCTGCTACAATCTCTGGAAGTCCTCAACTCCAACATTCTTTTTCTTCTTCTTCTTCCGCCAAACTGAAGTCCCATTCTGGGATGCCTCTCCCACACTAAATTGAGTAAAGTTTAGCAGTAATCTGTAGATTTTCATTGACAATATTCGAAATAAATCATAAGAGTCACCTATTAGACACTGTCAGAACAACCAGTGGAAACAGAAAGCTGTCACTGAAGCAGTATTTGTGTAAGTACTCCGTGGACTGCAATAAGATCAGACTATTTGGATACGGATCTCCAACAAACTTCTTCATCTAGCTATAAAAGAAGCACTTGTCTCCAGAACTACAAAAAATTGTCAGACAAGATTCTCTCAAATAGGGGAGACTGTTCTGACAAAAACATTGGGCAAATCTGATAACTCAATACCATTTAAACATTTATGAAGCCTCATATGATCATAAAAATCTGGAAAACATTGATGGACAGTGGGAAACAAGCAGATGGTGTTCAACACCACATTAGAAGTGGCCTTGAAGCTAAAAGAATTTTTCTACTAATTCCTTTCAAGAGACTGTGCCTTTCTTCTCCTGACGAGGAGTCAGCTGGATGGAATGCACAAGCAACATATTTCTAACATATCACTACGATTAATCTTAGAAAATAGGCATTTAATCCTTAGGCTGATAACAGTACCTTGGCTACAAAGCCAGTTACCATAAGCCCCAGTATAATTTGAACGAGATTATAGGCCAGCAATACTTGGCTAGGCAGAGATCAGTCTTCCAAACTAGCAAAGCCCCTTCCTCTCCAGACCTTTCTTCAGACAGACAATTCCTATAAAAATTAAATGATGACAATAAAACAGTGACTCTTACACCGACTTACTGTACTGGATACTACAAACTAAGAACTTTGTCATAGATTCATTCACCTGCATCGTGATTCTTGTGAGCTTCTGTTTTCCACTTCCAAACAATGTATGAAAAGATTAAACAATATTATGTAGGTCTTTGCTACTCTCAAAATATGATTGTATCCTCATGTATTAACTGACAGAGGTGGTTGCCTGTGGCAACTACTGGTCTGTGGCAACTACTGGTCTCCATAGATCTTTCTGAGGAGTACACAGCAATTGCCTCATTGCCATAGCCACCAGTTTGATAAATTGGACAAGAAGGATTTGAGGCAGCAAGGTTGCGCACATCCTACAAGAAGTAACGCTCCACCATTCAGAGTTATGGGATCTGCTTGAAGGCAAAAAACCTGTCCATATGTTCTTTACAGGATAGAACGAAATTATTTCTCCTCTAACTGACCAGCCAATCATTTTCCAGCAACAGAGTTGGGAGAACGCTGTGTACTGTCACGATTCTTCAGTTACCAAGATAAGCAGGAAATGAGTTATATTTGGGAAGTCTATTATCCACAATCAATTGCATTTATCTTTTCAACCAAGAGGGTTACTATTATGCTCCGTAGATCTCGGCGGTGTTCTGTGCTTCACAATGTTTATGTAGATGTATGTAGATTTTTAAACCCAGTGTTAGAACAATTTGTCATCACAGAATAACACTGGATGAATCAGTCAAGAAATATGGGCTATACAGCCTAGCACTGGGGCACTTTCAGAGACTCAGTGCTCAAGACAGTGAAAAGAGGTGGTTGGTCAGCAAGATAAAGAGGTCCAGAAAATAAGAGATGAAGTACAAAGAAATAAAGGTGAAATTGGGAGAAAACCCAGTTAAAATATGAAGTAATACCTAGAGAATATGGAATGGAGGTCATGTAAGAGGCTAAAATGAGGGTGCAGTTAGTGGTCAAAGGTACACTGCAAACACCCTTTAGTGAAGCCTACAGTCACTGTAGGCCTACTGATGGCAATGCCTGCCCTAAGGGGGAATGACTTTAAGAAAAATACACCATGAAAGGGAAAAAGCATCTTTGTTATTTAGGCAACTAGATGACAATGCAAGAGCAAGGACAATGCAACTAATTAACCACCACATGAAAATTGCAAGAACCAATTCCTTTGACAACTTTCTGAGAATAAAATAGCCTTTTTTCATTGTACGGAGAAAGATCCCCCTTTTTTTTTTTTCTAAGTTCATAGCTAACCGCGTAAAGATTAAATGTCCGTGTAGTCTTTCGGGGACGAAGATGAAGATTCCGAACCGAGCGAGGGCAACACCAGCCGAGACTATCGGGACGTTTCAGTTTGGAAAGGAGGAGAGACATTTCCCACAAGTCTTTTACAGTCTGACCGACTCGTTGTCACTTCCCCCGGAGAGCAAGAGTGCTACGACGTTCTCCGTGTACATAGTTGTGCGTGTCTGTGTGCGTGCGAGCGCATGTGCGTGTCTTCTCACGTGGTGTGGACATGTTCGTGTTTTATTTCCCGTGAATAAAATAAAAACATCTTTGAACACCTGATGCCTTACATAAGGAAAAACTTCACATATTTTTGCTCTATTTTGTATTCCATAATGTGATGTGATCATCTCACCCCCCCCCTCCCCCTCAGCTGAAACCTTTTTCACTGTATTTGATCTATAATACAACACTTCACTAAGATTAAGGAGCTACTGTATTGTGGGCGTCTCACTGCAGACGCCAATGTTGTATAATCTATGATGTATATGGTGGCATTACACATTTAAGGATATAGTTTACTTATATACATATATATATATAGAGGACGCATGGACCCATAGAATCCATGGGAACTGAGAGATGCTAATTTCTATAAGCTTGTGTTGGTGAACTTTTAGGAACAAAAAAATATATATATAGGGGAAGATTTCGCTACAGTGGACCAATGACCTTTTTAAAATGACCCTTTTGAACGACCTTTTCACCGACCTTTTTCAATGTGAGCTCTGTTTGCACTTATTTTTTCCTTTCTCGTGTAGCTATTTCTGTCTACGACGCGCTGAGTGACCGTGGAGTAGACTTGAACTGGTTATGTGTCTTAGCGCAGTCACTTAATTCAATAGAGTTTACTCTCCTACTTTCAACAGCTACGCTGCTCTGTGGCAGATTATAACCAGGTTGTATGTGTACACAAAACATCCTATACAAATATATATGAATGTATATGAATACAAATATATATTCATGTATATGGTATATAATATAATCATGTAGATGGCATTTTCTAAGAAATCCTTGCGGTTTAGTCACGTAGATGATATTTCCTATCTTGATGACTGTCCCTTCCGCTGTAAATACCCGCTGGCCTTCTCAATGAATACTCCTTACTTAAGGCTGCATTCCAACGCACTCTACGTTTCGCCTCGTTTCGGAGCGCTGCTGATGTCCACACCCGATACGCCGTCGTATTTTGTCGTTCGAAGAGAAACCGAAAGATATAGCACAAAGGACCAAAAACGCTCGTGATCACTTCACAACATACGTCGTCTGTGGTGGCTACTGATTATTTCCTTTTTAAATGTTAGTGGATACTAATGTATATTTGTGAAAGGTGCGGTGTCAATAAAATGTACATGGAAAGTGGCGTGTTTCATTTGCCCTGATCTCATTCGAAACGAGCTGGTTTTGGAAAAGAGAACACAACCAATGATGCAAAACAATTAATAACTTAGGGCCAGTCTCCAAAGCCAACACTCACCAGTACACACATAAGTCAAAATCTTGCAAACTGATGTACAAATTTGCAAGATTTTGACTTATGTGTGCACTGTTGAGTCAAAATCAGTCAAAATCTTGCAAACTGAAGTCAAAATCTTGCAAGATTTCGACTGATTTTGACTCACCAGTACACACATCAGTCAAAATCTTGCAAACTGAAGTACAAATTTGCAAGATTTTGACTTTTGACTCACCAGTACACACATAAGTCAAGATCTTGCTAACTGAAGTACAAATTTGTTTAAGTGGGTCATCCACATTCACTTTCTCAAACCCACTGCACTTCCTGAAGACATCTTGCACCTTTTTTTACAATCCGTTCTGTTCATTATAACTGTTTCTTTTCCTTTACCAGCTTTACACGATAAAAACGTAATCGTACGCAAATCCGATACAAGAAAGGGAACATTTTTGATAGCCTAGCTGCTGTTCATCCTCAAAGTAGTTACAATCTCATGGCCAAACCAGGGGTCCATTAAACAGACCAGCCAATTACAATGAATTCTCTTATACTGTAGATAGTACAGGAAAGGGAATATTTATAATGAACAGAACTGGCTCATGCGGGAAATGGTAGATGTCCTTGAGAAGGATAGTGGTTTTGTGACTGTGAATGTAGATGACCAACTTAGACACACATTTCTGCTCAAAGATAAGATTGAGAGAAATCTGAAACAGTACAAGAATTCATTTACCTGAGAAAGTTCATATCATCTCACTCAAGTTCACAAAAGTCGACTTCCCCATCTCTCAAGACAAAAAGTGATGACTGGCCATGTTGCTTGCATTTCAAACAAAGGTGTACTTTCCACACCAACCTTATACAAAAGCAGACATTATGAGGTGAGCCTCATTTGCAGCAAGAAAGCAAAGCTATCATATCTCCCTGAAGGTCAAACAAACAGTGGCCACTGTTACAACTTTAACCAAGTGTGGAGATATACAAAACATGAGAGGGTAGACCATAACAACAGCATGTAGGGTAGCAATGAACAAAACTATCAAATACTAATCCACAGCTTACAAAACATGCCATTGTCTCAACAGTGCACTCAACATATTCAATCTCTCATCACATTACTATAATTAATTATGATTATGTTTATTGTTCTAAAGGATCCACAACAATATAATTGTTAAAGGCTCGTGTAAAATTTATAAAAGCTTTCAAACCCTACGCTGGGATTATTGTAGACCATTTAGAACATTTATGAACTCTCATGACGGAGAGTTTTTCTCCCAATTATTATTATTATTATTATTATTATTATTATTATTATTATTATTATTATTATTATTATTATTATTATTATTCACAAAGGCCAAAAGCCCATTTACTTAACTAGCAATCTATCATGAAATTAAACGCCCATATGCAAAACGAAAAAGGGTTATGAGAAATCTATTAAAACTTAGTAGAAATATGAAAATAAATAACACCTATTATCAGCTGAAATTAGGAAATGAATCCAACATCCGACAGGCTTCCAGAGCCAAAAGTACCATGCTCATTTTGAGAATGTTGAAGTGCAGATGAGAATCCTCTCCAGACCAACCAGGCCTAACAAGTCATTCAGGTGTGCAGCCCACCTACCTCCTGCTATTCATCTACAAAGAAAAGCATTTCTGGAGGGGGAGCACTCAGCAGTACTCCCAACAGGGGGTTTTTGTCGTTCAACCAGATACCAAACGAGTTGGGCCAAAATAGACACCAGAATGAGAACTGAACATGAATGCCTAGGGGGCAGTCGACAGTCTGAAGCACAGGGCCTTGAACTTGTACACTTGCCACGGATAAATTGGAGACTGGTACACTGTCCTGTAACAAAGTAAAAGTACTCCCAAGGATTCCTGACGGAGGGGTATATGAAAATGCACATCCTTCGGAGCTGTCAAAATCATGAAGTCCCCACCTCTGATAGGAGCCAACACTGAACATAGGGTATCCATCCTGAATGAAGTTTAATGAACACTCATTCAGAAGTGACAGGTTGACGACAAATCTCAAGGTCCCTGTTGCCTTTTCAACCAGGAGGGAGCACTGCAAAAGCCACGAGATGAGTCACCTATAACTTCCAACTAATCTCTCCAGCACTGTCTACACCAATGCAACACAGCAAGAGATCTGTAAAATTTTGGAGAGCAGGAGAAGGACTGTAACCATCCCAAAAAACACACAATCAATGGCTCACACCCCTGTTGCTGCCACAATGCCCAAAAGCTTTGATGGGCATCTCACATGGTACACAAGTAGCTCCAAGAAATCTGGAAATATGTGAACTAATGCAATAGACCCAGGTCCCCTTGGGTTATATATTAAATCCAAAAATCTGTTTTTAAAGTAGGGATAATTTCCTCAAATCAAATCAACTGATAATCAGTCAAAATCAGTGCATAAAAAGTCCTCTTACTACATGAACCACACGAAGTCTTACCTATCAATTTTCCAAACTTTAACTGAACTGTAATCTCTCTTATTTTGTCATCAAATCTGTATTGCCAGGGTTTGACCTCAGTGATTCAGCATCAATACCTGTAAACTATTCAGAGAAGCTAAAATGTAATGTTACAATATCAAATGTTCATTTGTCTTATATTCAACATACAATCACAAATAAAAATTACAATCAAAGGCTTCACTTTACTTTATTCAAATGCATCAACTTCAATACATGAACTTATCTGATCAAGAACGTAAAAGCTATAACTAAACATAGGACCCACATCCCTCCATCAGTAAAATATATCACAGCAGGCTTAATATATGAACTACAAACATAAAATATTACAATATATCAACATACAAGTGGAAGTCTGATTTACAGTAAGTGTAAAAGAACTTGAAAATAACATTCTTCAAATGAGCAATGCATGTTCGGTGAAGTTCTCAGAAACCTAATTGAACAAAGTAACAATTACACAGATATTCTAAAACCTTAACTTGTCTTCATCAATTTTATCAACAAAGAATCCTACAGAGGAATAGTCTACTACAGTTGCAAGGTTTTTAATTTACTCTCTATGGTCCCAATCAAATTGGCTTTTTGTTTTCCTAAATACAAACTTAATCCTTAAAATTCTCTAATCTGCTGGTGCAGTAACAAACAGACCGTACATATTAAGTGGTACTACAATTACTTGGCACATCACTTTATAACTCTCATGATTGTTTTGCCACTCCCAAACTACCAAAGTGTCATCGATAATCACAAATGTTGTCATATCTAGTTCACCAGGGCAATAAGTACATCCAAAATTTCCTATGTTTTACAGCCCAGTTTTACATTACATAAAGAAATATCAAAATTAAGCACTCCTACACAAAGAGAGAGAGAGAGAGAGAGAGAGAGAGAGAGAGAGAGAGAGAGAGAGAGAGAGAGAGAGAGAGAGAGAGAGAGAGAGAGAGAGAGAGAGAGAGAGAGAGACACTGTCATTTTGCACAAATGAACAAAATATATCAGAAATAATTGAAAATACAAAGAGAATCTCATATACCTAGAGAGAGAGAGAGAGAGAGAGAGAGAGAGAGAGAGAGAGAGAGAGAGAGAGAGAGAGAGAGAGAGAGAGAGAGAGAGAGTGTCTGTTACACTACAAAATGAATACAGTACATAAGAATCACTTACAAATAGTTGCACACAGCGTCAATACTAAATAACGTAATCGAACAGCACGTCCTGTAGTCTATTTGGATTTGATTACAGACTACCTTTACAGAGTAATGGATCTTCTAAAGGGAGCACAATCACGGCTGCAGACTTACCTACTCTTTGAAAAAGATATCACATGTCAAAACAGAATGCCCGTGTCAAGAGTAATACGTCAGATCTGCAACTTCTTAGAAAATTAATGATTCGACGATGTCGTTAAGTGGTAGGTGGCTAGTGACACTTTCTACCATCGCTACAAGGACTTGGATAGAACAGCTTGATTCATCGCTACAGTGCGAAGTAACAGAAGTATTACAGAAACTGGGAGCTACACTACGAAACTACATAAAACAGTATTGATAAACTGCGGTAATACAAAATTCTCATGCAAAATCACAAAAAAGTCAGCCAAAGAAAATGTAGCAGAGTAACAATTTAAATGCAATTGGTCTAAGAGCTGCTTTTTTTTCCCAAAGATTCATTTCTAAGGCCATAAGCGTCATTAGAAGCTAGTCTCATAGGATTTATTTCTCTATACCCAACACCAGAAAAAAAAATTCATAATGATAGCACAAAAGTCAGCATATAACAGTGTTTAGTGCAAACTATAAATGATCAAAGGAAATAGCAAAGCTACAGTCTCTAATTCATACCTTCTCTTCTTTTCCCTGTTTATTGCAGCTTTTTCTCACAGCACTTCTCTTTCACTAATTTCTTCCTTGAAGAGCGGACTTTGATCCTTTACAACGGTATTGTACTCTGTTTCAGTCCAGGGAATACGGCTTTTAAAATCACTTTGGCTTTATGGCAACAATATCCACTCGTTTCCTGTATGGATAAAGAACAAAGCAGCTCTCTGTTGGTGTGTCACAGTCCTACTTCCAATGTGTTTTTAATGGTTCTCCGGGGCCCTCTGGGGCAATACGCAGGTCCAATCGGTTTCGTTTTGCGCTTAACACTAAAACTGTTCCTGCGGGTGAATAAATCCCGCACAGCACTTCGGTACAGACTGGATACAAAACGTGCACCGCCTTGATGACTTAACAATATCACAGATGATACCAGGATTTACTTCTTGCTGGTCAAGAGGCCTTGCAGGTCGTCCTGTAACAGATATAAACAACTCATTGCGCCTTGTTTCCCTATTTTATCATGAGTTAAGCAACACATAAACTGAGGGCTACGATGACAGAGCTGGTAATTCCTATGCATATCTACAAAGCCACCATTTCAAGCTGGGAAAGGAAAAGTGTCAAGTTTTTCAAACTTAAAACCATAAGCACTAAAATACAGTTGAGCTTTCATTTACTGATGGCTGGTAAGGTCACCTGTCAGTTACCAGCAGTCATTACTACTGAATGAGAAGTTACCCTGTATATTTTGCCATAACATAAATGGAGAGAGGACTTAAGGAAGTACAGTCGACCGCTCGTATTTGCAGGGGATGCATTCCACTACCCCCTGCAAACAGCTAAAATCCACGAATACTTAAAACCCTCTCTAAAAACACTTATAACTGCCTATTTTGATGGCTCAAAACACCAAAAAACCCTCAAGGTGCTTATACCTGAATACAGGCAGTCCCCGGTTTACGATGGAGGTTCCGTTCTTACGCCACGTCATAAACCAAAAATCGTCGTAAACCGAAAAATCATCGAAAATCGTCAAAAATCCAAGAAAACATTACTTTTAATGCTTTTGGTGCATTGAAAATGATGTAAACTGTATTTTTATTGTTTTTCATAAGAAAAAACTCCAAATTTTGATTATTCTGCCATTTTGGAGCCATATTTCTTCCGTCGGATCGTGGTCGTATGCATCGTAACCATAGAACATGCGTCGTAAACCAGGAAATCATTTCTGATGAATATATTTGAAGAGTCGTAACCTCGGAATGTCGTAAGCCAGACCCGTCATAAACCGGGGACTGCCTGTATTTTAATAGTTTTACCACAAAAAGTGCATTTAGTCACGAAAATTATATGAAAATACAGTAATTTGTGAATACAGTATTTCTCTATGAAAAATACCGCGAATAGGTGAATTTTCCGCCAATAATGCGTACATGTGTTCCATACAGAAATCCACATATAGGTGCGTTCGCAAATCCGGAACCGCAAATACGCAGGAGTCGACTGTACTGGAAATATATACAGTTAGCAAAAAACTACATATAAGAGTCAAGATGGAGATGATTTGGGCATGTGGTAAGAGCAGTGTCTGGGATGAGGCTTCAAATTCAAGGCAAGTAACCCCTTAGCTCTGGAGATGGTGGTAGGGATGGAAACTTTTGCATTCCTTTTCTACATAGCCAACTATCTTCCAATGATATATTAACTGTCAAGTGACTGCACTTTTTTCATTGTTGCTAGGTGATTTTTGTATCGACATGGCTTCTTAACATGTGTAGCTGAATACAGCAAAGTTGAATAAAGCAATGTCTGTCAGTTTCCATTTTCCCAATTATTTGAAAATGCTGGAAAACGAAATGACACTGCGGACGTGCGACTACAGCTTCAAAAGTTCAACCAACGAAGCAATGCATTACTACCCTAAAACAATTCACTTTGTATTCAATAATTCATTTATTTTTTATCTATTCATTTACTAGTTTATTAATTTATCTTTCTTTTTCTTTTCTGAAAACTGATTTCTTCTTTCTGTATTTCCTATTATCTTCTGTAACTTCTTTCAACTGAACATCATGTTCTTTGGAAGCTTGAATTTCAAGTCAGTGGCCCATGTGGGATTGTTCCATGTGAATGGTGGTTTATCTTCTGAATCATAATCATAATAATAATAATAATAATAATAATAATAATAATAATAATAATAATAATAATAATAATAATAATAAAATACTGTAAACTCTACCAAAATTACTTTATCCAATAATGCTTAAATGGTGAAATAAGAGATTTTGCTTCTCAAATCTAGCCCTCAAGGTCTGCATCCAAGGTAATTGCAGCAACCAATAACAGCTGTAACATTGCAAGTAAGGGGACACCTCTAGTGAGGAGTATCCACTAACAGTGTCATTCACTAAAACTGTCATTCCAAGCAGTAGTGTGTGTATTTACAATGAGAGTTTTGTACGTTGTAAGGCAAGACATCTGACTATAATTGCTATTTCAAAAAATACAAATAAAAAATAAATTACTGTACCTTGATAGTTATTAATAGTACAGCAATTATTTCAGAGAATAACATAATCATACAATGAACAGAACCCATCAGCTGCCCTACAGATCTTCGGTCAACCCAAAAGCCTTAGATGAACGAAAAGGTAACGCTGAAACCAACCCACCTTCCAACCGAGAAGTTCAGCGAGTTTCAAGCATCCATCATCACAGTCTCCTAGCAAAGCCACGTCGCGAGTATTCCGGGCAGAGTCCAGAGCAAGGCCACCTCCACCTCCCATTCCCTGCAACAAGGCCATCATGGGATCCAGCGATCCTGCCTTCTCCCGATTGACGAGGAGCCTTGGACAAGTAGAGGGTACACTGCAATAAAAAGTAGACAGACATGTAACGTTACTGCTACGGCACTCGACTCAAATAGCAACTTCAAGATATCTGAAAAAGGCTGTGACAGGGAAGTTACCATAAAGAGATAGGCTATAACCCCTACGTCAGTTCAGGGGAGGGAAAAACGTACTTGTCAATGAGAGAAGCGAAAGGCTGAACGGTAAGGGATGTTCCGAGGATGATCAAAAGGTCACACTTCGGGAAATCGACTTGTGTCAACATGAAGAATCGGGGAGGCAAACTCTCTCGGAAAAAGACAATGTCCGGCTTCACGACTCCACTGCAGTCCAAGCATGTTGGGATGTTGTCTTTGAAGATTTCATCTGCAGAAATAAGATAAAATTAGATTCAGTTTCTTATTAAATTCAAGTTTTGGGGCTCAATCTGTCAGCTCCTAGATGGAAAAACCAAATAAGTTACATTCACAGTTTCTTTGAAGCTTGACAGACTTGACAATACATACAATATATAGTTTGAAACTATTCCTGATGATCTGAATAGTTTGAACTTTCAACTTATTCAACCATTACAAGATTAGTCAAAAAATGCATGTGTAACAATTATTTATGCATTCCATAAACATAAGATTATAAAAATTATTAGAATCAGACTTAGCCATCAAACAGTTCCCATAAGCTGCTGTTTCATAACTTCATTCACTGCAAGAAAACCAAGGCAGCAAATGGTCACGAAAAAACAAAACAGGAAAATTTCATACAATAATCGATACAGAAAATTCTATACCAAGAAAACATTTTTCGGACTCAACGACAATGGGTGATGGAAGTGATTCCTTCCCTTGAAGAGATAATTTTGTGAAAGTGTTTATTCTGTGTCTGCTTAAGCATGGCTTGTCCTTTCAAATATATTTAATTATATACGAACACCAATGCAAACTGCTTGCACAAACTAAATTCACAATTAACTGCAGACGACCCCATGACCACAGAGGTCAAACTGAAAAAATGAACGTGAATGAAACTTGCAAGTAAATACAGACCTTTCATCCACTCCTGGCTGTATTCCTTACGGCAATGCAAGCAATGTGCTGTTCTGAATGTGCCGTGGGCTTCAACAACCTTTTCCACTGGGAGGCCAGCCACATGCTCCAGTGTATCTACATTCTGGAAAACAAGGCGCAGGTTAATGAAACGATAATCAGGAGAAGGAAACACCGAATTTATCATAGGAACTGAACAAGTATCTAAGTAGGACGTAAGTAATCACGACACTTAAGATAAATAAAAGCACAATCTATGTACCAATTTCCCTTTTGAATCTTTAGTAATGGTAAAAAAAAAAAGTAATTCTTACAAAGCAGTTACCTTTCACAAACAGCCATTAAGCTTGCTCTAAACCAACTGCTAGAAAGGCTAACAGCTAATTATGGTAAATGAAACCAAACACACTTCTGTTATTGACTGGCATTCAGAAATCTGCACTAGGCACCTGATAAGCCTACACTACCCTAGGCACCAATTGAAGAAAGCTTTTATTATTATTATTATTATTACAAAGTAGTTCAACCACACCACCAAGTCAATGAAGGTCCTTTTCATCATAAACATCACGGTGTACCCAATGATTGGACATGTATTCTACCCAGGTCTGGTGGGTCTGAATTGATGATCATGTCAATACTGTAATAAGTTGGTCACCAAGCAAATTATCAACCCTGCCACCATACTGAACTCCACATGGACCAGCAGGCCAGTGACATAGCTGGTCAGTTCTTGTACTGGTGCAAGTCTTTCTTGTATGCTGAATGAGCTTAGGTCAGAATCATGCTGGAACCTTGCCTTGACGTTTATTGCGATTACAGAGTATCCCTCTAAATACTCGTCAAGTTACATTGGAAAGTATTGTTTGTACTTACACATGATTGCATGGGCACAGAAATTCACTAAAACAATGAATATATGACAGTATAAACTGGTTATCCCAAAAACGAAGCTATGTAACTACCATTTCTGCATTCACTACTTTTTATACCCACCATACAGATTGCACATGGAAAGTAGCACCTCAACTTAATAAGACAGATTGAGGGGCCTGGCTTCCTGACAAATAACCAAGTCTTTCAAGTAACAAGGAGCTTATATTACAGCCTGCACTTGAATATTTTCTAGGTATCTCAAACCCTAAAAGCAATCCCACAAAATTCCTAACCTAATCTAACCTGTAATTTCTGCTCAAAATTCAATTTGAGAGCTTTATTTGTAAATGCATCACATCTAAAATGTTAGCAAAGGAAAAAATTATCATTGTTATTATTCAGAAGACGAACTCTATTCATATGGAACGAGACCACAGGGGCCACTGACTTGAAATTCAAGATTCCAAAGAATGTGGAGCTCGTTACGAAGTAAGAGAAGGTAAAGGGAAATGCAAAAAGAAGAGATCTCACTTATTAAAAAGAAAAAATAAATTAAATTAATAAATATATAAAAATGTACTAAAATGCAAGAAGAATAGCATTAGGGTAGTAATGCATTGCATCTTCGCTTGAACTTTTGAAGTTCCAGTTGCAAAACTTCCTCAGGGAGACTGTACCACAGTCCAAAGGTGTGAGGAATAAAGCAATAATGATAATAAGGTAGCTGATAAATACAGAGGTCCATCAAGTTTAGTCCATTAGGCTAAAGTGTTACGAAGAGAAGGGATCAACATACCTGCGTATAATGTCTCAGAAGGAGACCTTTCTCGTGCAGCAGCCGAATAAACCAGTGAGAGGGTGTGGGATTGAAGGCGCCAGGATATAATTCTTTGGCAAGCACAAAGAACGGTTTAGGGTTGCTCTTGAAGTACTCGATGTCAAAAATTGCTTCTGGGCACGGAAGGTTATACTTCTCCAAGTTGCTATAAAGGCCAGAGCCTGGCGTTCGGAAATCAGGGATACCTGGAGAGAAAAAATGGTATACAGTGTACATTGTACATACGGTACTAGAGAAAGGTGGTCGATAAAAATAAAATAAATCATTGTTTAACCTTTTACAAATAAAAACACAATTCGGGCCCTGCTCAAAAAATGACCACTTTAAACAATCTCTGTCAACTACATTCTTTTTCACTTTATGCCAAATTCAAGAGCAGAACTATTGATCACACAGTACAAAAGAAATAAACACTTACATCTGACAGCTTGAGCCTATCTGAACGTTTACTTGAGGCTTCAAAGAATAGACTTGCAGAGCCTAAGACAAACACCAAAACACCAAAACAAATCACCAGAACATCAAAAGAATTGAGTGGAATATAAAATTTAGGCCAAAGGGCAACCACTGGGACCTATGAAGTCATTCAGCACTGAAAGGAAAGCTGAGAGTAAAAAGGTTTCAAAGGTGTAAAAGGAAGAAAATCTTGCAGTTGCACTTGGAAACAACTGTTAGGAGAGGGTGGAAGGTCTGATGGAGGAAAGAAAATATGAAAGGAGGTACAGTTAAACAAATGAAAGAGGCTGCTGCAGCTTGGGGTCAAAGCGACGCCGCCAAGAACTTTAAGTAATGCCTATACTGTAGTACACCTCAAAATTATCCCCATATGGGCCAGAGCATCGAAGAGATACAGAAATTCTATACAAATCTGAATCATAAAGAAGAATGAATCCCCACCTGCTGATGTTGAAATCCCAGCTCCAGCCATTGTTATGATGTTCTTGCACTGGCCGCTCAGTATGTACTTCACAATGCCGTCGACGGTTACTTCGTCTAGCACCTGTAGGAATTGGAATTGGAATATAAGATTTAGGCTAAAGGCCAAGTGCTGGGACCTGTATGGTCATTTAGTGCTGAGAATAATGTTGGAATGATTGTTAGCAGAGGGTGGACAGTAAGACGTAAGAAACAGAATATGAACCGAGTAGTAACAGAAATGAAAGCGGGTTGCAGCTTGGGGCCGATGGGTTGTTGCAAAGAACCTTAAGTGATGCCTACAGTGCACCATGTGAGGTGCACTGGTAGCACTATACCCCTACAGGATCAAGCTCCTGTCCCCCAAAGAATAGCCTCTTCAGCCGTTGTCTTTCGTAAAATTTTGCCAAGTAGCCATGACTGTGAAATACAACAATAACTCATTTTAAAAGACCTCAACTTATCAGCAGCAATATCATGATTATCTTCTGCTATATTGCTACCTTAGAAGTGCTACATTTCCAAATAAATCTCTTGAACTGAATGCTGAACGTAAAGCACAAGTTAGTTTTGGTTAGGAACTATGTGGAATTGCTGTTAACTGCAGTGAAAATGCAATGCATTACTCTTCTAATAGTGTTCTCCTTGCATTTTAATACTCTTTTTATCTATTTATTGATTTATCTAATACATTTTTTATCTATTTATTATTTCATTTATCTTTTTTAATACTTGAGATCTCTTTCTGTATTTCCCTTTACCTATTACTTCTGCCTAATAAACATCACATAATTCTTTGGAAGCTTGAATTTCAAGTCAATGGCCCCAGCTACTTTTCGTCAGAAACCCTGAAATCCTTCAAACACTTCTTCCCACCTTTGGCCCATCTTCTGCTCCGCCAATATGCAGTTTGCTCATGAGGAAGTTCTGGAGCATCTTCATGAACCCCTCTTTATCTTCCTCGTCGTCGTAAGCACCATCGTCATCGTCGTCATCATCTTCGTCGTCATAGCCGGCATCCCCGTCCTCCTCGTCACTATCGGCGTCACCAGCCATCTTTCGCCCTGCTCCTATAGCACCTCCAATAGCACCTTCACACTGGATTCCTGCCAAGGGAACTCAGTCGTGAACGAATGTTGTTGTATCTTTCAGGTCTCAGAATTTTCTCTTATGAGTTCTTGAATTTTTCATTGCTTTAGCTTCATTTGGAGAGGAATGACTGATGACCAAGTTCATTTTTTTTTTAAGTTTTATTTTTCATTGTTTTAGCTTTAATTTGGGAATAGGGCAGAACAGAATATAGGATTTACACCAAAGGCCAAGCCCTAGGACCTATGAGGTCATTCAGTGCTGAAACGGAAATTGACGGTGAGAGGGTTTGATAGGTGTAACGGGGAAAACCTCACAATCGCACTACGAAACAATTGTTAAGACGAGGTGGAAATTAAAATGGAAGAAAAAGAATATGAATTGAGGTACAGTAAAAGGAATGAAAGGGGTTGCAGCTAGGAGCCAAAGGGACAATGCAAAGACCTTAAGTAATGCCTACAGTGCACCATATAAGGTGCACTGATGGCACTACCCCCCTAAGGGGTTCATTTGGGGAGGAACGACAGATAACCCAAGTTCATTACTAATGAACTTGGGTCACCATCTGTCATTCCTTCCCATATGAAGCTAAAACAACGAAAAAATCAAGAAGTTTTAAGAAGAAAATCTGAGAATTGCAATAACAACAAATCAACTAGCAGTATCTTGCATTTTATAATGCCTTTCTTTTTTAATGTAGAAAGAAAATAATAAAAGAACACAAAGACACCATCCACCTAACACTACGGCTCTGACAGCTGGCTACATCAAAATTTGACTTGGCCATTATTCAAAAACAAAATAATAGTGGTGAAGGGGACTGTTATGTTTCTCTCACATGATTTATATGTCTTTTTTTTATTTTTTCTACTTTGATCCACTGAAGAGATTCTATACTTTCTCTTCTTCAAAAATTAAACTGAAGTCCCAAGCTTAAAGCTGTTATCACCAGCAATGGTAAAACATTTTGAATCTACCTGCACTCTTTTCCTAAAAATTATTTTCTGTTTCAATGAATAGATATTTGATATTATCAGCAATTGAGAATGGCATGGAGGAAAAATGTTTTTAACAAATATCTGCCTTTAACCATATATTTCCTCGTCTTTCTGTGGTACATTACAATCTTAAACACAGACTGACTACTCTTAGAATCCTTAAAATACATCCCCGTCCTCCTGAGAAAAGCAATACAGTTGTACAATCCCCAAAAAGGGGTGCTACTTGCAGCATACTCAAAGTTCACAGCAGTCTTCCTACTTACCTTTCCATCTTGGCTACCTTTCACTTCTTCTGATGTTAACCTGTAGCTCGCGTAGGTTGTGAAATTTTATATCTAGTCTTGAATTCTGTTTACATGTTTTTATTAGGATTAACTAATTCGTTATTCTATTAACTTGAAAGTTTAATTGTGATGAGCACGAACTTGATTGCTTTTAAGGATCACATTTCTTTTATGGCTATATTATTTATATGCTATTGATTTTACCACATTTCTGCTGCATTTAGTCGAGATATTTTATTATATTTCTGTTTTTACTGATATCAGAGATATTTTATTGCAATACTGTATACAACTTGTATACTGTATATAAATACTTAGATAATGAGTATTGCATATTATTATGAATATAAACCTTCCATAAAAATATGAAAGTACTTATGTTTCCTTAGAATGAATGATTGTTTATACAGTACATGTAACACTGAAATGTATGTTATAACCATTTGTAATGGAACAAAGAATTTTGATTTTGATTCTTATATAAGAGTTTTGATGGGACTCAGCTGTTATATAATCAGAGTACAGTGCTCACCCACTTTTTCGAGGGGATAAGTTCCAGAACCCACCACGGAAATGCTATCTTAACAGTTCACTACCTAATTTAATACTATAAAAAAAAAAAAAAAAAAAAGAGATTAAATGATTATTTTAGAGATACTGTCCATAGAAAAATTCATGAATTGGTGAAAGTTCCCGCATATCATTGACAGATGTTCCACAAAAATCTGCGGAAAAGTGGGGGTCCAACTGTAATCGCATATGACTCCTGATAACTGTAGACATGTGCTCCTCCGTTACAAACCTTCAGCTTCTTCCTTCTTCGACGACGAGCCTTCATCGCTAGCAGCAGCTGCTGACGCTGCTCCCTGTTCAGCAGAAGGCTTGTCCTCCGGCTTACTCGAAGAAGAAGAAGAATCAGCCATCTTTAACCAACCTGAAATAAAGACATCATTTAAACTGACTGATTTATATGTTTGCTTAACATAGTATTACAACTCGGGGTATTAATTAAAAAAAACACTTGTTAAACACCACAGCTTTAACAAAAATCCTACTGCTAATGATAACTATTATTATTATTATTATTATTATTATTATTATTATTATTATTATTATTATTATTATTATTCAGAAGGCAAACCATATTCATATAGAAAAAGCCCACACGGCCACTGATTTGTCTGCCACAGCTTCCAAAAAATACGGTGTTCATTTGAAAGAAGTAACGGAAGATCATAGGAAATACGAAAAGAGGTCAGTCATTAGAAAAGACAAAATAAATTAACAAATTAATAAATAAGTAGATAAGAATGTAAGTAGATTTTTAAAATACAAGGAAGATTGTTTTAGGGTAGTAATTCACTGCATCTTTGCTTGAAATTTTGAGGTTCCAATTAAGAATGCAATACAATGCACATATAACAGGAGTCTGAGTACATCATATGGTTGATAATAAAGAAAAAGTAGTTCTAGGGACACTGTCCCATAGTTTTGTATTACTGACGATAGTATATGAACACAGATCAATGGGTCTAAGTTCCCGTTCGAACTGGAATATAGAATTTAGGCCAAAGGCCAAGCCCTGGGACCTATGAGGTCATTCAGCGCTGAAAGAAAAATTTAAAGCAAAAAGGCTTTGAATGTGTAGCAGGAGGAAAACCTCCCAGACACAATATGAAACAACTGTTAGGATAGGGTGGAAAGTACAATGGAAGAGTGAGAATATGAATGGAGGTACAGTAAAAGGAATCTGTTCTAATATGTGATTGGGCATTGGTTACACCTTACAGAATGTTTAGAATTGCATCATATTTCAATACAAGTAGGACCTATCTAAACCTTCCCTTCGCCTAATTTTGCCTAGAAAACTGTGCTCTGGCTTAGCCAGGGGGCTTTGCCCCACATTCCAGACCCCCCCCCCCCGTGAACATAGGAGAAATAGCAGAACGACGGCTGTAAAGTCTTTGCTCCGACACTTGGACTGGCCTAGGCTACCTCTCAGCGACAGAATACGACCTAACCAAACTTTCCCTTGGCCTAACCTAAATTAGGGTGTCATGCTCTGACCTAGACAGGGGGACTTCGCTGCGGGGTTGGAACCATCCAAAAAGAGCTGTTACTTAAGCTAGTACATTTCTGTCTATTTGGCAACCACCAATTTACAGCGGAGAGCAAATGATTTGGTAAAGTGGAAGATTAGCACTGTGCCCGTCTGGTTCAGTAACTGCCATTTTTTATGCAGAACGAGCGCCGTGCTCGGTAGTCAGTTGCACCATCCTGCAATCAAATTCAACCTCCTCCTGACCTAACCTTAACCTAGGCACCATATTGCGACCTGCTCACGGGGAGCCTTCACCCTTCCCTCAGCCCCTGGTCAATTGTACGGAAAATGCATATTTCAACAATTATAAATAAAATATAACCTTTTAAATCATAACAAGGAGCAGATGCAGAGTACGGAGACAGGTTTAGGATGTGAGAAATCCGACGTGGAAATGGGTCAAACCTAACCTTTCCTAGAATGCCGTATCCTGACCTAACCCGACCTTACACCACTAATCTCACTGTGGCCAGACCCAGCTGGGAGGGAGGGGGGGGGATTTTGCCCCTCGTGAACACCCCCAAAGTAACATAAAACAGGAAAGGCCCGATCCTGCCGTTCAGCAAACTACCTCCACGCCCCAACCCACCCTTCCCTTGACCTAACCTTAACCTAGGATGACGTGTCGTCACCAGGCCGAGGGGGGGAGCTTCCCCCTTCCCAGAACCCCCCCAAATTTGCTTCCCCACTCCCAGAGCCCCCACCATTTCACCATTTTGTATATAAAATATGACAATTGAAATCATGGCAACCTTCCCCTGGGTTGATGCTTATGCCTTCCCATGACCTTGAGTATCTCAAGTCACGATCTGGCCTTGAGAGGGGGGGGGGGAGGGAGAGTCGCCCTCCCTGACCCCGTTACTGCTCAGAAATTAATATTTAACCAGTTTTTAAAATAAAAATATAACGATTTAAATCACAGCAACCTACCCTGGGGTAGTTGCTAACGTCATAGTAACATTACGACATCGCAACGTCCAGCCTAACCTACCCTACCCTAAGCGTATCCTGGGAAATGGTTTATAGAATCCATTAAATTCCCTAAATGTAATCCTACAGATCCAAAATGACCGGAATAACCTTAAAGTAATCGGACGAATCCCATCGATCCCCCAGAGATAAATCCTACGTAATCGGTCATTCCTCGCCTTAGGGAGACAACCTTGAGCGACTCTTCCGTCATTAATTACGGCTCAATTACGGAATGATTCACCGAAACAAGCGTCTAATTACCGAAATAAATATGCGGAGGTGATTCACGGCGGGTTTTGGTGGTTGTTCTCTATTTAATACAGCAATTAAACCAGATTATGTGAAAGATAAACAATCTACAATAATTACTCACTGGGACGACGCTACGACTGCAAGACCCGGTGGCGTTTCCTTCGTTATATTCGGTAGGTTCTTCTCTTTTTTTTTCTTTTCATGTGGTTTGTGCGTGTGTTTGTGTGTGTGTGTGTTTGTGCGTATGTTTGTGTTTGTATTTGTGTGTGTGTTTGTGTGCATAGATGTATGGATATATATGTATAGCAAAAAATTAGCGCCGGCCTTCAAGGACTGACCAAAGCTTCCACTGAAGACAGAAATAATTTTAGTTTTTACTTTACAACGGATTTTTAGGTTTATACATCATTCAAAATCTCTTTATTCTGTCAAAATACTATAACATACAATACTTAATATGCTACAATATCTTAATTATCATAAACCGCAACAAGGCATATTTATTGTTTATAGAGAACGCTTTCATGAACGGCCATATTTTGCAGATTTAATCAAGTAAGTTTGGTATTTCCTATGCCTTTGTAACTATATTTTTTTTTATTCTGTTCTGCAACTCTTTCTATATTTACTGTTGTTTTTCTCCAAATGTATTTTGCTATAAAGCATTACACTGAATGAAATAGTTTATCATTATTTATAGTTGCCTTGTTGTTTATGAATATAGAATGTATATGTGAAAACGGCTTTACACATAAATATGTACGTACGTACATTTTGATATACTGTACTGTCTATATGTATATAATAAGCATATATGTGTGTGTGTGTGTGTGTGTGTGTGTGTTTTATAGACAGTAGTAAAAAAATATGAATGGTGCAATTGTTTGTAAAAGTTTTCTTCCGCGCAGGTGTATGGAAAAGTTGTGTCGTGGAAAATACGGAATTAACGTCAGATTCAGCAGTTAAAATATAAATATGACAATAACTATTGTTTTTCGCTTCCTCTAGAGCCACCATTAACTCGTCAATTTATCAGTGATTCAGCTATATTTGCTTTGAAGACTTTGGAATACAAAATGGAAGACGAAATATGTCTCCTTTACTAATTTCCTATTTCAGGTTTCCACAGGTTTTGCATAGCAACACAAGTTTCAAACATTTACCCCCAAAAAAATTTCAATAAAGTAAAATAGAAATACAAAAACATAACAATTGAATGAATTGCCTTCAAAATTTCGTGTTGCAATCCAGTGTTTCTGAATTGAATTGAATATAGAATTTAGAACAAAGGCCAGGCGCTGGGGGGGGGGACATATGACGTCATTCAACGCTGGAAAAGAAAATGAGCGTAGTTAGGTTTGAAAGATGTTACCGGAACAGGGGAAAACCTCACAGTTGCACTGTGAAATAATTGTTGGGTGAGGGTGGATGGCAAGATGGAATATGATATGAATGGAGGTACAGTAAAAGAAATGAAAGGGGTTGCAGCTAGGGGTCGAAGGGACGCTGCAAAGAACTTAGGGGTCTACTGTTATTGAACAAGCCTGCAGTGGGGGCTAACATGCTATTAGTCTGCAGCCAAGACAGAGCTCCAACAGCTATTAGTCTAGTAGTAAAATATTGCTTGATAAATGGAATGGCAGAGAATATAAAATTTAGGACAAAGGCCAAGCGTTGGGACCTATGAGGTCATTCATCACTTAAACGGAAATTGACTTTAAAACTGCACTATGAAACAACATTAAGAGGGTGAAAGATGAGATGGAAGAGAGAGAATATGAAGAGAGGTACAGTAAAGGGAATTACAGGGATTACAGCTAGGGGCCAACGGGACGCTGCAAAGAACCTTAAGTAATGCCTACAGTGGACTGCGCGAGGTACACTGACAGCAACAAACCCCCCTTTAGAGTCATCTTGGCTTTGCAAACCAACAAAAATCCATGCAAAAACTCATCACTGAATTCAGAGGGATGGGAAAAAAGACTTCACAAATTATCTAAGATCTTTTATTTCATACAAGAGCATCCAGTCAACAGGGCCCTGTTCACAGATACTCGTAACTAGAGATGAAATAAAAACATATTCAGCAACAAAACGTAACAAAAAAAAAATCTGTATTCATCAGTCATCTGCAGACAAGATTTTTACAAGAGTCCTTCAGTTTTAACGTGTCATAATGACGAGTTGTTTACAAACAGCCTAATCCTATTCACTGAATATTACACAGTAATTATAATCGTACCGCAAGAAACCTTTTACCTGCATTTCATTTGTTGGTGCAGCGTAATATATTCACTCGAAATGTTCTACACGCCAGTACGATATTATTATTATTACTATTTCAGTAGATGAAACCTATTCACATGGAACAAGCACGCAGGGGTCACCGACTTGAAATTTAAGTTTCCAAAGAATGTTGGTTTCAACATCCCACTGCAGACCCCACACTGCAGCAGTAACTGATCATGAGACACAGAGCCCGTGACTTTTCATCGCCCCGGGGGAGACGCGAACCCACGGCATCTGAGTGGCGTGCCACGAAACTAACCACTAAACCTTGAAGTGCTCTTCCAAACAAGTGCATTTTCTTTTCAAAACCAGTGCGAATCAAGTCATCCGTCATGAGTACCACAGATATAAAAAGCTAGTTATGATTATAATCTACAATATAGGCTACGAAAAGAAGATAGGAATCCCACTGGTAACCGCAATTCCATAATCACTTCTTCTCGACAACGGTAACACCCAGATATCGGCCATTAATAAGTGTATAGTAAAAAAAAAAAATTGCAAAAACATACGTAATTCATAAAGAACAAGAGGTTAATTATCTTTACAAAAATGGCGCCTCCTTCGGCAGAGAAGCTAACGTACTCTCAACATGACTAGGCTGGAAAAACACACCTAAACTAATGAACACAGCAGTCAGCAGGCACAGATTCAGGAAAAACGAGTATGGTGCACGACAATTTGGGGCTTCGGAAGTTCAAACTTGGTGCAAATGTTCTTTTTTTTGTCAGGCAGAATGTCGTCAAGTCTTATTTCACAGTCAGCTATCTTACTATTTTTCATTTATCTTTTGTAGTTTATTTTTCACTTCCATATTTTTATCTTCCATATACTGAGGCCCTTGGCATTGTAGAAGATCATTCTGCTTGTGATGCCCACTAAAATCTACAGTTGATTCCAATACTGTATCTTGTAGTTCAGTCAAAGCTTACAATCCGAGATATTGCAATGACTGGTGACTTTTTAAAGGAAAACAGTTCTGTCGCAACATAGCAACTTTTTCAACGGCACTGACAATAACGATAACGTTACATCAACCGTATCAAAATGTTCATTTTGTGCTCTGGTACAGCCCAACAGAACAGAATCACATAGCGCCACAAAATAATTGCAAACGATAAAAATATCTCAGTACAGACACCACACTACTTAAGTACTGTACATTCAACTTGCGAGCATTCAGATATAAACAAATGGGTTCGCAAATTAATACTGTGTTCCGAGCTTTCCCCTTTGCCACCCAAGTTCAAATTTTGTTTTGTACTCCCATTCGGTACATACTGTACTGTATGTACATTGTACTGTAAGTTGAAAAAACTTACAGTACTGTGTTGAGTACAGTGACCAACTTACAAAACAATCCAGCATACAAACGGCCGTCCAGAATCTTAACTCATTTGAAAGTAGGGTGGTGTCTGTACCTAAAGTTGCAAATACCTTCATTTCTTAAAGCAAGTTCATTTTATGCATGCAATACAATACACTCCTTAACTCCTTTCTCAGGGGGATTACCAATTGCATCCACATGACATCTAACTCTCAGAATTCTCTCCACAACCTCACTTCTAGAATGATGTCTTTTGCTTGAACAAAATATATGAGACCAGCAAAATTCATAAAGATGGTAAGACAATTCCGTTTGACGTTTTATAGCAATGATTATTTCGTAGCAAAAACTGACATTGCTGTCTTTACTCATTAGATAAAGTTGCATAACCTCTGCACGCAGAAATGTAATAATGAACATTCATTTCAAAGGAGCTATGAATCATGAACAACGTTTATTTCATGAATACTGCAAGTGGTTAAAAATATGTAATACACAGAAACTTGCCAAAGTGAATTTTCACAGCAATAACCAGTACATCTGCACTATTTACACAGGATAGAAAAACTCATTCATTTAAGAATTATTTTAAAAAAACATCAGACTCAGCGACATGGTCAAAACATTCGGACAATAAAAATCAAAGCAACCCTAGAATCACACCACTGGATGTGTCAGTGTGCTTGCATCGTATTAAATGCCAATATCAGATCAATACAATTATAAATTAACCTGAAGGAAAGAATAAATTCAGGCTAATGGCCAAGCGCTGAAAGGGTAGCCGATTCTAGAGGCGTAACAGGAGGAAAACCTCACAGTTGCAATATGAAACAATTTAATAGTTAGGAGACGGTGGAAAGTAAGACAGAAGAAAGATAATATGAACAGACGTACCACAAACGGAATGAAAGTTGTAGCTATGGTCTGAAGGAACGCTGCAAAGAACCTTAAGTAATGCCTACAGTGCACTGCATGAGGTGCACTGATGATACCACCCCCTGAGGGGTACAAGCTTGAAGCTGGAATAAGGGGTTCCAAAAACGAGTGGCAGATACAACTCTAATTACGCACAAACACACACAAGGCGTATGTGTTTCTGTTGTACGAGAAAAGCAGCGAATTCGTCCACATTTCAAATAACTGAAAAGAATAAGCACTTATCTCTGGGATATACATTACAGGAATTAATTCAATAAACACTGAAATTGCTGAAAATTATACAAAATACAGAGAGCTATGAAGATTACTGAACATAGCAGCAAGACACTTTCTTGTGCATAGCTGGCAAAATATTGCTGGAACCAGACAGTCAGACAAACAAAATTTGAAAAGCAAGATTTTAGCTGAGAGCTCCTGGTTTCACAGTTCATTGCCTTATGAAACTGGCAGAAAGTTTTCTGTAATATAAAACAAATGAAGGTGTGCAATATCTTCACTAGTTTAAGGACAGTAAAGCTCATTTTAGATCATTTTTTCAAGAACAAAAACAGACCCATGTAAATTATCTTATACATTAAGAAGTCCTAATGATTCCTCACAGATCTCATTGCTTCGACTTTGGCTACAAATGATAAACAAAGATAACCAGCATCTAACACCCTGCAGTGATATTTTCAACTTGCAGTTAACTTCACAATGTAATTCACCTTTCACTGAACACGTCTCAGAGGGAATTCATGTGTTTACAACGTATTTCTTTAAGTGTCCACAATGTCTCAAGATGTTATTGACAATACCAAATTCATTCTTTCCATTTCAATTGGTCCAGCCTTCAAAAATACATTCAGAAATTGGTAGCGTGGAAACAACAGGGCAACTTCATGTTTTGTGTTGAAAAGCTGATAAAATCTCACATTTTTAAAATAAGTTGTGGTTTTCCTAGGTATACAACAAGAGCTTTTTATATGGGAGTAGCTCTTAGTAGGGCAAGTTGGAATTGGTCGTGGAAAATTGGTAACAAGGTAGTTAGCTGGTGGTAGGTGGGTGGTGACTTCTCAAAATGGCTTCCCGAGATATTGTCCAGACTGGACAAAAATCAGATTGTTTCGGACAAAATCAAAATTCAAAATTCAGAATACAATTTCTGCCTAATATTTACTATTTCTATCACCATTCCGAAGTCAAAATATAAAACAAGTCACTGTAAACCAAGAAGTGTCTATAAATACTTATGAACGATTAAGTTCATGCAATATTCTCAAATTTAGTCATATGTATTTACTTGGCAATACATATGTTTCTGTAATTTTTCGTTCCAGTATTATTTTCACATTTGATGGAAATGTATGTCACCCATCCATGTGGACAATGTTGTTGAACTGGCTGTTGGTATGTGACAAAGCAACCACAATAATGTTAGTCAACTAACCTGAATGGCATTCCCCAGGAATGCAACTAACTAGAAAAAGTTTCTGGATTGCATTGGTCACCCAGCCCCTCCCCAAAGAAGAAGGAATTATTGGAACCAAAAGGGGAAAGCTATTCAAAAATGAAAAGTTGGTACTAATGGGTAGCAGCGCCATAATCTCGATATGTCAATCAATGTCCGTCTTTTGCGTTCGATCATTTCCTTATCGGTACTTCCACTCATCCTCTTTCTCTCTTGCTACATGTTTGGTCCTATTTCCAACTCTGCGTTTTCTTTCTCATTCATTATTCATTATCGGAAACCTTCTACCCTCTCTCTCTCTCTCCCTCTCTCTCATAATTAATTTTGCACTGAACATTTACTATCCAAAAATAGCATTATTAAGCACCATCCACCGTAACAATCACACACAGAAAAACCATTGCTCTAAGCACGGTTAATTACTGGCCATGAAACGACCAAAGCATAAACAAAATCCTACCTCTTTCTCAATAAGACAAAAATATAAATTGCAAAACAAGATGGGTACAATTTAAGGTGTGGCCACATTAAAATACTGAAAAATCGGCTACACAAACAGGTGAATCTGATTTAGTTAGAGCACATGTCATTTATAAAAGTTACCTTTTTAGAATCCTAATTGAGATGGGAGAGAATTCAGATTATTCTAAAATTTACACCACCTTAATATAATTCATGAAAAAACTATCATATATCTGAGAACTTAAAGATGGAAAGTTTCAAAGGAGCTTCAAAAGCATTTCAATCAACTGAATTTTAACATTTTTGTTGGAGTTCACATTTTATATCTCAAACTGCTGACAATACTGTAGTTCTGCTGTGAAAACAGAGGCATTAGAGAGTTACAAGAACTAATTAGTTTTACTAAAATGACAAAACAATTCCCACACCAAAGGGAGGTTGGAAACCATTGGTATAGACATTATTGCAAAGTTCCTTCCTTAAATCTCAAATGCTTCACTCAGAGCTGTTGTGATGTTCGAGGCTGATTGTAGAAGTTCTGATTATAGAGAACAATGAATACTGAAATTACAGTGTTCAGGGCAGGGAGAATTTTATATTCATGGCTTAAATACATCTATTAAGAGTGAAAATGGCAGTGCTGTAAGGTTTACAGATTATTTCTCTCAGCAAGTAATACCAACATGACACATTCAATACACAACTGGTGATATGGCTTATACAATAAGGGATAAGAATTATAAAAATCCCATGAATGTTAAAAACCAATTTTTGGATACAATTACAACATTACATACCTCCCCATCTTTAATTTTACAGTGAAGAACACCGTACATCTTCAATATTGTATCATGAATTCAGAACAATGTTGGGAAATTTCAGCCTTACAACTCAATTCTTGGGAGGTTACAAGATGAAACCACTGCAACTCAAATTTCAGCAGAAAACAATTAGAATGCGCATACACCGTCAAGCAATTTGTAACTCCTGACATCATTCTAAAAATATAAGATCAATTCACGGATATTTCTTTTAAATGTATACTTTTTCTAAAATAAATGACAACTGCCAATGAGGCCTGGACTTGAAAAATTCCCCCACTTAGATGTTGAGAAACTGATATGAGCAACAACAATGAAACAGACTTTGAGAAGTAGGTTACAAGAAGGCAAGCATGCGTCTCTCCTTTTGGCTGCGTCCTTTTGTAAACATACGTTTCAGGCAGCAGTTGATATGCACATCTATATTCCAACTACACAAATTTCCAGAGCCGTCCAAACTAATGTTATAAAATGCATCTTGCATAATGTCATATCTGTGACTCTGTTCTCAGGAACAGTCAAGAATACAAAAAGTAGATTGTCGTCTGACTGCAAGAAGGTACTTGGGATCAATGTCTTGTTAACCTTGGCGGTAAACATACAATATTGATAATGGTCACAATATGGAAACTCAGCTACTACACACATTTCTTTAATTAGAAAAAAAACCTAGAACATCAGCACCACAAAGTTTAAAAAAAAAAAAAGACACTTTTGCACTTCATGGATGAAAGTTACACATTTCAAGAACACACTGACTCAAAAGCCACGAAATTCTTAAAATATGGAAAAAGTGTAAAGCCAGTCAGTCCAATCAAAACACTTGGCAGTGTGACACTTGCCATTTCCCACATACTGCTGCTTACTGATGCTCTTGTACATTATTTAACAATAAAATCTAAGTTTAAACTTTCCTAGAAACATGAACTATTTCTCTGCTCTGAGGCCTTGGGGTTTCCTAAATATGAAATATGGACTTCAATATGAAGGATCTCGTTGTATTTCAGTTAATTAAAATAAAGTCATCCACACAAAAATATCTTTTTTTACATGTCAGTAGTTTACACCGATTACATGACCACACTTATAAAACCAGTCGTGAACAACTTCACGCCTATGTGTCTTCCATGAAGGGCTGACCAAAATTGACGGCGAGTCTGCTGCGCACTTTTCTCCGCGGTTTGTTGCCGTTCCCGTTGGGATGCTGGATATGCCTTTGAGTCTGTTGTGCCTGAGGCCTCTCCACATCTGCCGAGATCGAACTTTGCCCTTCGGCGGCAGGTACCGGCCTCCCCGGCTCCTCAGACGCGTTGGGCTTGGGCTTGCGCGGCGTTCGGTTACGGATGACCTGAGTGGGAACGAACGCCGACTTCACCGGGGAATCGTCTTTATGAGCGGCGTTCTCCGCACCTTGTCTGTGGGGTTGTTGTTGAGTCGGCTTCAGCATGGACAAAAGATCGGCACTCAACTGTTGTGCTAAGGACTGGTCCTGAGCCTGAGTGGCGCAAGCTCTGGCTCCCCTGAATATGTCCTCCACCGACACCTCCGTTCTCCCGTTGTCCGATTTACCGGCTTCCCTCCCTCCAGGGAAGTGCGCCGCATTTGACGGCCCTCGACCCTGGGCAGGCCGTGCATCTCCGTGCTCGTTGTCTTCCCGCTGGATCTGAGACCAGATATTTTCGTACAGCTGAATTCCCTGTGGCTGCTGCCCTATGAAGCCTCTTCCCCTACCTCTGCCAGCGTGTGGTGTTTGGCCATACGCACCAGCTGGCACTCTTCCAAAGTTCGCAGGTATTGCCTCAGTGCCAAAACCATACTGGGGTGTGTATATAATACTATTACTTTCACAATCTACAACCTTACTGAAGTACTTAGGACGGATGAAACCCTGCCTGTCTCCAGTGCAGGATATTTGCTGTTCATTGACTCTGTAAAACTTGATGCCATCATCGAGCGCCTTCTTAATGTCTATGAAAATGAGCAGCTGGAATGCTTTGGGTCCCGGTTTGATCTTCGGAACGTACGAAAAGCACACAATATAAATATGGCCCGGTATTCTACCAATGCCTTGTTGGTGAATTTTGTTCCACAGGGCATAGTACGTTCCAAAGACGACACACTCGACTTCCCTGGCAGAACGAACCTCAGCCATTCCCTGAAAAATGCAGTACAGTGAAATGAGTGTCTTTGGTGAATGCAAACTGACTTCACATAGTGTATGCATTACTTAAATTATAATTACATAAAGGAACAACTATTTCACAACATATAGAGTACTTATGACAAGGCTTGGGGATTGGAGACGGCATGTTCTGACTTTCCCATGAAAACTTCATACATTCATTGCTCTTGATATGTTCATGGCAAATATTTACATCAAGAATAAATTATGCTCATTATTCCTGCTAAAAAGAAAACGGTGACACACCTCACAAGACCTTAATTAAAAGAGGAGACTGATACTCAACAGACATACACTCTAGTGGTCTATGTACACTACAGTACAGTACTTATAACACTACGAGCAAATTCATCAAGTGGCAAAACTGATACCTGCTGACCAAAATGATTTAACTCTCTCTTTACTTCTGGTCCGCCATTTGCAATGTCTGGACAACGTGCTTTAGTCAGTGAACTCACATAAAGGCCTGATGGATTTGGTAACTGATTGGGGTCTGGAGGCTGAGGGCTTGCTATGTCGAACCCTTGGTTATTCTTTGGAGGCTGAAAGAAGAGGAAAAGGAGCGAATAGAATACAGACTTTAGGCCAAAGGTCATTCACCGCTGAAAGGGAAATTGACAGCAAGAAGGTCGGAAAGGTGTAACAGGAGGAAAACCTCACAGTTGCACTAAGAAACAATTGTTAGTGAGGGTGAAAAGTCCGGTGGAAGAAAGAGACTATGAACGGAGGTGCAGTGAAAGGAATGAAAGAGGTTGCAGCTAGGGGCCGAAGGGACGCTGCAAAGACCCTTAAGCAATGCCTGCAGTGCACCACGTGAGGCGCGCTGATGGCACGACCCCCCTATGGGGGAAATAAGAGGAAAAGAACTTAACTGAGGTACAGTAAACCCCCCGTATTCGCGTTCTCACGATTCGCGAACTCACACATTCGCGGGTTTCTCTGTGGAACGTATCTACCCATTATTCGCGGAAAATTTGCCCATTCTCGGTATTTTTCACTGAGAAATATTCGCTAATTACTGTATTTTCATATAATTTTCATGAATAAATGCACTTTTTGTGATGAAACTATTAAAATACTCAGGTATAAGCATTTTTACAAGGTCTTCCTTGTGTTTAAACTATCAAAATGGGCAGTTCTAAGTGTTTTTAGAGGGGTTTTAAGTATTTGCGGATTTTAGCTATTCGCGGGGGGGGGGGATGCGGTACGCATCCCCTGCGAATACGGGGGGTTCACTGTATGATCTAAAAAATACAAGAGTTGAATTTCTGTCCTTGGGAGAGATGGTCATTTTATCAAATTCTTCAACCAGCAGCCTTCTTTTCCACATTTTGACTTATTTATCAACAATCTCTGACTCGCATACAGCCAATCCCCGTTTTACAACAGTGGTTCCGTTCCTACACCGCGTAGTAAGCCAAAACTCATCGTAAGCCAAGACATCATCGAAAATCACAAGAAAACCTTACAAAACCTCACTTTTAATCATTGGGGTGTCTTGAAAACGATGTAACCTGCATTTTTATCGAGTTTTTCATCAAAAAGACCTCCAAATTTTGATTACTCTGCCGTTTAAGAGCCACATTCCTTCCGTCATATTGGCATCGTAAGCATCGTAACCCCATAACATGCGTCGTAAACCAGGAAATAATTTCTGATGAATATATATGAAAAGCATTGCAAGCTCGGAACGTCGTACGTCGAACCCGTCATAACCCGGGGACTGCCTGTATTCCCTTTTTCCCTATATACAACCTCTCCATAATTCAGAATAATTTCTATATGAAAAAAATAATCAGTACAGTAATAAAGTTACACAAGATGAGTGCTACTTATTCATCTGCAAAAATGAAAAACTGGTCTTCAAATCTTATCAACAATATCTTCGCTAATTTCTACTGTATTAATTCCTATCATTTGCAAGATTATTATAACCACATTTGTTAAGGAAGATGAATGAATGAAGGTCACAATAAATCCAACAAAATCATGGCACAAAGAAGAAATATTATAGGGAACTATGTCCACAGTTCTGACATCACAAGAAGTCCTTTGTCATAACGACCACTACAAAAAAAAAAAAAACATCCAAAATTCTCACCATAAAAATAGAGAAGAATAAAAATGAAAAATAAATGCAACATTGCGCAACTATTCTGTGAGATCAATAGTTAAGCAAAGTCCAGGATATGAAAAAGAAAATGTATAGAGTGAAATACAATTTTACGTAACGGAAACACTAATATCAAGAACTCTCTATTTAAGCTTACAATTTGTTTTGGTCACAAAATGCTAATGCTCCATTTTGTTTTTTCTTTAAAAGTCTAAATATTTCAGTTATTGTGTTCTTAAAGTGCAAATTACAGTATCTCCTTTCCTTACTGCAGTGAAGTCTGGTCTGTGATAAGAAAAGTAACCAACATCAATGATGAAAAAACAAAAATCGAGGCTTACCGTACAGCTATAGCCCTGGCCTCTGTTGAAGTTGCCCTGAGGAGACTGATATGAATTGTGTTGCTGACTAGCGTGAGGAGAAAAGCCTTGTCTCTCTGCTTGCGATTGAGAGTGATGATTATAATGATAGTTCTGGTCCTGGCGATTATTATTCCACGCGGAAGGTCTGGGCTCTTCAGGCTGAAAGTGTTTAATGTCAATTTGAGAAACTTTGCCATTATAGTTTTCAACTTTAACCCTTACAGGCCCGGCTAAAATATATATTAAGAACACCCGTAGACCGGGCAAACTTTAAGGTTGGCCAATTAAAAAAAACACATCAATGGAAAGAGGAAGATATGCAAATGCTCATGGTATAAGAAAAAAATTATAAAATATTTTCCGTACCTTCCACATGAAGTTGAAAGTGAATATTTCCAACCATGTGCGTGGCCTCTTTTCCAAAACAATTGTAAAAATATGCTAATTTTACCAAGCTATACATGTTTCTTATAATAACTTTTCTCTTTCATTTTTTAAAATTATAACTACAGCTCACACAATATCATAACAAATAAGAACTAAAATCAGCAGCAAATTCTGAGTATAGTTATGGTGAAATATTTACGAGACGTACTGAGATGGGGAGATGCAGTACCTTTTAGTGAGGTATACATGTTTTTTCTCACCAGAGGCAGTCCGTTTCTCACTTCAGAGCTATTATTATGCCTCACATGATCATGCCCGTCCAGTAAGGGTTAAATTTGTTCGGTTTTAAATGATTCCAGGCGTTGAACAATATATAAACAAAAAAGCATATCTAACCCTCATATTTCCGTTGGCACTGCCAGTGGAATTATGTCGACTTCCATGCGACAAGTTGATCAGCGAAGCTGAATGAAGCCTGTAGCAATGTTTAGCGGTCGCTGGCCCGGCGAAAGTCAAGCCTTCCTCAAACGCCTCGTCGAATAATATATCGTACAAGACATCTGCTTCCTTGTCCGCTGGATGTATGCCTGAGAATTGGAAATGGACTATAAAATTTAGGCCCAAGGGCAAGCACTGGGACCTAAGAGGCCATTCAGCGCTGAAAATAATGCTGCAACAATTGCTGGGAGCGGATGGAAAGTACGACGGATGAAAGAGAATATGAAAGGAGGCATAGTAAAATGAATGAAAGGGGCTGCAGCTAGTGGCTGAGGGAATGCTGCAAAGAAACTTTAGTATTGCCTACAGTGCACCCTATATCTCAGAGCATCACAAGTTAATTGGTCAACTTGCAACATTAAAATGTGCAAATTGCAACAAAGATCCCAACAATGTCAAAAACAGTCTTTAATATACAAAATAAATTAAAGAAAAAGTGATGAAAAGTTAAGTATAAAAATATTGCAAAAAATCCTCCCATATTGATAAATATATGGTAAATAAACCAACACAGTTAGAAATAGGCAAAAAATAAAACTACCACATACTACCAAAAATATAAAAATTAAATCCATATGGTTGGAATTATTAAAAAACAATAAACCCCACATTGTTAGAAAGACGAATACAGAATGAAAAACACTCCAATTCAATGAAAATGATCAGATTTTTGGTCACTAACAAAATGCCGGCTTACAATAAAGAAAAACAATTTGTGCAATATTAAAAGACGAAGTTGTTTCTTGATGAGTGGAACGGTTAAATTTTCTTAAAGTTGAGTGAGTCCCTGCTAAGGATTATTATTATTATTATTATTATTATTATTATTATTATTATTATTATTATTATTATTACAGACACCAATCTATACTTAAAAACAAATTACATTCCGGACGGCAGTTTGTATGTTAAATTGTTTAAACGTTGGTTACTGTGCTCTTCATACCTACTTAAGTACTGTATGACATAAAATCAATACAGGAATGTACATTTTTTCATCCTAAAACATAACACACTGTACATGCAGTACTGTGTGTACAGAATAGGCACGCACAACAAAATTCGAACTAACGGGTGCCAAAGTGGAGCCCTCTGAACACAATTTTAGTTTGCGATCCCATTTGTTTGTATCTAAATGTTTGTAAGTTGAATGTTAATAAGTAGGGTGATGTCTGTATCATTATTATTATCATTATATTATCATTACTGTATTATTGAATAAAATGGCTGCATTTTGTGAATTGATTTTATACAGTGTTTTCTCAACTCTTCTAATAATTCGCTTTTCCTGCACATCAATATTAGTCAATAATTGTCCAATGTTCATATTTCGATGGACAAAACAGCGTATTTCTTACAGCAGAACAAAAATATAAAGAATTTCTGCTGTAAGAAATAGGCTGTTTCATCCACTGAAATATGAACACTGGACAATTATTGACAAATATTCATGTGCAGGAAAAGCAAATTATTAGAAGAATTGAGAAAACTCAGTGTAAAATCAACTCGCAAAATGCAGCCATTTTATTCGACAAAACTTGCCTTAAAGAGGGTCATCATCATCATCATCATCATCACCATCTTATCATTATTATTATTCAGAAGTTAACCTTAATAATATGAAACAGGCCTGCAGGGGCCATTGATCTGAAATTACAGTTTCTAAAGAATATGGTGTTTGTGTGAAAGAAGTAACAAAAGGTAATAGGGAATAAAGAAATAAGAAATCACTCATTTGAAAAGAAAAAATAAATTAGCAAATTAATAAATAAATAGATAAAAATGTAAGTAAATTAATGGGCCTAGAGTTCCCCCCAAAACATCATCCAGATCAATGAGGTCTTACTATATGCTCCATTTAACGTGCAAAAACTTTCGAAACAGGAAAACAACGCTTAACGTTACATACAAATCAAACTGGCTCCGAAAACGAAGCTTATTTTCATTCTCAGAACTATTCAAAAGAACCAAAATGAATCCTCTCACCTATCACAGTCCCCGTGGCACCGAGGGGAACTGAAAATCCCTCCCTGCAGTTCGTCACTCTGTCGAACAATTTGTACGTGACAGAGGGATCGGGGGGCGTGCTTCCCTGGAGTGGGTTGGGCTGCAAGAATATTGAAAATTAAGTCTCCCTGTTCAAAGCGGCTTTATTTTCTAAAATTTATCAGGTCGTAGATAAACTTCAAACGCTACCTTTATAACCTCGGCCTGTGGTCATACTCTAATCTTAACATATATAACTTAGCATAATTGTGATATAAATAACTTCCTATGAGGGGCAAATTTCACTTTTTGAAGGCGAAACAAAATATTTTATTTATTTATTTATTATTATTATTATTATTATTATTATTATTATTCAGAAGATAAACCCCTATTCGCATGGAACAAGCCAACAGGGGCCATTGCCTTGAAATTTCAACTTCCAAAGAATACAGTCCCCATTTGAATGAGGTTACAGAGGATAACAGGAAATCAAGAACAGATCTGTTACTAGAAAAAAAAAAGATAAATTATTAAATTAATAGATAAAAATATAAATAAAGAAAATGCACAAAAAGATACAATACTGCAACAAAGTTACCACTACACAACAATTCAAGGTTTACTTTCACAGCAAAAAAAACTGTAGCAAGGAAAAGACAAAACATCTTGTTTCATGCGTACAAACAAAGTACTTTTACTAATGCCAATGCGTTAGTAAAGGTGACAGCCCCACAACCAAATTACTGGTAAAACAATCAAAGCAGTAATTAAAATATGCAAGACAATCTCTTATAAAAACAGGTAGTCTGAGAGCATTATTTGTTAATTCAATATTATAATTTGACACTTATTTAATTTCACACCTGATCCAACATACTGGCATTAGCAAAGTATTAGGTTAGTCACTGAAATTTTCAACAATTCTTAAATCATACTAAATAGCCATAAACTACACAGTATAGTACCTTGAACAGCAAGTGAGGCCGAACTTGCATTTTCATAGACGTGGCCAAGACTGTCGATACCTTGTCAACTTCCTCCACAATCCTCGTCACGACAGCCTCATCCAGACAAGGGGTACCACACTTCTGACGCATCGCTTTGGCAAAGTCCGATTCTTTCAGCCACGCTGTCAACTCTGCTACGCGCTCTTTGCTAGAGAGGGGAATAGAGAATAGAAGATTATAGAATTTAGACCAAAGGTAAAACGCTAGGATCTGTGAGGTCATTCAGCGCTGAAATGGAAACTGACCGTCAAAAAGTTTGAAAGGTGTAACAGGAGGAAAACTTCACAGTTGCACTGCGAGTCAATTGTTAGGAGAGGGTGGAAAATAAGATGGAAGAAAGAGAATATGTATGGAGGTACAGTCAAAGGAATGAAAGGGGTTGCAGCTAGGGGCAGACGGGGTGCTGTAAAGAACCTTAAGTAGCATCTACAGTGCAACATATGAGGTGTACTGATGGCACTAACTGCCTACAGGGGAGAGAGGAAGAGAGGAAGACTTTCAGAGAGAAAAAACTACAAATCCACACCAAAACGTTCCTAAACAATCGAAAGGGAAGTGGAATTTTCAAAGCTTACATAAGATAGTAAAAAGATCTGAGCCATTATTCAAGACACTTACTACTGTTCCTGGCCAAATACTTCATCCTGGAAAAAGATATCCTTTTCCCCCTTCTGCTCCGCCAGGTGGTCGAAGATCTCTGGAAACTTGGACTGGTATTCAATGATGGTTTCGACAGTCTTCGGAGAGTATAACCAAATAGTCTTTGCTCCGTTAGCGTCCAGCACTTTTCGGGTATAACCGACGACCTGTAAGATAAGCAGACTTAGAAAAAATCGCTTCAAGCAAAGGACCAAATTTGGTAATCGTGACAAATCTAATTCTTGGCTAAGTAGTATATATAATATTCACTTAGTGATACCAATAACAGTTTCAGTAAGACTTCATCCCATCTCCTGCTATGCCCACACTGACGAGGGGAATACTGCCCCGGAACTTTTAGAAACCTTAATAAATGGAAATGAAACTCTTAACACTTTTGCTTATTTGTGATAGTCTTACTAAATGGTCTGTACTTGAATGACACATACCTTAATCTTTAAACAAATTTTTCACATCTTCATGATACATCCTTCATCTAGTTACAGTATATACTATTTTCAAATACAACAGAGGGTATAAAGGCATTTCACCTACTCATACTTTGTAATATTAAAAGACTACACTTATCGTAAGCCCTATCTTTGCAAGTAAAACTGTCAAGATTTCTGTATAACTAAATATACTACAATAAACATCAAAAACACTGTTTTGGGATATTTATAAGACTTCTACATGCCTTCACAATATAACAAACATAGTACGTTCTTTATAGAATGGTAAATAAACCCACTGTAGACTTGAAGTGACAGGAAGCAATATTAGCTAAGGCAACCATTCTAATAATTCTACTTCCATAACATACATTAGGCCAATTAAAATTTCCATACTGCTCTTATTACCTGTAGTTAAAGAGAGCAGAATATGGAATTTAGGCCTATGGCCAAGCGCTGGAACCTACGAGGTAATTCAGCACTGAAAAGGAAATTGACAGTACAAAGGTCTGAAAGGTGTAGCAAGGACACCTCTGACTGAGAGCACTCACCTCTTCACTCTTTTTGTTGTTCTTCAGATTTAGTCCAATGTTCAGTCTGTTCTTCATGTCCAACTCGCCCGGGTTGTCCGCCGAAGGTGGCAGCAGGAAGACTGTGCCAGTTAACCGGGCCAATAAATGAGTGGATATGCCCACCTTCTGTCCCGCGATGTACCCTAAAAACACCATGATTAGTAGACTTTTACAACGTGTATAATCAGTCAAACAGAAATGAATAAAATATAAAATCTGGGGCAAAAGCAAAGCACTGGGACCCAAGAGGTCATTCAGTGCTGAAAGGGAAATTGAGAGTAAAATATATGAAAGGTGTAGCAGGAGGAAATACCACACCTGCACTATAAAACAATTGTTAGGAGAGGGTGGAAAGTAGGATGGAAGAAAGTGAATATGAAAGGAGGTACGGTAAAAGGAATGAAAGGGGTTGCAGCTATGGGCCAGAGGGACACTGCAAAGAACCTTAAGAGCTGCCTAATCAGTCAAACAATTTGAAATTTACAGGATACTGTGGGAGTCAATGTATAAATATCGTAAACACAAACCAAGATCAGTCCCTACTCTGTTTAGCCCTACTGAAAATATCTTCATGACACTCTACGCAGTCTCGATAAACACATCGAATAATTCTTGAAACAATTTTGCTTCAACCATACAAACCTTATTACATAACAGGATGTCTATCCTGAACAATAAAGTTACATATACTGTATAAGAGGTAGTAAAATAGCTTATTACTTACATTAAGTCTAAATAAAAATTGACAAAATAATGGTACTTCATGAATCTAAATCCTTATTACACAACTGGATGTCTTTCCTTAACAATAAAGAGTTTACACGCACAACAAATATGATAAAGAAGCGTCTCTTCTTAACAAGCCTGAATGAAAAAGTTTTAAACAAGTCTGAATGAAAAAGTGACAAAACAAATTTTCCTACCCGGCATATATTTCATGTCAAGTTCGTCCTGTTTCTTCCTCATGGCATCGAAGTTTGGCTCTTTGAGGACAGTCATGACAACCCGGATCCTCCCTTTGTGACTTGGGTTGATCTCGATCACCTGAAAAGTAGACAGGAAATGCAAAGATATGTTCTTATTGCCACAATGGATAAATTTATGCTTTGCTAAGAAATTCACAATTTCGTGACAAAAAGTTTGTGTAATAAAAATCTGCAATTATATAGTAAACTGTATTACTATGTAAAAGACAAAAGCAAAGACTTTTGAACACCTACCGGTGTTTACGTTAAAATATCTAACGTAAACACTGATGAGGAACACCATTCAGGTGTTCGAAAGTCTTCACTTTTGTCTTTTACATAGTAAAGTAATACAGTTTACTATATACTTGTGGATTTCTATTACACAACTTATGTCTTGCTGCTTCAAATTCCATTGTACACGGATTCTGCTTCAGGTTCTTCCAGTAAATCAAGCTCAATGTGTGTAAATTTTTCTGGCATCAAGCTCAACACTACTTAGTTTGCTGGGAGTTTTATCTTGGCTTCAACTAAAATGTGGAACAGTTTGCCTAGTGGAGCTGTGGAGTCTTCTGATCTCCGAACTATTAAGCGAGAAGCAAATTCATTCCTGCTTTCTGCTAACCTCTCCTGAATTCAGGTTTACTGATTTTAAATTCTATTCCCTTATATTTACTTCCCTATCGCCTTTCCCTATAAATTATTTCTCTGTACAGGTTCATTTCCCTTTGGAGTCCTCTTGGGTTTATCATAATCTGTCGACTCTGTCCGTAAGGGTTTTCAGTTGAAGATTTAAAGGACACAAAGAAATGAATGGAAAAACCAACACTAATAATAAAAATTGCCTTCATTATCTAATACAAAATTAGGCACTGGCATTAAAGATAAACTTAAAATCCATATTAACAATATCACTTGTACGAATGCTATGAAATCTCATGAAACAAGGAATGCCAAGGTGTCTGTGGGTAAAATTCCACTCCTGGGTATAATTCATTTTCCTTTCTCTACAGTATACAGAAATTTATTCTGCATGCAACAAAACAATATCAGTGCTTTCTGTGTCGGAAAAGATTTAAAATGATATGAAAATACAGTATTTTGTGAATATTTCCCTATGAAAAACACAGCGAATATGCGAATTTTCCGTGAATAACGTGTATATATGTTCCACAGAGAAATCCGCGAATAAGTGAAGCCGCGAATAGGCAGGGGTCGACTGTAACCCGATTTGCTAGTCTCTTTTTTCTTAACCAATCAAGACAACATGAAGTTGTGTATTTTTATTACTGGACATAAACTATTCATTCTGGGATACCACTACAAATGAAAGCTTAAGTATCTATTTCATTAACAGCCATAAACATAATATGGAAATTGCAAATTACTTTACCAGAAAGTTTCTAAAGAGTTAATTCTACATGCTTACCTCTCCCAAACTACCATAACAAGGTTGCCCAAGCATAAACACTTTGGTTCGCGGTGCAAAGAACTCCAGCACACTGATGTGCTCTCTGTATCCCGGGTCGTGAACTGCGATATCTCTCACTACGGTCTGGTAGGCATAAGGCTGAATGATATTCGACCAGGATTTCTCCAGAGTAATTCTTCCGTTTGGAGTTGGCACATACCTTCGGAGGGAAAAACAAAGGTTCAGTCAGCATAACTTTAGGAATGGAATGGAATATAATATTTTGGCCAAAGGCCATGCACTGGGACCTTTGAGGTCATTCAGTACTGCAAGAGAAATTGGGAGTAAGATTTTAAATGCGTAATAGGAGGGAAACCACAAAGTTGTATTATGGAACAATTGTTAGGAGAGGGTGGAAAGTAAGATGGAAGAAAGAGAATGTGTCTCATTTTTTAACACAAAACGTTTTATAAATATATATAAATACTAATTTTTCAACACAAAACAATTTTCACACAAACCTAACAATCATATGTACAACTATTATTGAATGACCTTTACACTCGGTAATATTTTGTCTGAAATATCTATATATACTGATTTTACAAAATAAAACTTTGTCTTTTCATACAAACCCCTCAATCGTGTATGACAATTTTTTTAATGACCTTAAGACTCTGTCTGACACAGTGAAAAAAGAAGCTTTCTCACAGCACTTGTAGCCACCTGGATACTCAAGCATTTTGCAATTTTGCAATCACTTTCCTCATTTGAACAGTGCTTGATGGTCACAAAAAATGAGGAAGGTGATTGACAGGTACCTGATGGTCCAGGTGAAACAGGTTCTGTAAGACTCATATTCCTTGTCTGTCCCTTACAAGACTGTTGAATTTGGGGACATCAAAGTCCAAACATGTTGACATGTACATGATAGATGGAGTTACAATGAAACAAACACAATGTACGACCCCTTTGCAACAACCAGAGAACTTCAAATAAATAATTACTTTAGTTAAAAAAACCATACCATACTCAGGAACTTTTGACTAAGTGTCTGGAGTTGACACTTGGAATTCTACAAATTGCCGACAAGTGGAAGTTTGCAACTTGTTGACACTGAATTTTGCAGCTTTTGACACTCAGAATTTTGCAACTTGACATTTGGAATTTTGCAACCTGTTGACACTTGGAATTTTGCAACTTGTTGACACTCGGAGTTTTGTAACTAGACACAAGGAATTTTGCAACTTGCTGATGCTTAGAATTTTGCAACTTGCTGAAACTGAATTTTGCAACTTGTCGACACTGAATTTTGCAACTTGTTGACATTTGGGTCTTGCAACTTGTTGATACTTGGAATTTTGCAACTCACTGACACAGAATTTGCAAAATGTTTGTATGAACAGTAGCCACAAGAAATAGGTAAAAATATTTTTTAAGGGTTCCTGGGCCAAGCATGGTTATTTTGGGGGGAGAGAGAGAGAGAGAGAGAGAGAGAGAGAGAGAGAGAGAGAGAGAGAGAGAGAGAGAGAGAGAGAGAGAGAAACTCCATACCTCCTTCCAGTCATTGCTTTCGCATACACCAGAATTTCCGTGTTCCCGACATTGATCCCCCACCGGTCGTGATAGTGGGTTGCAATGCTATTCCTAGAGACAATGGTTTCCTCTATCCTATACCCTTCCAACACCTCGGCACGCAGCTCCCCATTCACCCGATAATACTTGTCCGACATTGACGCCACGGCTGTGACCTGGAAACAAGATACTTTCAATACTCAGACTGCGAGAGACAAAACCACCCTCCTGACGAACAAGTTACGTTCCAGACAGACGTTCATATATTAAATTGCTCGCAAGTTGGTTACTGTACTCTTCACGCATATCTAAGCACAGGGTGATGTAAAGTCAATACAGTATGGTACTGAAAGGTTTTTCACCCTAAACTCCAATACTCTGTATATATGTACTGTATCTTACAGAGTACTTTATTAATACGAATGATACATAAAATCTGAACTTACAGGTGGCAAAAGGAAGCACTCTGAACACAATTTTAATGTGCGATCCCATTTGTTCATGTCTGTGAATGTTCGTACGTCAAATGTTTGTCAGTAGGGTGGTGTCTCAAATCTGAATCACTGAATCTTGGCAACTTAAAGAAAAGTGGATCTATGTCATAAATGATAAGCAAGCCTTTACTTTCAAATAACAGATTGAGGTTTTTATTATCATAAAGTAGTTTTACAAGATCACAAATTCACTTTTCTAGTCTTATAGTGACAGCCAAGTAATGGTATGTAAAAGTAAACAATATTATACAGATTCAAATTACTCCAGAAGGTTAATTTTGACTCATCAAAAAGCAAACCCAATAAAAATAGTACTATATCTCTGAGATGGAACCAAATTTTAATTTAACCATGACCAGTTATCTGCCTACACATAATCAGATACTGTATACTTGCTATACATTCAACCAAAAACATTTATGCAGTTTACAAAACAGTTTAAAATAAAATGTTTGCCCTTTTTATTCACTATTTTATGGTTCTCAGCTACTCGCAAATCTCCAGATTACACGAATGCCTTGACTTGCCAAACTATCGCAGAAAAACCTACCACAGGCTAAGATCTAGGTTGCAACCAGTAACTCTACATAGGCATACTTGCCTAACCAGATTCACTTTTTGTGAAATTGTGAAATGTCTTGATAAGCAAAAACAATGATTTCTCAAAAGCAACCCACTGCTTATTACACTACATCGTATTTTTGTTTTCTACCTCTCACGCTGTCAAAGCCTCAACGATAAAACAACACTTATTTATGAAAAATTCTATTAAAAAGTAACACGGGACTCAAAGAGGCATCGCTCACCTTGGCTTCGACTAAGTGTGGCCACGATACAAAAAGGGTTTTACCAAGCAACTGGTTGGCAAGGTCTTTCAAATCCGGCTTAGTGTCCTGTTCAGTGATGTCCAAGATGAAGTTCTCGCCACGGCTATTCTGCTGGAACACCTTCACTGCTTCCTTTCCTATGTGGAACTGGAAAAAACAACACACAATGAGTTTAAAGGTAACACACGGCTGGCTATTTGCTGTTTACAGAAATCGGATTATCAACAGACAGTAAGAAGTGATTTTGGGATAATGTCCAAAGACCATAGCACCTGGTCCTAAATCCAGGTCTACATGTTGCATACAATCTTTCGTATTTGGTCTTATTAACGTACACTTATTTTTACACTTCACTCCTAAGCTTAATTATGAAAGGCTAACAAACATAAAACTTCTGATTTTATGACACATGGAAGACTACCAATATGTAAAAACTATTCAAACCAAACTAATATTTCTAGTGGGGTTCACCAACAGATTCTTTAGCTTTTGGGCACAAATCATTCATCATATGATTGGACAAATCATCACTACCTTTGTTCTAGGATACGACTGAGGTGACAACTAAAAATTTTACAATAAAATGTTGATACACACACACACACACATACTAACAAATAACAAAGATCAAGAACTGTTAAGTATAGATAGAGGAAGGCATAATTACCTTATGGGGAATGTGTTTCAGAGTGGGGAAGCCAACAAAATATAGGTCTTGCTTGACTTTTGAGCACAACCCCTTCAAGATTTTGTCCGGCAATATTTCCCACTTATCACGATAAACTAGCTCCACAACAGCGTGATTCACTCCGACGGAAGGAAAATTTTTTGGCGCCTGCAATTGTACAGGGGAAAACAATCAGCAAGTGTAATGTTATATAAGAGCAATTACAAACATGATGAAAAGTAAAATTTCACTGTAAAAACAACTTCTGTAGGATATTCAGTAGCTTAAAAATATCTAATTCATATTAATCATTATTATTCAGAAAATGAACCTATTCATATGGAACGAGCCCATAGGCCTAATGGCTTGAAATTCAAGCTTCCAATGAATACGGTGTTCATTTGAAAGAACAAACCGAAGGTAATAGGAAATACAGAAAGAAGAGATCAGTTATCAGAAAATAAAAAATGAACAAATTAATATATATAAATATATAAAAATGTGTCAATTATTACAATACAAGAATTGTTTCAGGATAGCATTTTTTTTAAATACCTTCACCTGAAAATGAAAATTTTTATAATAAAATTATTTGGATACTTACCTACTGTTAAAATTAGCTTTTATCTACACACCTAATGGCAGTATGACATAAGCTAACTTTAACAGTAGGTTAAGATTCATTCCACATAATACAATATAAGCTCAGAAAAAATGTTCTTACCCTGTACTCCCGAAGATTATCAGGTGTGTAAGAATAAATATACATGGGTCCATGAATATTACGTTGCTTCTGAGACTCGGTCAACTTCTCGTTGCACGGGGACATGGCATCTAGGAGTTTTTTCTCGTCGATGAAAGGTATGAGGACAACGGCCTCCCATTCCTGAAATAAGATGAAGTGTGCATGAATAACAGCTGGATGATTTTGAGCTAAAAACTAAACTAGGCAGTTTCAAGCTAAAAACTAAAATTGGTAATTTTAAGCTAAAAACTAAACTTGGAGGTTTCATGTTAAAAACCAAACTTCTCACTCTGCTAAAGTGAAACTAATGTCATACCATGATTGTCATGAGATTCAGAAAATGAAAATGATTTTAAATGTCAGAGAAAAAATAAAAAATCCTATACTATATGCAAATCTGCGGGAAATATATGCTTAAACAACATACATAGGCAGTTCCAGTGATAAACATTCTACGCTTTACCACAAAAATTAATTTCCCCGTTGGACGAGTCGGCAGAGTTCTCGGCTAGCACTCTGCTAGGCCCGAGTTCAAGTCTCCTACTGGCCAATGAAGAATTAGAGGAATTTATTTCTGGTGATAGAAATTCATTTCTCAGTATAATGTGGTTCAGATCCACAATAAGCTGTAGGTCCCATTGCTAGGTAACCAATTGGTTCTTTGCCACGTAAAATAAGTCTAATCCTTCGGGCCAGCCCTAGGAGAGCTGTTAATCAGCTCAGCGGTCTGGTTAAACCAAGGTATACTTAACCACAAAAATTAACCCAATAACAACAAACAAAAGGACATACCTGCTGTTTTCCATTCAGGTCTGTCTGGAACGTTTCAGGGTAGTACTCCTTCAATGGAGAGTCTTCCTTTATCATGAGGCCTTGGTACGCGTCTGGCAGTAGCTTCTTGCTTAGAGGGGGAAGAACTGCCAGGAGTTGCTCGTACGGCATAAAGGGCTTCCCCATATTGTACTCGAGCTTCAGGTCGGAAAAACCCCTGATGTCGGACACATAAGGGGCGTAATGGTAAGGATAAAACCACGACCAAGAACATATCCCATTGTAGTAGTAATTGAGAATCCACTGGATCCCTCTCACGTAGCACGTCGCCTGCTCTTTGAGCACGTCGGAATCCACATTCTCGTAGTTCATCTTTGTCATGTAATACTCTCTCTTGTGCTGGCGGAACTCTTCGTCCTCTTCCCAGCCATCTTCGTCGTCCTCCCCATCGTCAAAGAGTCCGGTCTGAGGCTGAAGGCCCAGCTTTTCAAAAGTTTTCTCGATGTTAATCTCTCCCTCGTCATCGGTGCCTTCCTCATCGCTCAGATCGAACGGCACTAGTTCCACGTCGCAAGCTTTCCCCTTGTTCACTTTGAAGGCACTCCCATTCTTCGACCTTTTGCCGCTGAAATATTTGAGGTCCGCACTCAGCTCCTGAAACTGATCGATTTCCACCTGGGCCAACTTCTCGATGAATTTTTCAAACCTCTCCAAGTTCAACTTGCCTCCACTGTTCAAATAGCCCCCTAGTGTAGGCAGAACACTTTTGTAAGTCTGATAGAGTATAGGAAGGGCTTCCTTATTGATGTGTAGGTTGGGCAGGTGTGGGATGAAGTCGTTGCCCACGAGGAAACCCATGAGCACCCAGTCGTCGATTATGTTCTCCAAGTCAAAAGGAAACGGCAACGTTGATTTGAGTTCATTGAATTCGTAGCTTATGTACTCTCTCATTAAACTCAAGTGGAGGAGATGGAAAGTCGTCTCCTCTGGTGTTGGTGTCCTCGAGTTGCTGTCCTTCTTCCCGCCAAAGCGTACCTGAAAATTAAACATTTCCAAAATTGTACTTAAGGAAATATCAACTAAAAGGATAGTTTTTTTAAATGACAGGTAGTCCAATAGGGCACCATTGTGCTTCTTCAAAAGGATTGTTTAATGGACTGATGCAAGCAACTTAGTTAATGGCTTAAAATACTTTCTATGATCAGCAACCAAAACAATATGAGAGAGAGAGAGAGAGAGAGAGAGAGAGAGAGAGAGAGAGAGAGAGAGAGAGAGAGAGAGAGAGAGAGAGAGAGAGAGAGAGAACTTGCTAAACTGTGAAGTTGAATACTTCCTCGTCGAACTTATGTCCTCATGCAGCCAGGAGAAAGAGAGAGAGAGAGAGAGAGAGAGAGAGAGAGAGAGAGAGAGAGAGAGAGAGAGAGAGAGAGAGAGAGAGAGAGAGAGAGAGAGACCCTACTAAACTAACTGACCTCTTCCCGAAGCAACGAGAAGTGAGGTTCGTGGGAAGTCAACCCGAGCATGATCAGATCAGCGTCCAAGCCGTAGAGGCAATGGCGAGTATTTGGATTATAATTTGGCTGACTCTTCGTGTATCGGATGTACTCCATAATCTTGTGTTCGCCTTCCCCCGGTGTCTGCAATCAGAGACCCATTTAAACAGAACATAAGCGTGAACTAGTCATCTGGAGTTATCAAAAGTACATATTATTCCACCTTGAAATATTTCACTGCCAGCTATAGCAGGATATTTTTTTTTACTTTCATATTAACTGGGTTGTACTATCAAGGCCCTAGAGTGTCTATCCAGTGGTTCTCAAACTGGGGGTAGTTACCCCCTTGGGGGTAATGAAGTCGCTTCTGGGGGGGTAACGAGGCACTTTCTAAAAGTAATATTTTAGTAAGGGACAAACAATAGCATGTTTCCCCTTAATAATGCAACAATATTGTTTTTATTTTTGTATTAATTACCAAAGAAACAATGCTTTAATTCCAATTCGTAATAAAAGGAACAATGCTTTAATTTTAATTTTTTATCAAAGGAATGATATCTAAAATCTAAAGTCTTCATTTCTTAAGACCTAGAGTCAAAGTAAAATGAATTTCTTGCATATAAAATGCATTTGAAATTAAGCATTCCAATATTTTTCTTTCCCTTATATAAGAACTTCACAAAACTGAAGAAGAGTACCTCACTTTACACTAACATTTAATTTAGGAGATATATTTAAAAATGTGTCACATCTTAAATGGTGGCATAGCAAAAATTAAAGATAATGTAGCTGATAATTACAGTACAGAAGTCCATTCAGCTGAGGCAATACTACACAAAATCTATGACCTCAATCCTCACCCCTTCAACTTTAACCACTACACTTCAAATCATTCATATACACCCCTAAAAACCTTCACTTGCCAAGGCATTAGTGAATAAATTACCAAAACCTTTACACTGTTCTTTCCTAAAACTATTCAGGAGGTTGAACTGATGTACTAGTGACTAACAGTGCTTAAATAGGATTAGGAAAACCTCAGCTCATTACCTCGTGACCAGAATAAATAACTTTGCAATCCTGCCACATTTTATCTTGAGATATCTTGTACGTTACAAAGTACTGTAAGTGGGTATCTAAGCGGGCCATGAATTCCGTCCCAGGCGTGATGCAGTTGGAATCGAATCTCTCCTCTGTGGGCAAAACTTCTCCCCGATCTCTGGCCCTCTTCTCTGCGTCTACAGCCTCCTTGGCGGAACGGAACCTGAAAGCAATACAGTATAGTTATACTGGGTGAACCACGTAATCATCCTGTTTTAAAATTATCTTGAATTGGAACTGGTATATGAACTTCAGGCCAAAGGCCGAGTGCTGGGACCTATACGGTCTTTCAACACTGAAAATAATGTTGAAAAAATTGTTACGATAGAGTGGAGAGTAAGATGGGACAAAGAGAATATGAATGGAGGTATAGTAAGAGGAATGAAAGGGGTCGTAGCTAGGGGCTGAAGGGACGCTGCAAAGAACCTTCAGTAACGCCTACATTACATTGCGTGAAGTAAAATGACAGCAATACCCCCTGCAGGATTTGAAATCATCTGTACAAAACTGATTAACCAAATGGTAGAATACCGTATGACTTTCAAATGCCAATGGGTTGCAAAAAAAATCCAATCAAACAAAAATTCTTCAAAACTAAGTGACAAAAATAAATTGGTGCAAGATATTCAGCTGATAGCTTCTGGAAGAACATTTACTTAAGAATTAATTCTGGGATATCGGAAAAGCTGTAAACCTGATACGAATTTCACGCACATCCAAGCTGAAGTTACATCTGCAACAACTGACAAGCTCAAGCTACGAATACTCGCACTCGGCAAACCTTACCTTCGGCCACGTTGTTGGTTCATCTTGGCTCGTGGGGCGACTCCGTCCACTGCCATGAAGAACACCTTCTTTGGTTGGATTAAACGAAACAGCACCTGAAGACAGGGAACAATATGTAGTAACACAGACGAGAAGGCATGAAAGCTGATAGTCACTGGAGAATTATATAACGACACTGAAATAAGAAGGCATGAGAGCTAATATTCGTCAAGAAATATTCCTTATACTGTACAGTATTAAATTTTTTATTTTTCTTAAGGCTTGGCTTTTGACCAAACTTTGAACTAGCAGGAACGGATATTGTCATAATTGTCTAAGTACTTGTACAAAGTGTTTTAAAACCTGACTTCTGCTTAATTTCAGACTGTGCTTGGGTGAACGAACTCTACGGTCTACTTAACTTCTGTCAACAACATTAACTACCACTCTGCACTCTTGAACTTGGCTTTACTGCCGGACTGGCTGATGAAAAATATATGTAAAGCAAGATTTTGTAGAGTTCTCTTATATGTCATCAACAAACCACTGAGTACTGAATAATCAGCGAGTGAAGAACTTTCATTATCATTATTATTATTATTCAGAAAATAAACTCCTATGGAGCAAGGCTGCAGAGGCCACTGACTTGAAATTCAAGTTCCCAAAGAATATAATGTTTATTTGAAAGAAGTTACAGAAGATAATACAAAATCACAGAAAGAAGAGATCAGTTATTAGAGAAGAAACAAAGTAAATGAATAAATTAACAGATAAACAGACTTAAAATATAAATACATTAGTACAATACAAGGTGAATGATCTTAGGGCAGTAATGCACTGCATCAATGCTCCAACTTTTGAGACTTAAATTGCACAACTTCCTCACGAGGACTATGCCACAATCCAATAGCGAGAGGAATAAAGGACCACTGGAAATGAGAAGTTCGACAGCGTGGCACACTTACCGCATATCGCTACTCACCTCGATATAATGGAAGATGTCCTTAAACATCTTTTCCTCCGATATTCGGAAATGTGGGTCATTGTCGTTGGGGTGAGAACACACGTGGATTATTCCGTTCATGTCCAGGTACAGGTTGTCAAATTCTGGGATCTGGAAAAAAAAAGATGTGAGTTATGAAAGATGCCTCTCAACAAAGGATTTTATTCATTTCATATCTTGCTTTCCACTGTAATCTAAGTCTTTCTCATGTAAACCCTCAGATTAGGATGTTGAAACAATGTTTTGAAGGATAATTCGATTTCTAAAAATATGTCTACAGTAAAGTCATTTCCTGAAGAAAATTTTAATTATAAAAGAACCCCTTCAACAAAGGATTTTGTTAACTTCATAACTTACTACCCACTGTAATCTAAGTTTTTCTCATGTACACCTTCAGATTAGGATGTTGAAACAATCTTTTGGAGTACAGTTCAATTTCTAAAAATATATCTATAGTAAAATAATTTCCCGAAAAAATTTTGAAATTATAAAAGAACCCCTTTATTCATTTCTTAAATCACTTTGCACTGTAATATAATTCATTCTCATGTAAATCTTCAGAGTAGAATACTGGTACAATGTTTCGAAGGACAAATCAAATTTTAAAAATATATCTACAGTAAAGTCATTCCCTAGACTTTAACAGTCACTACAAGTTTGTAAATCTGTGTACCATATGTCAAGACTAACTCCAATGCACTGTATAACAATGCAGGAATCAGCCCAATAATTTAATAACATTTTACAAATATTACAAAATATTGACCTTACGAAATAATTTCATGATTCCAGTAAAATGTATAATAAAACACATAAATACTTGATGTAAACATCTCATTAACTTTATAACAAATTACTGACAATTTAAACTTGGGTTTGGTTAAACAATTCAAACAAAAAGCAATTATCAGGCCAGCAATGCTTCTAATCTGTGGTTTACCTAAATTACCTGATAAGGGGTATTGTTCAATGCAAAAAAAAAAATACAGTAACTATTTTTAGAATTTATTCAACGTCTATGTGTGTTTGTCGCACTCCATCACCACAGCGTGCATGATGATGATGATCACAAGTTCTCTAACTTGGATAAGAATTACGAGGTGATGTAATTTTGCAATCATGCATAATATATGTCTCTATGCATACTTTTTTACATAACAGATTCAAACTGAGTACAATATACTACTGGTCAGTTGTAATTCTTATTCTTACTTTTAGTTCCATTTAAAGTAATTTGTATTTATGGTGATTGCTACCGATGGTAAGGGCGGAAGCATTCAATTCTACGCAGTTGACTTTTGGCCGCAGTCTCATTTAGACGTGCGTTTCTTTTCTCTGACCTGCCGTTAACTTTTCTGTTTGAATATAATTGTTTTTATGATATACTGTCTATATTTTTTCTTTATACTTACTCTTATTATCCTTAGGTAGATATAGCAAGTTAGTTACTAAAATCATTGTATAATTAATATCATACTGTTTTACTAACTAAAATTGTGAGACTGCATTCTAGCTCGATTGCTTTTTTCTTTATTTTCCCTTTAAAACAAAAAAAGAGGCCTGATATTATTTAAGCTCCAACAAGAACTGGAAAAGTAAGTTTAGGCTATGTCTATAAATCTAAAATTAGAGAGCTTTTCTTCAATATAGCTATTCACAACTGGATGCAGTTACCATGTTCTGTGTACATTGCACAAAAAATCTCTAGTGTGCTTACATATACTGCCATCTTTTTACAAAGTGCACCTATTTTTTGAGTCTATATTTTGGCTGACGCAATGCCATCTTTCTACCTTAATTGTAATTATGACATTCACCAATAATACATTGTGAATGCTTCGAAAAATGTATTCATTATTCAATCAATCATAATTTAGGTAAGCAAATTCTGGTTTGAATATTGCTGTTACAGCAAACTGTGTGATTATTTCAATTAGTTGTGGAGAAGACAGCCTACTTAATACCAACGCCCATATTCAAAGTATGTAACAACAAACGTCCTTGATGTAGCCTAAGTGTACTGCTCATCCCAACTAACCAAAAGGCTATTGTGGGACCTCATAAAGGTGAAAAAGTGTTTTGGTAAAAGTGCAGAGGAATTGCACGCTCAATTTCCTCTCATTAAAAGTGAAAAACTGTTTTGATAAAAGTGCAGAGGAATTGCATGCACTATTTCCTCTTGTCACTAACAGAAAACACATCAAAATCACTCATTTTGGCAAAATTAAAGCCGGCTTAAAATCAAGTCACACATATTTCAAGACGGATACCATCTAACCTAACCTTAGCGGTAGGGCAACACTGGGGGGGGGGGGGCAATCTTTGGGATAACCCCCTCAGACAAATTCTAACCTGACATCGTAATATGACACAAGTAAGTTTCAGCACATCTCCAGCTTTGCCAAGGAAACGTGATTCAAGGCGTCGTAAAATGACCAGAATGAGTTTCTGCATATTTCCAACTTAGCTATGGGGTAAAAATGCAGACTACTATCTTGGCGTGATTCTCAACAATCGCCGACCATAATATTTACCGTCATTATTTAATGTTTTTGTTTATGTTTGTGTCTTTTGTTTATGTTTATGGCATTTACCGTCACTTGCATCATTTGTTCATATTTTTGCATTCACCCCCAAGGTACTAAAATCACTGCCCATTTTGCATGCAAACCTGTAGTTACTGATCTAGAGGGCCGCGGTAGCCGTCTGCAATTTTACCAGCCTAGGCAATGTGATTCCGTGCAGAACGTGAGGGAAACTTGGCTACTGTATGCTAGGCTAGCCTGACACAGTAACTTTTTATCTAACCTGAATAAAAAAAAGACAAGGCTCCAACCTAGCCATTAATCACTAGCGCCATTAATAATCCATCTTAAAATTCTATAAAACTTGAAACTACCATCGCACCCTTCTAGGTTCGGCAACTTCCAGTTTACAGGCAAAATGGGCGCCTTGTTTAGCACCAGCCCCTTGGGGATGAACGTATAACATAAAACAATGACAGTAAATGCCACAAACGTAAACAAAAGACATGAACATAAAATAAAACATGGCAGGTGACCGGCAGGAACCAGGCCCCGGTAGTGGTTTCAAGTTTTACATAAAATCTCCCATACTAGGACAATTTTAGGTATTATTTTATAACTTGCCAATGCATGATATGAAATTGTAACTTACATTTTTGAAAAGAGCTCTTCATTTTCGTTATTTTGAACCTCATCAACTTTATGTGCAAATAAATAAAAAATTGATCCAATTACGACTTATAAGGTAAGACAATACAGACCCTACCCGACTCCATAGCTAATATGGCAAAACTGTAACCAGTAAACACCCCTAGGTTATGTTAGGTTAGTATTTTTAGGTTCTTTTAGTGCCCTATCATTTCCTAGCCATTTCTGCATGAAAAATACAAGATGGTTTTTCATGCAAAAATGGCTAGCCGGTCTTATGAAATTCTACCCAATTTTATAGGAGCAATGGTCGATTTATCGAATCACTGCCAACAATTAGAGTTTTTCAAAAAGAAAGACATGGGCTAAGCCCCTAATCAGCACCATAACAAAGCCTAATTCTTTAGAATACTCAGTAGCAACGGTGGGCTACGTCAAATTCCTATCAGCCTGGCCTAGCCTGACCCGTAGATGTGTCCCGACCAACGGTAGCCTGAAGGTCGTAGATATACCAAAACTTCACAACTATTTCACCAAACAACACCCATCTAAACAGCCGGAGACTAAGCATACGTAAAAATAAACCAGTTTAAATACGGAGGCAGGCGTCTCGTAAGGTAATTGAGGGGGTACCCAAGGGCCTTTACCTGGTACTCCTTGACGACCTCGCTCAGGCACGGGTACCGCTCGCTGATCCACCTGTAGAACTTCGGGACGCCCATTTTGTGTATCCTCAGGGTTCACTCGCTCTGTAAGTGACAATTCCCTCGCCATACAAGTCCGAACTGACGTTGCACAAACTCAATTTACAGCTCCGTCCGCGACGGGTGCCATTCCGAGACCTGGTGTCTCTATGCGTTTGATTATGAAGTCTGTTTGGGTCTCGGCGGTTACGTTCGGCGAGGAAGTTGTGCTGGAAGTGTAATGAAAATTTAGTTTATTTCCAATTTATCCCATAAAATAATATAATATTACTTTTATTAAGTATAAATATAATGTATATTTTGTATATTTGTAGTTATATTACATTAAATTCTCAATGCGGGACGTCTTTGCAACTTTGATCTCTAACGACAAAGCCCGGGAGTTATAGAATACTCCCGATGTGTACTTTCATTCTTTAATGAATATGTTTTCGCCATCATCTGCAACAATCGCTTTTGAATCGAGTATCAGTCCTTTCACTGACGTGGTTTAATGCTTTCATCAACGCAAATGAATAAAAATTGAATTATCGTTCATTGTTTATGGTGGTTAGTAAGTTATATCGCGTAAAATATCATTCAAACGTCATTTAAAAAGTGATAATTGTTAGAGTTAGGTTCAAATTCCTGCAATACTTAACGATGTATACCCTGAAATGCTGAGCATTTTTGCATTAATTTGGCATATTTTCAGCTGGCGTTTTCAGACATTTTGAGCTTTTTCCAAATTCCCATTGTTGTTGCTTCGTATGTCTCCCCAAGCCGCCGTATCCTGCTTATATAATTTCTTAGCGCTGCGAAATTCATGAATAATCCCTAAACACCGCAAGAGACACTTTATTTTGGGACAGAGGTCCTTAAGTCTTGATACAGTATATCTCATGGGCTGTCATTTACCTCTTCTCTCTCTCTCTCTCTCTCTCTCTCTCTCTCTCTCTCTCTCTCTCTCTCTCTCTCTCTCTCTCTCTCTCTCTCTCTCTCTCTCTCTCTCTCTCTTTCTATAAGTGATGTTAGTTCCGTTTGGCTTTCATCAACTTTCACATTGATTGAGTCCTTTTCCTACATTATTATTTGTCGACAACATTAATTTCTGCTGTCATGTAGCCTCGGGAGCGTTGGTGGGAGTTGGTGAGGGTTTTGTTGGGGATTGGTGGTGGAGGGTATTAACTGAATAATATAGCTTTTAAAAAAGTAATTTAAATAAAATATCAAAACGACGTATATTCTTTGCCGATTTTTAATAAATAAAGACAAAGTATTATACAAAAAAAAGCATTTTTTTTTTCAAAAAATAACGAAGCTCTAACAGGAACGCCTCTGTTTACATAGTGATAAGTATCGATTCGGTAAGCGGTTCTCAGAATTTGTATATCGACATAAGTTTATTATAACTTTGGCGTCGAGATTGCGTTCGTCAAATGACAATGATAGTACGAATGATGATAAATTTGATCTAAAACCGCAAAATTATTCACTAGAATTCCTGTGGGATTGGAAAGAAATCAGTTAGGCGTAGGCCTACACAGTTTTCAGATTATCCAAGACATTAGGCCTATTGTTAACATTCAATAGGTAACTTTTAACTTAGGCCTACGATTGTTTCAGCTTCCATACGCTCATTTACTTCGGTTCTTCGGGAATAACAGCCATTTAAGATTTTGCTGCCTTATTTTCATCAGATTTCTAAACCAAATTTACAGCAAAATGATCAAATGTTTTAATGTTTTTGTAAGCATGCTTTGAATTTGTAGTTAGGAGCGCGAAAGATCTTTTTAAATTATACATATACATATATTGTATGTACGCACATACATTTATAGCCTTGTAATGTGAATGGTTAACCATTCTCGTAGTTTTTTAAGCGCATTCTTTGGCTAATTAGTTTTTGATAATGGCCTTCATTCCATCTATTTTGATGACAGGGTCTGTTCCATTCAGATGACTCAACACTTCGGTCTATATAGTATTTTTGGCGATATTAAGTATCTTGTAGCCTTAACACCATTAAATTGTCTGATGATGTTTTGCATTGGTGGTATTATGAATCTATTGCAAAGAAGGGACGTTTAAACGTTGTATTTTAACGTAATTAGGAGCCAGAAATTCCTACAAACGTTTCTCGCCATAGACCGATGCGATGACGAAGCTGCGCTTTTCGCTGTTCATTTGTGAGAGCAGCAACGAACGTTCGCATCCAATTATTCACTAGCTCTCTCTCTCTCTCTCTCTCTCTCTCTCTCTCTCTCTCTCTCTCTCTCTCTCTCTCTCTCTCTCTCTCTCTCTCTCTCTCTAACGTTGTATTTTGACGTTCGTATGAGCCAGGATACCTACAAGCATTTCATTCCATAGACCGATGCGATGACGAAGCTGTGCTTCTCATTTGCGCGAGCAGAGAAGAACGTTCTCATTCAAGTAATCTTTAGTCTCTCTCTCTCTCTCTCTCTCTCTCTCTCTCTCTCTCTCTCTCTCTCTCTCTCTCTCTCTCTCTCTCTCTCTCTCTCTCTCTCTCGGTATGCTTTCCCACGTGACTGGCTTCGCTCTGCCCGTTGGCTCCCACACTTCGGAGCCTGGAGCAGATCGTCGCGAACAAGGTCACAAACCGGTGACGTCATTGCAATGGTATGGTCCTCCCGGGGAAGGTCGGGTCATTTCTAGGTCAGGAATAATAATAATAATAATAATAATAATAATAATAATAATAATAATAATAATAATCTGGAGGAAATTCTGCGAACTGAATTCGTTGAAGAAGTCTTGGTTGCTTAGGGCCTAATGCCTGGGTTAAAACTGGGCATCTCTTTCACATGAGCTGGCATAAGGCTTGCTTAATCGGTTCTACATAGAGATAATAAAGCAGGTGATATCAATTTCGTTAGTCTACTGTGTGTGTGTGTGTGTGTGTGTGTGTGGCAAATTCACTACTACTATAAGAAACTACTTGCGATAAGGCCTACTACCCTGGGGCACTCGGAGACGATATATTTAAATATACGTCATAATAATAATAATAATAATAATAATAATAATAATAATAATAATAATAATAATAATAATAATAATAATAATAATAATAATAACCAGCGTCTTCTATTTATTTTACAGCGGTCACTGACAAAGATATTCTACTAAAAATATACTTAGTAGCGGCCTTGAGCGCCGTGTATACATTAGGTCAAACAATACAACATTGTCTCATTATCTGCACCAAGGAAATTGCATTAAGCTGTGTTCTCACCTGTGGGTGTACCTGTGTGAGTGTATGTGCGTGTATATATGTGTGTGTGTGCAGATGAACCTTTCACCCAATTATCTGCGTCCGTTTATTGAACTTCGAATTGTAAAAGTTCTTAATGCCATTGTATCTTTGTCTCCATTTTTAAATTTCACAAGACAGGTTAGCCTAGGTCTTTTTGTTTTTCGTAAATATATTTCAGGAATAATATCGCTACTTTTAACTAAAGATATCCCATAGACTAATGGCCTATAGTTAATAGATTCTTGTTATATATCTGAACTATACAGTCCTTCCATAATTTGAATGTAAATGCTTAAAGTATTCTCGAGTTTAAGTCAAAATATTATCTGCATGTTTGGAATACCTTCTAAGTAGAATCTTTTATGTTTTTCTTAAATATATTTCAGGAATGTTATTGCTCTTTTTAACTAAAGATATCACATAGAACAATGGCCTATAGTTAATAGATTTTTGCTATATATCTGAGCTATTCAGTCCTTCCTCAATTTGCATATAAATGGTCAAATTATTCTTGAGTTTTAAGTCAAAATATTAACCTTGTAAGTAGAATCTTTTTGTTTTTCGTAAATGTATTTCGGGAATAATATTGCCAAATAATGGCCTATAATTAATGGATTTTTATTATATATCTGAGTTATACAATCATTCTAAAATTTATACAAAAATGGTTGAAACATTCTCGAGTTTTAAGTCAAAATTCCATTTTAATTTTTGGCAAACCTGGTAGGTTTGTAAGCCTAATTGACAGTCAGTAACCAGACACATTGAACATCCCAAAAAGAAGAAGAAGAAGAAGAAGAAGAAGAAGAAGAAGAAGAAGAAGAAGAAGAAGAAGAAGAAGAAGAAGAAGAAGAAGAAGAAGAAGTTCTCACAGTCATGGCCACTTATTCCCAAAACTGTATTCTACAAAACTGTATTTTCACGACAATAAGTTCAAGAGAATTCATACAGTAGGAATACGACAGGAATGTAATATGTTAAATTTGGAGCCAGATATCTTGAAGTAATAATAATAATAATAATAATAATAATAATAATAATAATAATAATAATAATAATAATAATAATAATAATAATATATAATAATAAT
>JANJGK010000010.1:51484411-51486591 GCA_039081455.1 Macrobrachium rosenbergii | reverse complement strand
GGCTGTGATCTCTTGATATGTTTTGAACGTTTTTAACTCCCTAACCGTTTTCTGAAGTACATTTTACGAGGCGTATTAACCTGTGCGTTGGTTTTTCGAGAGAAATCATTGTCCAGTAAACTGCAAGCGATGACATTTCATCAGAAGCAATTTTCAAGCAAACTGAAAAAAAAGGTCGTTTGTCCTCGATACCACTTCCACAAAAGGGCCATTCCAGATCCCTTGCACTTCTGTGGACACCTTTTTTATACGCGGGTGGAAGTCATGCGATCTGTCACTACCAGATAACGTAACGATCTGAGGTACAGTGTCCAAGATAAGGACGAGACTTTACTTTTATGGTTTCAGTTTTATTTCAGGGCTGTAAAACCTTTTAATTCCTGCGAAGGCAGTGAAGTTTGAACCCGTTTAAGATTACATAAAGCATTGCTTTTTGGTTAATACGAGAGCTGTGATGTTTAGAATTTTTTTAATACGAAAGGAGTAATGTTTAGATTTGTTTTAATACGAAAGTAGTAGCGTTTAGAATTGTTTAATACGAAAGCAGTAATGTTTAAACTTTGTTAATGTGAAAGCAGTGATGTTTAAACTTTATTAATATGAAAGCAGTAATGTTTAAACTTTGATACAAAAGCAGGAATGTTGAAACTTTGTTAATATGGAAACAGTAATGTTTAAACCTTGTTAATATGAAAGCAGGAATGTTTAAACTTTGTTAATATAAAAGTAGTAATGTTTAAACTTTGTTAATGCGAAAGCAGTAATGTTTACATTTTGTGAATGCGCAAGCAGTAATGTTTAAACTTTGTCAAATACAAAAGCAGTGATGTTTAGAATTTCTTAATACGAAAGCAGTAATGTTTAAACATTTTTAATACGAAAGCAGCAATGCTTAGACTTTGTTAATACGAAAGCAGTAATGTTGAAACTTTGTTAGTAGCGAAAGCAGTAATGTTTAAGCTTTTTTTCTAATACAAAAGTAGTGATATTTTCTAATCACCAGATCTAGAGAACAAAGAAACTAACTTCACCCATATCAAAGCGTCACATCTAGAACCCTAGAACATCGCTCTAGAACCCTAGAGCATCACTCTAGAACCCTAGAACCCTAGAACATCACTCTAGAACCCTAGGACACCACTTCCAGAACCCCAGAACACCATTCTAACCCACCGAACCGACAGACACACAAATGCCCGCGCAAAACGCGGAACACATTTCGCCCGTGAATCAACCCAGATTATTTTTAATGGACCCCCAAACTGGGATGAACACGGCATTTGTGGGGGTCCAAATGCCCCTACATTTCGCTAAGTCCCCAGATCAGCTGTTTATTGTCGATACTCAGCCGGGATGTGGACCCTGAAACAGGGTAAATGTCTCTGTTGTCCTCGTTCTCCTATATTTTTTATCGGGTCGTGATTTCATGCCTTTGGAGATTTCTGTCGAGTTGAATGTCGAGTTAGGCCACAGGCCAAGCGCTGGGGCCTGTGAGAGGTCATTCAGCGCTGGAAGGAAATTGAGAGTAGGTAGTTTGAGAGGTTGTAACAGGAGGAAACCTTTTTTCAGTTGCACTGTGAAATATTTGTCAAGAGAAGGTGGATAGCAAGGTGGAAGAAAGAATATGAATGGAGGTACAGTAAAAGGAATGGAAGGGGTTGCAGCTAGGGGGCCTAAGGGACGCTGCAAAGAACCTTTAGTTATGCCTACAGCACATCGCATGAGGTGCACTGTAAGTGGCTGTTTCCCCGTAGGATGGTTATAATCTCAATGCACCCCAGGGGTTTTTGTCCCCTTAGGGGGTGTTATGCCTTTATTGCACCTCAAGTGGTGCAATGTATGCATTACTAAAAGGGTGTTTGCAGAGTCTTTCTGCCCCTAGCTGCATACACTTTTAAGCCTTTTACTTGACCTCCATTCCCACTTCCCTTCTTCAGTCTTGCTGTCCAACACCTCTAACTCTTCTTAGCGCGACTGTAGGATTTTTTCTTTCCTCAGTCTTGCTGTCCAATACCTCTAACTTTTTTTTTAATGCAACTGTAGGATTTTTGCTCAGTCTTGCTGTCCAACACCTCAAACTATTTTTAGTGAACCTGCAGAATTCTTTCTCTCTGCAGTTTTGCTGTCCAACACCTCCAACTATTCTTGGTGCAGCTGTAGGATTCTTTCTTTAGTCTTGC
>JANJGK010000010.1:51461911-51479411 GCA_039081455.1 Macrobrachium rosenbergii | reverse complement strand
CACTGACGTTCTCTGGAAAGTATTCAAGGTGATGTTTTACGGTCTTCCTTCGTAATAATATGAGATATTTATAACTGAAATTTTTTGTATTCACTGGGTAAAAAAAAAACAGTATTCTTTGTAATTTTATGCAATATTTTATGTAAATTAGATCATATTCGCTCAAAATAATATTAGTTTTCTGTAAAAGAAAACTATTGTGCGGCTTTGTCTGTCCGCCCACACTGTTTTGTCCGCACTTTTTCTGTCCGCACTTTTTTCTGTCAGCACTTTTTCCGTCCGACTTTTTCTGTCCGCACTTTTTTCTGTTCGCATTTTTCTGTTCGCACTTTTTTCTGTTCGCACTTTTTCTGTCCGCACTTTTTTCTGTCCGCCCTCACATCTTAAAAAACTACTGAGGCTACAGGGCTGCAAATTGATATGTTGATCATCCACCCTCCAATCATCAAACATACCAATTGCAGCCCTCTAGCCTCGGTAGTTTTTATTTTATTTAAAGTTAAAGTTAGTCACAATGTGCCTCTGGCAGCGATATAGGACAGGCCACCACCCGGGCCGTGGTTAAAGTTCATGGGCCGCTGCTCATACAGCATTATTGGGTAAGAGAACATATTCCCCATAATTTCCTTTGCAATTTTATGCAACATTTTTCTAGATTAGGTCACAGACCTTCATGATGAAATCTTATAGACTTTCATAGACGTAATTACATCAATTGGGTAGAGACTACATATCCTTCAATAGTTTTATTTTTATGCAAGATATTAACTTTGAAATGTTTGCATTCTGAATGGAGTATTTTTCTGACTGTAAGATATTCTTTATGGAATATTTTCTTCTGAACTGACTGCATTCAGAGAAAATAATACACTGAAATATATTTCAGTGTATTATTTTCATAATTTTTCTCTGCACAGTTTGCAATTCCTGCAATATTTTTCTCGGGATTATTTCATTCTACTTACAACATTTTTGTTCATAAACTGATTACATTCTCAATGTAAAACAGTTCTCTAGATTATTTTCAGTTCTTATGAATATTTTCTCAAAATGGTTGATATTCTATGTACAACATTTTTTTTCATAAACTGATTAAATTCTCGATGTAAAACAGTTCTCTAAATTATTTTCAATTCTTATGAATATTTTCTCAAAATGGTTCATATTCTTTATGAAATACTTCCTATGTAGTTTCCACTCTATGCAACGTTTGCTTTTAGTAAAAATTCTTTTTCCTTCATGCAATATTTCTCTGTATTTCCTGTCCGTTCTTTATGCAATATTTAAGCTGATATAATACCTAATCCCAACAATAAAAATCTAAGTACACCGACGCTTTGCAATTTCATTTTAATCCTTTGGAAAGATATCTGTTCTATAGTTTTCCGTTAAAGAAAATTGTTCCGGCTTTGTCTGTCCGTCCGCACTTTTTTCTGTCCGTCCTCAGATCTTAAAAACTACTGAGGCTAGAGGGCTGGAAATTGGTATGTTGATCATCCACCCTCCAATCATCAAACGTACCAAATTGCAGCCCTCTAGCCTCTGTAGTTTTAATTTTATTTAAGGTTAAAGTTAGCCATAATCGTGCGTCTGGCACCGACATAGGGTAGGCCATCATACCGAGACCACCGAAAGATAGATTTATTTTCGGTGGCCTTGATTATACGCTGTAGCGGCTGTAGAGAAAACTCGACTGCGCCGAAGAAGCTTCGGAACATTTTTTACTTGTTTCAACATTATTTATACTCTGTAGATAAGTTAAGATGTATTATATTGATCATTCACAATCTTTGTGCAATAAACTGTAGAGTCCTTGAGACATACATTTTTGTTTTACTCTTAAAGTATATTTTACCTGAACTGTTTACAATCTTCTCACATTGTCTGGTGAGAATCTCTCAAAAGAGATTCCTAGATATATAATTTTCTTTGACTTCAATTCATTGCACACAAAAGGAAGTTTTCTTAAAGTTGTTTTAGTCGTTGAGTTATCATTTCCATTTTACTATTCTCCTTTAAGTCATCCCATATGAAAGTATTTTCCTCAGTCGTTTAAATCATCGTGGTTACATTTATGCAGTCCTGGATGTATTGTTTACACACTCTAATTCAATTCATCCTCTAAAGAAGCAGGTTTCCCTCAAAGTGGTTCCAATAATATTCAAACTCTCCCCAATCAATTCAGTTCAACCTATAAAGAAGCAGGTTTTCCTCAAGTTCCAATAATATTCAGACTCTCCTCCAACTAATTCAATTCAACCTACAAAGAATCAAATATCCCTGAAGGTTCTCCAATAATATTCAAACTCTCCTCCAACCAAATCAGTTCAACCTCTAAAAAGCAGGTTTCCCTGAAGTTCCAATAATATTCAGACTCTCCCCAACCAAATCAATTCAACCTATAAAGAAACAGGTTTCCCTCAAAGTGGTTCCAATAATATTCAAACTCTCCCCAACCAATTCAGTTCAACCTATAAAGAACCAAGCTTCCCTCAAGTTCCAATAATATTCAGACTCTCCTCCAGCCAATTCAATTCAACCTATAAAGAAGCAGGTTTCCCTCAAGGCTTTCCAATAATATCCAAACCCTTCCCAGTCAAATCAGTTCAGTTTACAAAGAATCAAATTTCCCTGAAGGCGTTCCAATAATATTCAGATTCTCCCCAAACGGATTCAGTTCAACCTATAGAGAAGCAAGATTCCCACAAGTTCCAATAATATAGAGACTCTCCCCAATCAAATCAATTCAACCTATAAAGAAGCAAGTTTCCCTCAAGTTCCAATAATATACAAACTCTCCCCAATCAAATCAATTCAACCTATAAAGCAGCAAGTTGATAATATTCAAACTCTCCCCCAACCAATTCAGTTCAACCTACAAAGCAGTAAGCTTCCCCAGAGTAGTTCCAATAATACTCAAGCTCTCCCCAAACTGAAGCCACCACTATTACCAAACAACCGTCCCATTTTGCGCTCATCTTCCCACAGGTCTCGTGGATACGACACCGTGACATCCATCTCCTGACCGTGGGACGCTTCACCTACACTTCAGACCAGCGATTTTCCGCCAGTCACGCCCCTGGCTCCGAAGACTGGCTCCTGAAGATCCACTATCTCCAGGAACGCGATGCCGGGAAGTACGAGTGTCAGATTTCCACCACGCCTCCCGTCAGCCACTTGGTTCACCTCTCAGTTGTTGGTGAGTTCTGTTGCGACGTTTTTCGGTCTTGTCTTTGTGTCCGTGTCTTTTTGTTTGTCTGTCTATATTTTTCCCTGTTTATTTATTAATTCATCTTCTTTCTTTTCTGATAACTGATCTCTTCTTTCTATATTCCCTATTATTTATGTAACTTCTGTCAAATGAACATATTCTATGGAAGCTTGATTATCTAAGTCAATAGCCCCTTTGGGCTTGTTCCATATGAATAGAGGTTTATCTTCTGAATAATAATAATAATAATAATAATAATAATAATAATAATAATAATAATAATAATAATAATAATAATAATAATAATAATAATAATAATAATAATTTTTCTGTAGTTAAAGTACTTAATGGTGTCGTGATGGTAAATTTAGCTTTATTCATTCTAAGTGTGAATTTTTCATTCAAAATGAAATGCTTACTAGCAGTGCTTTCCATCTTAGGGGAATATTCAGGAAGACCTTTTAAAGCATAATTAGGTGCAAAGCTTACAGCTTCTTTTAATGAAAAAACAAAAATTATTATTTTTCCCGTTTCTGCTTCTTCGAGAGAAGATGAAACCCATTTGTATTTTGAGAGAATATTAATTAATAGATTTTATTCCCCAAGTATATAACTTTAACAAGCAAGTTTCAACTGAACAGACCTTCACTACATTTTCCAAAAGTTTAGCAGTCAGTCATTTAGTTGGTTTAGATTAGGTTGGTTATGCCAGCACGGGATCTTGCCTAAACACTGCCAGTAAGATTAGTAAGGTATTAGAGGGTTTAGGAGGTCTGATGTCGACCTCTGGACTAGGTTCGTCCAATTGAGATATTCATCAGTTATTCCCTGAGTTTATTTATTCTCGAAATCACGTAATTTGTAATCAAATAAATTTGCTCATGTGTACGTCTACGTATAATTTTAATTTTTTTTTTATTTTACAGAGATTGTATTAAGATAAATCACTTTGATATTTAAATTTAAATGTAAATGTTGGTATTTAATTCTTTTTATAGAATTTTTGCTATTTGAAGTGATACGATATATGAAATAATAATAAATGATTGATTTTTTTTTTATTTTGCTTCTAAATAGTCAGGTGTTCTAATCAAAATGAAGTATTTTCATAAGGAAAGTCGTTGATATAAACAGATGCAATTATATTCATATCTTTTACTGAAATGATTTTGCTAGCAAGAATCTCTCTCTCTCTCTCTCTCTCTCTCTCTCTCTCTCTCTCTCTCTCTCTCTCTCTCTCTCTCTCTCTCTCTCTCTCTCCCTAAGCAAGATTTTTCTATACCTTTCAACATTCCTGCCATAACTTTTGGAACACCTAAAAAAAAAATTGATGTGTTGTCTTCGTTCACTAATGAACAAATGTTCAAAAGCTACTTAAGAACCATAACACAAACAGATAGATAGGTAGAAAGATAGATGAACCAATAAATGAATAAGTAAATAAATAAAAGAAAGGCCCCAGGACCCCAATAAGAAGGCGAAGACGAACACACAATATCAGGTTAACGTGCGAAATGCCACACTCGCTTCATTTTCGACCCGACACCAAACACACTTTTCCAGTCGGGCACGCAGCTTCACCTTTTTCATTCTTGCTATTTTCCCTGTTTTATTCTTCGTTGTTATCGTTTTTCCTCTTTTATTTTTTGTATTATTTTCAGTTTTCCACGCTTTTAGTCATTATTAGAATTTTTCCTCTCTTTTTGCATTTTTTTCATTTTTCCTGCTTTATTCTTCATTATTATCATCTTTCCTCTCCTTTTCTTTGCACTCTTTTCAGTTTTCCATGCTTTATTCTTCATTATTATAATTTTCGTATTCTTTTCAATTTTCCTTGCTTTATTCATTATTATAATTATTCCTTTCTTTTGTGTATTTTTGCCATTTTCCCTGATTTATTCTTCATTATAACAATTTTTTATCTCCTATTTGGCATTTTTGCCATTTTCCCTGCTTTATTCTTCATTCTTACTATTTCTCATCTCTTTTTTGCATTTTTCTATTTTCCTTGCTTTATACTTCATTATTATAATTTTTCCTCTCATTTTTGCATTTTTCCATTTTCCATGGTTTACTCTTCATTACTATAACGTTTCATTTAATTTTTGTCATTTTTGCCATTTCCCTGCTTTATTCTCCATCATTACCATTTTCCTCTCTTTTTTTGGAGGTTGGGGGGGGGCGGGGGCGTGTATGTTATCTAAAGAAACCCACCTCAAACTCACACTTCGCCTTTCATTAGTGAAGCGAACTACGCAGCTTTTTTTTTTTTTTTTAAACGAAAAATTCTGGGGGGACCTTTTTTTTTTTTGGCTGGTAAAACACGCCTCCATTTGCATGAAGTTTCTGTGACTCGTGGCAATATTTTTCCTCTTTTTTTTTTATTTTTTCTTTTCTTATTCTGGTGTGTGAATATTCATGCAGTTGATAGGATTTCCTTGGCACCTCCCGGCCGTTCATTATATGTGATGTCTTGAGTTAAATGGAAGAAGTTTTCTCTCCACTGTTTTGAATTTTTGAGTTTTTATTTTTTTTTTTTTTTAATTTTTGGTAAAGATTGTTCTCGAAAGTTTCTCTGTCTGTCTGTCTGTCTACCAAGAAAGTGATATTTTACTCTCTCTCTCTCTCTCTCTCTCTCTCTCTCTCTCTCTCTCTCTCTCTCTCTCTCTCTCTCTCTCTCAAATATTAATGTTTTTCTCTCGCTCTCTCTCAAATGTTATATTTCCTCTCTCTCTCTCGCTCCCCCCCCCTCTCTCTCTCTCTCTCTCTCTCTCTCTCTCTCTCTCTCTCTCTCTCTCTCTCTCTCTCTCTCAAAAAAGTAACATTTTTCTCTCTCTCTCTTTCACTTATTATATGTAATCTGAATTGTATCAATTTTTCCTTTTGAGTTACGAATGAATTTGCAATTTCAATTATTGCAAATTCTTTTTCTTTTAGCATATTTCACATTCACTAATGACTGTTTTATATACATATATATATATATATATATATATATATATATATATATATATATATATATATATATTTACATATATACTCATTCATGCATGGATATCTAATACCAGTCCCATTCATAAAATCTCCTCATAGTAAGTTCCATGAACATTTCTCGTAAACACAAGCCCCAAATCCTGTGTGGGGGTATTCCCTATTTTGATTTCTTGTTTGAAGTGACTATACTCTCCCTCTGTGTGCCTTTCTACCCAGGTTCTCTGACACCCACAAAGTTAACACATTTGTGGCCCAGTTACAAAGGACACAGGGATGTTGGTTCCGCAAGGGGGAGATGTTTTCCACGAGAGATTTCCTTGCCTGAAAAGGAGGTTTTAACTGTCTTCCAATAGGGTTTACTGTACGCAATTCTGGATAAGTGTTTTACTGTAAAGAAGGGCTTGTTGCATAATTAAGGGTATATTTGTAATTCCAGTGGGAATATATATAAATATATGTGTAAATAGATATATATACATATATATATATTATATATTTATTTATTTATTTTTCATTGTAGGGAAAAGCAACCATGGTTTAGTTTGGTTGGCTGTGGTGGGGGGGGGGGAATCTTAATATTTATCTTCCCTAAATATCTTGCCAAAGACTAAATAATACTGTGAATCTTTACAAAAGATGTTAACAATTAAGAAATATTTCCTGAAATATTATCACCAAATTCCCAACCTACAAACTCAAGGCCATCTCTGAAATTCAATAATAATAATAATAATAATAATAATAATAATAATAATAATAATAAGAATAATAATAATAATAATAATAATAATAATAATAATAATAATAATAATTCCATGCCATTTTTAGCCACGATCAACATACATCACTCCCTCATTAGCGATCAAACAGCGTGTAAACATAACAGCCACGCATATTTCCAGTCCTAAAAACTTTTCATAATTAATCTGGACCAATAAACCCCTCAAAAAAAAAAAAAAAAAATTATCCAAAGCTAAACGTGAAATCGCCTCATCTAAACCTTTTTAACATTCACGCCCCAACAACCGTTTTCCATTAGAGCGTGGAGTTAAATCATCAGTGTTCCTTTAATCTTTATAATTTCCAGCCCTCTGCCCGCGCGTCAAATCTGCCTCATTGGGGTGAATTGAATTGTGGAGACCGTGTAATTTTCCGTTACTTTATTCTGTACATCTCATGTCAAATTCTGAAGATCTGTAATGGGCCTTGTGTTAGTTACATCTCACGTCAAATTCTGAAGATCTGTAATGGCTCATACGTTGTTACATCTCACGTCAAATTCTGAAGATCTGTAATGGTCCATGCGTTAGTTACATCTCACGTCAAATTCTGAAGATTCCTTCATCTTCCATACCCTAGTTCCATCTGCTGTTAAATTCTGAAGATCGGTAAAATTTTTCATATGTCAGTTAAATCTCACGTCATATTCTGAAGATCCATAATCTCCTGTAACTTTAACCTTCCGTCGAATTCTGAAGACCCCTCACCTGCAAATTCTGAATGACCCGTAATCTCCTATATGTTAATTTCATCTCCCATCAAATTCTGAAGGCCTCGTAATCCTCCACAATTCTGAAGACCCAGTAATCTCCCACAATTCTGAAGACCCCGTAATCTCCCACAATTCTGAAGACCCAGTAATCTCCCACAATTCTGAAGACCCCGTAATCTCCTACAATTCTGAAGACCGAATAATTTCTCACAATTCTGAAGACCCCGTAATCACCCACAATTCTGAAGACCCAGTAATCTCCCACAATTCTGAAGACCCAGTAATCTCCCACAATTCTGAAGACCCAGTAATCTCCCACAATTCTAAAGACCCAGTAATCTCCCACAATTCTGAAGACCCAGTAATTTCCCACAATTCTGAAGACCCGGTAATCTCACACAATTCTGAAGATCCGGTAATCTCCCACAATTATGAAGACACCGTAATCTCTCACACATGAAGACCCCGTAATCTCCCACAATTCTGAAGACCCAGTAATCTCCCACAGTTCTGAAGACCCCGTAATCTCCCACAATTCTGAAGACCCAGTAATCTCCCACGCCTCACCCCAATCTCCCATCGTTGCAGAACCCGAGACGGTGATCGTGGGAGGCCCAGACGTCTACATCAACACTGGCAGTCGTCTGGCACTCACTTGCAGTGTCAAGTACAGCCCGGAGCCGCCTGCATTTATATTTTGGTTCCACGATGGAAAGGTGGGTGTTGGGAGAGAGATGAGTCATTCATTCTCTCTCTCTCTCTCTCTCTCTCTCTCTCTCTCTCTCTCTCTCTCTCTCTCTCTCTCTCTCTCTCTCTCTCTCTCTCAATAATATGTCTCTGTCAAGAAACAATGTTCCTGTCTCTTCCTGCCTGTCAAAAAATGACATTCCTGTCTCATTCGCTTCGTGAAAAAATACTCTCTCTCTCTCTCTCTCTCTCTCTCTCTCTCTCTCTCTCTCTCTCTCTCTCTCTCTCTCTCTCCATAAACAATATTTTCCTTATATCTCTGTCAAGAAACAATGTATCTATCTCTATTCCTGTCTGTCAAAATATGACATTCCTGTCTTATTCGTTTCGTGAAGAAATACTCTCTCTCTTTCTCTCTCTCTCTCTCTCTCTCTCTCTCTCTCTCTCTCTCTCTCTCTCTCTCTCTCTCTCTCTCTCTCTGCCAAGAAGTAACAATTAACAATCATTGCATCAATATCCTTACAAACTCTTTGATATCACACAATCAACCAACCTATTGTTTACAAAACAACGAAGTCCATTCACCCAGCGTCTTCTTCTTCTTCTTCTCCCTCATTCATAAACAGCTGGTCAGCTACGACAGGACTCGCAGCGGAGTCGTAGTATCTACGGAGAAAGGCGTGGTTACCACATCCAGGCTGCTGGTTCAGTTTGCAGAGCCCCGTCACACAGGTGTCTACACCTGTTCTCCCCGCTAATTCCAAACCGAAAAATGTTAATGTGCACGTGTTGGCTGGTGAGTGTTTTTTTTTTTGAGTTTTTGATTTTAGTGGCTTCTAAGTTTTTTTTTGGTTTGAGTTTGTGTTTCCAGGTTTTTTTTTTTTTGAGGTTTTGATTTTGGGTGTTTAAAAGTTTTTTTTTGTGTGTAGTTTGAGTTTGCTTGCTGGTGAGTAGTTTAGTTTTTTTTTGAGTTTTTGATATTAGTGATTTTAAAGTTTTTTGTTTGTAGTATGAGTTTTTGTACCCAGGTTTTTTGAGTTTTTAATTTTAGTAATTTTAAAGGTTTTTTTTAGTCTGTGTTTGTGTTCCAAGTTTTTTTTTTTTGAGTTCTTAATCATTTTTTGCTGTTTGAATTTTCTGGCTAAAGAGTGGTTTATTTTTTTTGTTTTGTTTTTTATTTTAGTGACTTTAAATTTTTGGGGGGTTTGAGTTTGTGTACCGAGTTTTTTTGAGTTTTTAATTTTAGGAGTTTTAAACTTTTTTGTTGTTGTTTGAATTTGCTGACTAGTGAGTGCTTTGGTTTTTATTGAGTTTTTTTAAGGAACTTTAAAGTTTTTTCTGTAGTTTGAGTGTGTACCCAGGTAATTTTTTTTGAGTTTTTAATTTTAGAAACTTTAGAGGTTTTTCGTAGTTTGAGTTTGTGTATCCATGTTTTGTTTTTTTGTGTTTTTAATTTTGGGAATTTAAAATCCCTTTTGTTACCTGGAGTTCGTAAACTCATGATTTACGAAGCAGATATAGTTTTAATCATTCTCCCACTCTCTTGTTTATGTCTGTATATAAAAAATTTAAATGATAATATACCTTTAATAGTTCTCTCTCTCTCTCTCTCTCTCTCTCTCTCTCTCTCTCTCTCTCTCTCTCTCTCTCTCTCTCTCTCTCTCTCTCTCTTTGTAGCTTGGTTTTGTATACCCGTGATTTGAAATGAAAATATAATTTTAATAGTTCTCTCTCTCTCTCTCTCTCTCTCTCTCTCTCTCTCTCTCTCTCTCTCTCTCTCTCTCTCTCTCTCTCTCTCTCTCTCTCTCGTATCTTAAGCTAAATATCCTTGAGACAGAAAGCCAAAAAAATATCTAGTTTTCTTTTTAACGCCATTTCTGCTACGCATCCATTGTGGGAAAAAATTAAAAACAAAAATATAAACATTTTATATTACAGAGTATAAAAATACTGGAAAGAAAGATAAACAAAAGAAATGATTAGTCAATAAAAATACTAAAAATAGAAATATCTGATAACAGAAATAAAAAAAAATTAACAAAACCAATAAAAAATAATAAAACGAGCTCTAAAGACGTAGCTGAAAATACTTTCTCTAAGCAGAAACATTTAGTGAAATCAACACAGAAAGATGCTGAGGAAAAATAAAAGATTAATTTCCTCTCAAAGCTGAAAAACATTTCCCGCATTCTTCTGACAAATGTGCAAAGCATCAACGAACCACTGGAACGAATCATCAATCTTTTTTGTTTTAAATGTTTAGATCGCAGACGTCACAGCTTGCAGCTGTTTCTCGAGCGGATGGAAAGTTCAAGGGAAATGAAAATTCACACCCATTGCAGATTAGCGCTTTCTCTCGGTGCAAAAATGCAAACAATTTCTGCAAATGTTTTCACTATTCTCACTCAGGGCTGATGGAGTGTGTGTAGATATTATATATATATATATATATATATATATATATATATATATATATATATATATATATATATATATATATATATATATATATATGATCACTCTCTGCACAAATGTAAACAATTTCTGAAATTTTTGTTCTCTTATGGGTAGTGGAGTGTGTATGTACACACACGAACACACACACACACACACACACACACACACACACACACACACACACATATATATATATATATATATATATATATATATATATATATATATATATATATAAAACTTTCCAGATTCACATACAAATTCACTAGTTAAAAACAAACCCTCTCTCTCTCTTAAAACTAACCAAAAAAAAAAAACACACACAAACAAAACCCAAAAGTATCGATGAACCGATCTAACGCAAATTTCCCCCCTCTCTCCCAATCTTCCCGCACAGGTGACAAACCGGCAGCCATCGTCCACGAGAACAACAGCGCCGAGGTGACGGTCTCATCCCCATACCTGTACAGCTACGTGTTCAGTACAGGTCTGGTCCTGCTGCATCGTATCGCTTTGTAAATCGCTTGCGCTCTCTAGCTGCTTACAAGTACCCTGGCGTGTTCAGTTGGAGTACAGAGGAACAGGGAGAAGACCCGTTCAGTGTTTTACAATTTTTCCCCAATAGGTGTCTGTAAATGATCAGGTGGTTTCATGAATTCCCAATTCCCCTAAAATTGGACTTACAGTATTCCAGAATCTCAATAAACGTCTGTGACTGCAAATCATCTGGTGATTCCATGGATTCCCAGTTCCCCTAAAATTGGACTTACGGTATTCCAGAACCTCAAGAAGTGTTTGTGTCTGCAAATCATCTGGTGATTCCATGGATTCCCAATTCCCCTAAAATTGGACTTACAAGTATTCCAGAACCTCAAGAAACATCTGTGTCTGCAAATCATCTGGTGATTCCATGGATTCCCAATTCCCCTAAAATTGGACTTACAGTATTCCAGAATCTCAATAAACGTCTGTGACTGCAAATCATCTGGTGATTCCATGGATTCCCAGTTCCCCTAAAATTGGACTTACGGTATTCCAGAACCTCAAGAAGTGTTTGTGTCTGCAAATCATCTGGTGATTCCATGGATTCCCAATTCCCCTAAAATTGGACTTACAAGTATTCCAGAACCTCAAGAAACATCTGTGTCTGCAAATCATCTGGTGATTCCATGGATTCCCAATTCCCCTAAAATTGGACTTACAGTATTCCAGAATCTCAATAAACGTCTGTGACTGCAAATCATCTGGTGATTCCATGGATTCCCAGTTCCCCTAAAATTGGACTTACGGTATTCCAGAACCTCAAGAAGTGTTTGTGTCTGCAAATCATCTGGTGATTCCATGGATTCCCAATTCCCCTAAAATTGGACTTACAAGTATTCCAGAACCTCAAGAAACATCTGTGTCTGCAAATCATCTGGTGATTCCATGGATTCCCAGTTCCCCTAAAATTGGACTTACAGTATTCCAGAATCTCAATAAACGTCTGTGACTGCAAATCATCTGGTGATTCCATGGATTCCCAGTTCCCCTAAAATTGGACTTACGGTATTCCAGAACCTCAAGAAGTGTTTGTGTCTGCAAATCATCTGGTGATTCCATGGATTCCCAATTCCCCTAAAATTGGACTTACAAGTATTCCAGAACCTCAAGAAACATCTGTGTCTGCAAATCATCTGGTGATTCCATGGATTCCCAATTCCCCTAAAATTGGACTTACAGTATTCCAGAATCTCAATAAACGTCTGTGACTGCAAATCATCTGGTGATTCCATGGATTCCCAGTTCCCCTAAAATTGGACTTACGGTATTCCAGAACCTCAAGAAGTGTTTGTGTCTGCAAATCATCTGGTGATTCCATGGATTCCCAATTCCCCTAAAATTGGACTTACAAGTATTCCAGAACCTCAAGAAACATCTGTGTCTGCAAATCATCTGGTGATTCCATGGATTCCCAGTTCCCCTAAAATTGGACTTACAGTATTCCAGAATCTCAATAAACGTCTGTGACTGCAAATCATCTGGTGATTCCATGGATTCCCAGTTCCCCTAAAATTGGACTTACGGTATTCCAGAACCTCAAGAAGTGTTTGTGTCTGCAAATCATCTGGTGATTCCATGGATTCCCAATTCCCCTAAAATTGGACTTACAAGTATTCCAGAACCTCAAGAAACATCTGTGTCTGCAAATCATCTGGTGATTCCATGGATTCCCAATTCCCCTAAAATTGGACTTACAAGTATTCCAGAACCTCAAGAAACATCTGTGTCTGCAAATCATCTGGTGATTCCATGGATTCCCAATTTCCCTAAAATTGGACTTACAGTATTCCAGAACCTCAAAAAGTGTCTGTGTCTGCAAATCACCTAGTGATTCCATGGATTCCCAATTTCCTTGAAACTGGACTTACAGTATTTTAGAACCTCAAACAGTGTCTGCATCTGCAAAACATCTGGTGATTCCATGGATTCTCAATTCCCATAAAATTGGACCTCCAGTGTTCCAGAATCTCAAGAAACATCTGTGTCTGCAAATCATCTGGTGATTCTGTGGATTCCCAATTCCCCTAAAATTGGATTTACAGTATTCCAGAACCTCAAGAGTGTCTGTGTCTGCAAATCATGTGGTGATTCCATGGATTCCCAATTCCCCTAAAATTGGACTGACAGTATTCCAGAACCTCAAGAAGTGTCTGTGTCTCTAAATCACCTAGTGATTCCATGGATTCCCAATTTCCTTGAAATTGGACTTACAGTATTCCAGAACCTCAAAAAGTGTCTGCGTCTGCAAAACATCTGGTGATTCCATGGATTCCCAATTCCCCTAAAATTGGACTTCCATTATTCCAGAACTTCAAAAAGTGTCTGTGTATGCAAGTCATCTGGTGATTCCATGGATTCCCAATTTCCTTGAAATTGGACTTACAGTATTCCAGAACCTCAAAGAGTGTCTGTGTATGCAAATCATCTGGTGATTCCATGGATTCCCAATTTCCCTAAAATTGGACTGACAGTATTCCAGAACCTCAAAGAGTGTCTGTGTATGCAAATTATCTGGTGATTCCATGGATTCCCAATTCTCCTAAAATTGGACTTACACTACGCCAGAACCTCAAAAAGTATCTGTGTTTGTTACTCTTCTGGTGATTCCATGGATTCCCAGTTCCCCTAAAATTGGACTTACAGTATTCCAGAACATTCTTAACCCCTTCCTCCTACCACTCTCTGCCACTCCCAAAATATGAATAATATATACCTTGATCAACCGCCAAAATCTTCCCCCCTACCATGAACAATTGCACGCAAGTGTTTTTCTGCAACTTTCTTTGCCACGAACAGACAAACTCAAAGAAGGGAATTATATATTTTGATACGCACGACTACGGAGCACGCGCGCCAGTTATTTTGTAAGAGAAGCATCATTCAGAACTCAATGCTACTGCGCGCTGCTTACTTTTTCGAATTTAAACGAGAATTATATTTGAACGGGAAAAAATCTTGTACAGCTTTTGACGTGTTCGTTCTTTGAACCGAAAGAGTATTTTTTCGCAAACTGATGATATACCTACGAAGAACTTAGTGCATACATCGTACAAACTGAATTTTAAAGATTTTCGAAACAAAGCTACAAGAAAAACATATGACAAACGATTAATGAAAAGTAAATCGTATTTCTAGGTGGGCCCAAACTGCCACTCTACTAGACCAAAGAATTTGTTGAGTGTTGACAAATCGCTTTATGACTTGTAGTGATTCGTATTTTAGGACAGTTCCGAAATATACGATAAATTTTTTCAACAGAGAAGTGAAGAAAGGTTGGAATAAAGTGAGGCGAATGATAAAGGGAGGAAAGGAGATTAATATTTAGGATATAAAAAAATGCTGTAATAATTGACATTCTGTTGGATGGCTGTGTTGATCAACATAGACTCATTTTTAGCACATTCCCCAAAGCTGAATAAATACAGTAATTGGATCAGTGTTGATCTAGAGTACTTATTAGCAAATAAGGAAATTTATTTCAATACACAATTGTCAGAGAAATTTAATATTCTACACTGCAATCGAGTCTCTGTTAGTGAAAGGAAATACTAGTATGGTGAATTCTTCCATAGAGAATATAATGAAGATTTCAAATTGGGTTCAAATTTCACGATTGTGACCTGATCGGTTTTCTGTTATGGATCAGCGATTTTTGATTGATTTACATAAGTTTGTGTATATATAAATATATATGTATGTATATATGTGCGTATATATATATATATATATATATATATATATATATATATATATATATATATATATATATATATATATATATATATATATATATATATATATATATATATATACGGTATATATATAAATATATATATTTGTTTTATAATATCTCTCATATATCCAATGTATTGATCAATGTATGTATCTCCGTGCATATTAAGTAAGCTATTAATGATTGGCTTCCTTTTTCGCCTTCCTGAATGTTTCATGTGTTCCGTAGACTACATAATCTTAGTTATCAATGTTCATTTTTGAGTTCAGTAACTCGTTGTTTTGCTGATTTGGAAAAAAAAAAATTAACTGAAAATGAGATTTACAGTTGATCCTTTATGTAAACTGCACCGATTTGTGATGGTTCGTTCTTGAAAAAACACCAGTCAGTAAATTGTTTTAATTCTGCTGTATTGATAAGCATATGTCAACCTAACCTTTTGCAATTTGCAGACTTCCTCTATTACAAAAAATTTAACTTATCTCTGTATTTGAGTTCTGTATTTTATTTAACGTCTTTTCTCTATGATTTACGTGAATTTTAGGCTGAAACTGAATTAGAGTGAAGTCAGTGAGTATACAAAAAATTAAATTCCGGATGTGGATTCAGTTATCGAATTAGAAAAATGATATACGCACAAACATATATATACATATATATACATACATATTTTATGTATCCTGGGAACGGGTTGAGCATCTATACAGGCGTGTATTTTGGTATTCATACAGGAATAAATACTGATTTATATCTACGAAAATATTTACAAGTAAATGGATCTGGTATGCGATACCTATATCTTGAAATTTACGAAATCACACAAACACATACATACATATTTTAGATACAGTGGGAATGGACTGAATATCTACACAGGTGTGTATGCGTGTATTCATAAAGGGATAAATACTGCAAGTATATCCACGTAAATATTTACAGGTAAATGAATCTGGTATTGTGATAGATTCACCTAAAAATCGACTGACCGTCACGCAAAGCGAGACAGCGTGACGTAAGCATATGATGACATTTACGTTTACTAACCTGAATTCCCGTCTAAAAGTAGATAGCCACTGTTAGCCTTAGAAATAATAAGTGTCTCAGCATCAACTTCAAATGACAGAAGAAGAAGAAGAAGAAGAAGAAGAAGAAGAAGAAGAAGAAGAAGAAGAAGAATTTCGGATATGGACCACTCTGTGACGTATGAAACCCAAGCGCACACATCTTCGATGGTAAATGAATCTCATCATACATTGTGTATATCAGATGTATGTGTGTATGTATGTATGCATGTATACATACATATATATATATAAATAAATATATATATATATATATATATATATATATATATATATATATATATATATATATATATATATATATATATATATATATATATATATATATATAATTTTTTTGTGACTGACTCACTTCCATTTTGAAAATACGATTGTAATTTGATTTAATTAAAAAAAAGGACGTATGTTACGATATTTTGAATGAAATTACATTTATATATATACAGTATATATATATATATATATATATATATATATATATATATATATATATATATATATATATATATATATATATATATATATATATATATATAATCAACCACATTCACCGGATCAGTGCAAATAAAACAACCACTCAATGAACTCTTGAGTTCACAATTTCCTAATGTTTCAGGAGACAAAATCAACTGAAAACCTTGAAATATTGTAACAGAAATATCATCCAGACATTCTCCTACTATGCCAGGAATCGAACCTATCTATTAGGAGAATTTGATGAATTTTATTTCCGCTTCAGACTTCAAGGTTTTCAGTCATTGTATCCTAAAGCTTTTAGTTAAGGAGAATTTAAGGGCTCAAAGCCATTGGCTGTCTCATTTACACACACATATATGTATGCATGTACGTGTGTATGTATGGATGTATGTATGTTTGTAGCAATTGTTACATTTAGAGTTCTATTTTTTTTGGGGTCAGTCAAATAGGGAGCTGAGTGTTTCACTCCACTCGAAGTACAGAGGGGTTCCTAATTTTTGTTTTCTATAAATAACATAGCTTTATTATCCTACATTAAAAAAAAAAAAACATCCTAGAATTGTACATAACTGTTACCTATAAATGTGCAAATTTTATGTCATCGTTTATATGGCGACTTCCATGATGGCCAGACTTCTCTGATATATATTCTGTAGTAGAACAGAGAATTTATATATATATATATATATATATATATATATATATATATATATATATATATATATATATATATATATATATATATATATATATATATATATATATATATATTATATATATATATATATATATATATATATATATATATATATATATATATATAT
>JANJGK010000010.1:51434658-51461811 GCA_039081455.1 Macrobrachium rosenbergii | reverse complement strand
GCTGTTATTGATACAAGCATGATAGAGCAACTTGGGTTATAGATTGTCCATCTTCCTGTCTGTGTGGCTATGTATGTATGTATGTATGTATGTATGTATGTATGTATGTATGTGTGTATATATATATATAGATTAAATATATGTCTACAAAATACATATGTGTATATAATATATATGTATATAAATATACATATATAAATATATAATATATTATATATATATATATATATATATATATATATATATATATATATATATATATATATACACACACAAATATCTAACAGACTTTGGGATCCAGCAAAGGTCTCTCTCTCAATTGAGCACCCGGCTTGTCTCTTTCCTCCGAGAGACCTGGGTTCGATCCCGACGTGAGTCAGAAATTTATTTCTGTGAAACACGTCCTTGTGTGTTCATTATTTCAATATATTTATATAATTTATCTACCACGACACAAGTAATTATCTAAACATTCAAATAAACGGAAAGTTCAAACAACCTCGCCTAGACAACCCGTACGATGCGCTTTGCCCGGAATATTCTCTCGCATCGTCTTACAATAACCCCCCTCTCCCCCCTTTCACCTAACCCCCCTATCCCTTTCCCTTCTCTCTCTCTCTACCCTCTCTATCCCTCCCCCCTCCTCTACCCCCGAAAACGAAAGTTTTAGAACCACGTTCCGTGTGAGGAGGGTAATGAAGTTGTAGTCTCTCTGTAACGCTACACTGGGAGATGAGCTTAGACTGGCGTTAATATAATAGACAAGGCTGCTCTCTCTCTCTCTCTCTCTCTCTCTCTCTCTCTCTCTCTCTCTCTCTCTCTCTCTCTCTCTCTCTCTCCATTGTATCACTCAGACTGTCTCTTTGTGCTCAAACGTTCGTCGTATTCGTCGGTCGATGTCGCAAGAGAAGTGTCTCGTTCCCCCCCACCCCAACTCAGGCTTTATATTAACAAGGGTCTCTGATGAATCTTTTATTAGGGTGGGTGGTGGCTGAACAATGCAGATCTGAGTTTGGTGGAGGGGAGGGAATATGGGAGGGGGTGGGGGGTGGGGGGGTGTTGGAGATTCCATTGTGCGTGCGAGCCATCGCCCCTTACCTCACCCCTCACCCCACAAAGAAAAAACTCGCTTTCAGGTGCCTTTGGAAAAGAAGGAAATATTTCAAAACTCGTAGTCAGAGATTTTTTCAAGATAGGTTTCTTAAATATTTTCCATGTATTATGTCCGTGAATTTTTGTGTGGGGGCAAATAAAGCAGAATTGGGTCCCGTTTGGAGGGGGGTTACCCCTTCCCCCCACACAAAAAACTCGTCCTTGGGTGCCTTTGAAAAAAATAATTCAAAACTCGAGATTTTTTTTTTAGGCAGGTCACTCAAATACTTTCCTTAGGTCATGTGAGATGCCTTTGAAAAAAATAATTCAAAACTACAGATTCAGTTTTTTTTTTCAAGGCAGGTCACTTAAATACTTCCCTTGGGTCATGTGAAGTTGTGAATTTCGTATGGGGGGCAAATAAAGCAGAATTGGGACCTTTTTGGGGTATTTTATTTGGGGGAAAAAAATCCCTTTTCAGAAACTTGAAGCAGCTACGAGGTTCAATACGACACTTTCGGAATGACTGAATGTTTAAAGTTTTTTTTTTTTATTGTTTGAAAAGCAAAATTTAAGAGTTTGGGATTCTGTAACTTCTGTGGTAATTCTCTGTACTAGGTTACAGTCATTTTGTATTTTGTAATGGACGGGATATTAAAGAATGCCTACACACTGACTCTTATAGTTTAAAAGATTTTTTTTCATTTTTTAAAACCAGAATTTCAGAATTTGGAATTCTGTAACTTCTTTGTTCATTCTTTGTACTGGGTTACAGGTATTTTGTAATGAAAGGGATAGTACAGAATGCCTACACACTTATATATAGTTTAAAATATGTTTTCTCCATTGTGTTAAAACCTGAATTTCAGAATTTGAGATTTTGTAAATTTTGTGGCAAATCTTTGTGTTAGGTTACAGGTATTTTGTATTGTGTAATGAACGCAGTATTATAGAACATCTACGCTCAGATAATTTGAGCCCAGTTTCAGAATTTGGAATTCTGGAACTTTTATGGAAAATCTCTGTACTGTGTTTTAACATTTTGTATCCTGTAATGGGAGCATTATTACAGGACACATCCCCAGACCTTTTGTAGTAATTCTTTGTACTGTGTGACGTTTATTTTGTATTATGTAATTAAGGGAATGTTGCAAACACCTATGCACAAACAGTTTTGGCTAATTTCAGAATTTGGGATTCTGTCACTTTTATGGGAAATCTCTGCTCCGTTTCAGTTATTTTGTATTTTGTAATGGATACATACCGGGTTAAAACCCTTAGGGGTGTGGGGCCACTATCAACGAAAAGATCCATTTCTTCAAATCAACTCAGACAATTCCAAAATGGATTACAAATGAATATGACGAATTAACATGACAATACCCTCCGTTCCGGAGCCGATTTCGACATTCGTAGACTCCCCCCTAACGTCTAATCGACCGCCTTCGCCTGTTTCTATCTGTCTAAAACCGTCGAGATTGAGTCGACTTCCTCCTGATGTCTCATCAATCGACAGAGTACGTGGCGAGGTGCGTGATTTCCTCGCGTCATGGTCATTCATATATGATGGACGATTTTTGAAAGTGATTTTTTTTATATTCGAATACTTTTGTGCGTTTTAAGTCTGCGCGTTTTATTGGAGTTTGCAAGTTTTAGGGCGTGGGGTTGTTTACCTTAAAAATATAGAAATGATTAAGATTTAAGAATTAGAGTATGTAGAGATTTTAATGGACAACAGACGAATGACCTTGCGTGGTTTGAAATTGTTTCTTATATGAAAGCTGACATGTGTGTTACAGATTTTATGTATGTAGGTAGGTATGTGTATATATATAGTGAGAGAGAGAGAGAGAGAGAGAGAGAGAGAGAGAGAGAGATGAGAGAGAGAGAGAGAGAGAGAGAGAGAGAGAGAGAGAGAGAGTTGTTCTATAATGTATTCCTTTTCCCTATACACTAACTAGTTTGATATATCAAAACCAGAGAGAGAGAGAGAGAGAGAGAGAGAGAGAGAGAGAGAGAGAGAGAGAGGAGAGAGAGAGAGAGAGGGGGGGGGGAGAAAGAGAAAGACAGATGAATAGATAAACAAGGAGAGAGAGAGAGAGAGAGAGAGAGAGAGAGAGAGAGAGAGAGAGAGAGAGAGAGAGAGAGAGAGAAATACACGGAAGGTTAAGCCACACGCCAAGCAGTGATTTCCGCCGCCCGAGCATTTTGGCCGTCCGATGAGGGCCCATTGTTGCCTCGACTCTGGGCTTAATTCGGCTGTCAAACCGTTCCGGCCCGAATTTGAAACGTGGCCCACTCGCTTCCCCAAACACCACCCCCCACCACCCCCACCCCTTCTCCCCTCTCCCCAGAGAGAGAGAGAGAGAGAGAGAGAGAGGGAGGAGAGAGAGAGAGAGAGAAAGATGTGTGTTTAATACAGAGCATATGAAGAGGAGAGACGAAGTCAAGTCACGTCCGGCTTTGTGGCTGTTGAACGAGCCAATAAGGACGGGTCGGGATGATTGTGATGGAGGCGGCGGCGGCGGTGGTGGTGGTGGTGGTGGTGGGGCACTTTCATTCATGATTATTGTGGTCTTTTTATACTTCTGGGGTAGGGGAGTTTATTGGGATGGGGTTGCTAGGGGCTACACCTATCTATACCCATTACAATCGTCTAACTTCTATATTTTCTTCTTAAGGTTCTGGGAGTGTCTTATCGAATGGGATTCCTAGGCCTATACCCATATCTAGCTTCGTGAAAGCCTTACTGGATGGGGTTGCTAGGCCTATATACCCATCCATACCCATTACAATTATCTATCCTTCCCCTTCTTTTCTTCTTAAGGGTTTGGGAGTGTCTTATCGGATGGGGTTACTAGGCCTATACCCATATCTAGCTTCGTGAAAGCCTTACTGGATGGGGTTACTAGGCCTATATACCCATCTATACCCCTTACAATCGTCTACCCACTACCTTTTCTTCTTACGGTTTTGTGAAAGCCTTACTGGATGGGGGTACTAGGCCTATATACCCATCTATACCCATTTAAACCGTCTACCTTACCCCTTTTTTTTCTGAAGGTTTTGGGAGGGTTTTATTGGATGGGGTTCCGAGGCCTTGGATGGGGTTCCGAGGCCTATATTCACCCATGATCATTTCATCCCTTCCTACTCTCCTACGCTGTTTGCAACCCACAACAGTTGACCAATTACCAGGTACCCAATTCACTTTAGATCACCTATTCTTATTTACCCACCCCACAATATTAGTTGCAACCCACTAAACCAAGTCACAACCAAGTGCATCACGACCACATTGTTTGCAACCCACCATAACCAACTAACTACCAAGCACGTAAGTCACAAGTACTCAATAAAAAGACCAAAAGCATTCAGTCACCCACAGGGAATCGAACCCGTGACACTATTATATAATACCACTGGACCACTGAATGAATATAGAATTTAGACCACAGGCCAAGCACTGGGAGCTATGAGGTCATTCAGCTCTGAAAGATGAACTGAGAGTAGGTAGTCTGAAAGGTGTAACAGGAGGAAAACCTCAAAGCAGTTGCACTATGAATCAGCTGTTAGATGGAAGAGAGAGACTATGAGAGGAGGTACAGTAAAAGGAACTCTTATCTGAACATTATCTAAATGACCACTGCACTAAATGCGAGTTTCTTATCAGTTAACAAAAAAACAAAAAAATAAAAAAAAGGAAACGTGTTTCATTATTGTTTCAATTCGTTTTTGTTTCAGGTTCTTAACGTGTCATTATCTTCAGCTTTCTTATTTTCTTTGTAAGAAAACGAGGCGGTATCTTCTTATCTTAATGACGGTCGTGCTTAGTAATGGAGGGTAGGGTATCTTATTGCGCTTGTCGTGTTAATCGTAGAAGAACAAAAGAAATAAGCAAATATAAAAGGAAAGCAATGATAAAGAAAGAAGCAAAAAATAGAAAATAAAAAATAAAAAAATAATAATAAAAGAAAGAAATAAATATAAAACAAGAATCTTGATAAAACGAAGCGATTCTTTGCCTTGACGACCTAACCTGCAAGGCTTGTGTTTGGTGTAATGTATTTTTGTGATTACGTTCTTCGTAATTCTGTAATTTTGTTTGCATTTTGTTCTTGTCGATTTTGTCTCATTTGTGAATTCACGAGGCAAGGCCTTATCAATATTTTTTATTTTTGTTATATATATATATATATATATATATATATATATATATATATATATATATATATACATATATTATATAGATATATAGACAGAATATAGACAGATAAAGTGCGGACAAACAGACAAAACCGGCACAATAGTTTTTCTTCTTTTTTACAAAAAAATTAAAACCAATGGTAGGTTTTGAAAAGTATCTGTTAAAGTAATTCTGTCAGATTTTTCGTCATTTTCGCTTCATTAATATTTTGTTTAATGTAATTTAATATAAATTAGTTTTCATTATTCAAGTGCTATGCATTTTATCTCAATGGCCTGGTTGAAAAATAATAATAATAATAATAATAATAATAATAATAATAATAATAATAATAATAATAATAATAATTATAATAAACTTAATTTTCAATTATTCAAGTGTAAAGTATTTTATCTCAGTGGTCTGGTTAAATAATAATAATAATAATAATATAATAATAATAATAATAATAATAATAATAATAATAATAATAATAATAATAATAATAATAATAATAATAATAATAATCCTGTACCACAAATTATTGTCATTTTTCACATGATAATTGTGAAGATTCTGCTGAGTCATCCTCCATTACCATATCACAAACGTCGTATGAACCGATAATAACTGAAAACTTTCCTTTAATAAAAATTCGCAAACTACGAATTAATTTTCAAACTCTAAGATATTCTGACCTAAATTGTTTTCAGTTTTATCCTCTATGTTTTTATTCACCTTGTCAGATATTAATTCTCACCTAAACTATTTTTTCCAGTTTTATTCTCCATTTTCAGTTTTCTGCAAAAGAAAGCTATTGTGACGGTTTAGTCTGTCCGTCCACACTTTTTTCTGTCCGCCCTCAGATCTTAAAAACTACTACGGCTAGAGGGCTGCAAATTGGTATGTTGGTCATCCACCCTCCAGTCATCAAACGTACCAAATTGCAGCCCTCTAGCCTCAGTAGTTTTCATTTTATTTAAGGTTAAAGTTAGCCATAATCGTGCTTCTGGCAACGCAGCAACACAGGCTGCTACCACGGCCGACTGAGAGTTTCATGGGCCGCGACTCATACAGCATTAAACCGAGACCACTGAAAGATAGATAGATCAATTTTTCGGTGGCCTTGATTATACGCTGTAGCGTCTGTTCAGAAAACTCGATTGCGCCGAAGAAACTTCAGCGCATTTTTCACTTGTTTCATCTCCTGATTACATTTCATGTCGGTTTTGTTCTCTGTTTTGTTTTTATTTACCTTCCCATCAAATATTAATCTTCACTCTTCCTTTTCTAACTTAATTATCTTTGTAGCATCCAAGTTTGCAGACGATAGTTCCTTTACCCTCGGTAATTAAACTCGATTCTCGTTTTCAGTTTTAATTATGAAGTGATGAGATATGCATCCGACCATGTTTATTCTCAAGAATGTATAAACTGCAACATAATAAAACAAGAGGTAAGTATTTCATGCCATAAAACTACAACAATCATATTCTTTTTGTAATGTATCTTAAATCAGGTCATGACTATCACTTGCATCTGTTTTACTTGACTGTGAGGTTCTACAAGTGTATCCAAACAGCTGAAAAACATGTCATCAACTCACATACAAGTTGAAGACATGTCACCAACTCACAAACAAGTTGGATACATGTCATCAACTCACTAGCAAGTTGAATAAATGTCGTCAACTCACAAACAAGTTGAATTTCATGCCATCAAATCACACACAAGTTGAATACATGTCATCAACTCGCAAACAAGTTGAAAACATATCATTAACTCACAAAAAATGTTGAATACATGTCGTTAACTCACAAACAAGTTGAATACATGTCATCAACTCACAAACAAGTTGAATGCCTGTCATCAACTCACAAACAAGTTGAATACATGTCATCAACGCACAAACAAGTTGAATAAATGTCACCAACTCACAAGCAAGTTGAATACATGTCATCAACTCACAAACAATTTGAATACATGTCATCAACTCACAAAAAAAGTTGAATACATGTCATCAACTCACAAACAAGTTGAATACATGTCATCAACTCACAAACAAGTTGGATACAAGTCATCAACTCTCAAAAAATGTTGAATACATGTCATCCACTCACAAACAAGTTGAATACATGCCATCAATTCACAAACAAGTTGAATACATATCACCAACTTACAAAAAATGTTGAATACATGTCATCAACTCACAAAAAGGTTGAATACATGTCATCAGCTCACAAACAAGTTGAATACATGTCATCAACTCACAAAAAATGAAATACAAAGTTGTGGACATGTATTCAACTTGTTTGCAACGTGTATGCAATAAGATGCCCACTAGTACATATGACATCCAAGATGTTGACATGTATTCAACTAGTTTGTGACGTGTGTATGACAAGTTTCCAACATGTGTTTATGGCATATTTTTCTGCAGTGTGAACACGACCTCAGAACCTCACAGCCTCATAAAACAGACATGAATCCTTTCTGCTATGTCAGCAAGTTTATGTCTTCAGTCATTTAAACTGTGCTTTTCAAAACATCAAGGTATAATAACTTGAAATATGTCATGTTTCATCCATTTCTTTGTGTATGGACTCAAGCCATGCTTATTCCTAATCCTAGAACAGGTAACTTTAATTACTAATTTTGCTAATCACTACTCCGGCTTATTGAGACTTGAACAATCATAAAATTGGACAATAATTGAATTGATAAGTTCCACGCCATTCAGTATTATTTTCATGTTAGAACAAAACAAAACTTATTACTGAAACAACATCGCTCAGAAATTGCTACAGTAACTTTGTAGTGTAGTATGAAAAGATAATGCAATTAACATGATAAATAATCTATAATAATTATGTAATACCTGACTATCAAATTATTTATTAGAATTTCTCATTTCTATAAAGGATAATACTTGTACTGAACAGAGACATAGAGGTTAGGGCGTTTGAATCTTGTTTTGACCTTTTGTTATCAAATATTATCAATATTTATGAGCTAAATGACTTGGGATAACAAAGCGATTAACTGTAAGAGAATCGTGTTAATTTTTCCAAGATTTCTATTTGCATAAAACATATTCTATTATAATTCCAACAATATCAAAATGGAGTATTTCATGTGCATCAGGATAATATTACCCCAAGGCACCAACGTGTCAGTAAACTGCAAATGACATTGACAAGGGTTACATCAGGATAATATTACCCCAAGGCACCAACGTGTCAGTAAACTGCAAATGACATTGACAAGGGTTACATTGTTGTAAAAACGTGAACGATAATAATAGTTACAAATACAATCTCTTCGTCAATATACTTGATTTTTTTTATATCTAATTTCCGCCAGATGAGGAAAAATACATCATTTTGATTTGCTCTCCGACGTGGAATCAATATCCCATATTTCCTGCGTCAGAATAATCGTTCTTTCTTTTTCTATCTTTCATTAAATCTTCAGCTTGAAAACCCTTATGGACAGAGTCAACAGACTCTATGATAAACTCATGAGAGAGAGGCAAGGTGCAGGAAAAGGTGATAAATAAATAAATACGAGAAATAGAACATAGGAGGAACAGGAGAGAGAAGGAATGAATTTGCTCTTCGCTTTAAAATCTGAACCTCAAAAGTTCAAGCGAAGGTTCAATGCACGAGTTGCTATTCTAAAGCAACTCTCCTTGAGTTTTGCTAATTCATTTACATCTTCATCTATTTATCTATTTATTAATTAATCCTTTCTTTTCTAATACCTGATCTCTTTCTTCTGTATTCCCAATTACCTTCCGTTACTTCTTTCAAATGAAGACCATGTTCTTTGGAAGCTTGAATTTCAAGGCAGTGGCCCCTGTGGTGGGCATGTTCTGAATAATAATAATAATAATAATAATAATAATAATAATAATAATAATAATAATAATAATAATAATAATAATAATAATAATAACAATATAATAAATATTTGCAGATCAGAAGATTCTGCAATTGATCTAGGCAAACTATAATAATAATAATAATAATAATAATAATAATAATAATAATAATAATAATAATAATAATAATAATAATAATAAATATCTGAAGATCGGAAGATTCTACAATTGATCCAGGCAAACTATAATCATAATAATAATAATAATAATAATAATAATAATAATAATAATAATAATAATAATAATAATAATAATAATCTTTGGAAGCTTGAATTTCAAGTCAATGGCCCCTGTGGTGGGCTTGTTCCGTATGAATAGGGTTCATCTTTGATTAATAATAATAATAATAATAATAATAATAATAATAATAATAATAATAATAATAATAATAATAATAATAATAATCAGGAAATTTAAATAATAATGATACTGAATTATTATTATTATTATTATTATTATTATTATTATTATTATTATTATTATTATTATTATTACTATTATTACTATCAATATTATTATTATTATTTGTTTAGAAAATACACCATCCTCAGTTAAATCGCCTTCAACTCAGATACATTTAGAATAATTGATATATGAAATATATTATTTCAGGTAGATTGACCTTGACTCGCTCAGAAATTGAAACATTTTTTGGCCCAAAGCTTAGGGTTAATCCTCAGAATTACGCAAAAATCATTTTGCATTTTGCCGGGATTAAACCTGTTCAGATCTTATGGATTTATTTTTCACATAGGGCAGAGATTTCTTTATGGACATTACGTAGTGTTTTATACACACGCACACACACACACACACACACACACACACACACACACACACACACACACACACATATATATATATATATATATATATATATATATATATATATATATATATATATATATATATATATATATATATATATGTGCATGTGTTGAAGAATTATATGTATTTATATTTATCAAGTTCAAATTAGGTGATCTCTCCTATAACTAAAATGATATATATATATTTATATATATATATATATATATATATATATATATATATATATATATATATATATGTATATATATATAATGTGTGTGTATATATATACTGTATGTTTGTATGTATGTATGTGTATATAATATTGTATATATATATATATACATAGAATATTAATTTCCATAGATTAATGAAAAAATAACATACATGGAAAAAAAAATGCGGAGTACTTATTTCATTTCAGTTCTATACGTTAGCTACTAGAAAAAAAATCCTTTGAAATATAGTAAATAATAATTTTTTCCTCATACGACGCTTGGAATTTTTTTTTAACATCTATCAACGTTAATTTCCGTTTATGAAAAACATTTATATCTGTAAAAACTTCAGTCCCTTGAAGCAATACATTTCTTTTTCATTTTAACTCCAGAATAAATAAATAAATAAATGTATAAATGGAATTTTTTTCCAGAAGTGCTCGCATCTCTAAATGTGATGAAAGGGCTGAAGTAATCTAGATCATATTTCTTTTAAAATGTATTCCAAAAACAATATTCTCCGATCTAAAACTGTTCAATCCTTGCACAGATCTTACGCAGAACGGTAAATAAAAAATCTAGTGAATGAACGTTTTTCTCAAAATTACAAAAAAAAAAAAAAAAATTCAGATTTGAACCGCTTCATTTCTTGAACAGATCTTACCCAGGACAATAAACAGAGAAGTCTAATTTATGAAAATTTAACAGAATTCTATATAATTTTTCTTTTACAATTAGGATTACGATATGATTAGACTTCTGTCTGATATATCACAGAAAAAACATTCTCAGACTTGGACCTGTTCAATCCTTGAACAGATCTTACCCACAACAATGAATAAAGAAGTCTACTACATGAAAATTCCACTCATATAATAAATAACAGAATTCTATATCATTTTTCTTTTACAATTAGGATTATAAAATGATTAAATTTCTGTCTAATGTATTACAGAAAAAACATTCTTCTGTTTCAACCTGTTCAATCCTTGAAACGATCTTAACCAGAACAATGAATAAAGAAGTAAAGAAGTCTAATATATGAAAATTCCACTCAAATAACAAATAACGGAATTCTACATAAGTTTCTTTTTCAGTTAGGATTATAAAATGATTAAATTTCTGTCTACACATAAAAAAACATTCTCAGATTTGGACCTGTTCAATCCTTGAACAGATCTTACCCACAACAATCAATAAAGAAGTCTACTACATGAAAATTCCACTCATATAATAAATAACAGAATTCTATATAATTTTTCTTTTACAATTAGGATTATAAAATGATTAAGTTTATGTCTACACACAAAAAATAGTCTTCTGTTTGAACCTGTTCAATCCTTGAAATGATCTTACTCAGAACAATGAATAAAGAAGCCTAATATATGAAAATGTAACAGAATTCTATATAATTCTTATTTTACAATTAGGATTATAAAATGATTAAATTTCTGTCAACACACAAAAAATATTCTTCTGTTTGAACCTGTTCAATCCTTGAAATGATCTTACTCAGAACAATGAATAAAGAAGCCTAATATATGAAAATGTAACAGAATTCTATATAATTTTTATTTTACAATTAGGATTATAAAATGATTAAATTTCTGTCAACACACAAAAAATATTCTTGTGTTTGAACCTGTTCAATCCTTGAACAGATCTTGCCCAGAATAATGAATAAAAAAGTCTAATATATGAAAATTCCACTCATATAAGAAATAACAGACGGACTACATCAGATTCCACCTCCCCCCCACAAACTTTCTATAACCACCCCGAGCTCATTATCAACCACTTCTATTCTCATCGTTGGGGGGGGGGGGGAGCAAACAAGGCATTTTGCATGATTTGCCCATTACAATAATGAATGACTCCGCTCGGGGAAATTCTGTGTACACGTATGGCGGGCGGGGGGGAAGGAAGGTTGGGGGAGGAGGGGGGGCTGGGACCCCTGGCAAAACACAGGTCCCGTTTGGTCGTGATTACTTCATTATTCTCTTCCCCGAAATCCGATTCTGACGACGCGGTGATTTCCGTTCACGGGACTCGTCATTGTTGTAAGCCAGGTCAGATGGACTCTAGGATTTCAGATGATTGATTGATGGGGTAATGTTATAGTGTGTGTGTCTCCGCATGGCGAGTTCATTAGGTCTGTTTGGGTGGAATGTGCTACAGCGACATACATCTTCTCCAATCTTCTCTACCTGACGTACTTGTTTTTTTGTTTTCTGCGAAAGAAAACTATTGTGACGGCTTTGTCTGTCCGTCCGGGCTTTTTCTGTCCGCCCTCAGATCTTGAAAACTATTGAGGCTAGAGGGCTGCAAATTGGTATGTTGATCATCCACCCCCCAACCATCAAAAATACAAAATTGCAGCCCTGTAGCCTCTCATTACTTTTTATTTTATTTAAGTCTAAATTTAGCCATAATCATACTTCTGGCACCGCTATGGGTACCAACAACACAGGCCACCACCGGACCGTGGCTGGAAGCTTCATGGGCCACGGCTCATACAGCATTACACACTGTACAGAAAACTCGATTGCACCGAAAAAATTTCGGCGCATTTTTTACTTGTTTTTTTCCATGCTACACGAGGTAGGCTGCTCCAATCATAGTATGTCATTTTCTAAGTATCAAGTTCAATATTGCTCAATTTACTAAGAATTCGATCTTGGCTACACTTAAATGTGGAGTAGTTTGCCTGGATCAGTTGTAGAATCTTCTGGTCTTCAAATATCTATTATTATTATTATTATTATTATTATTATTATTATTATTATTATTATTATTATTATTATTATTATTACTCAAAACATGGCCGCCAGGCCACTGACTTGAAATTCAAGCTTCCAAAGAATTATTATTATTATAGTTTGACTAGATCAGTTGTAGAATCTTCTGATCCCCAAATATTTAATATATTATTATTATTATTATTATTATTATTATTATTATTATTATTATTATTATTATTATTATTATTATTTGCCTTGATCAGTTGTAGAATCTTCTGACCTCTAAATATTTATTATTATTATTATTATTATTATTATTATTATTATTATTATTATTATTATTATTATTATTATTATTATTATTATTAATCAAATATGAACCCTATTCATATGGAAGAATCCCACCACAGGGGTCGCTGACCTGAAATTCAAGCTTCCAAAGAATATTATGGTGTTCATTTGAAAGAAATTCCAAAAATATAATAGGAAATACAAGAAGAAGGGATTAGTTATCAGAGAAGAAAAAAATAAATTAACAAATTCATGAATAAAGAGATAAAAAATGTAAGTAAATTATAAAATACTACGAGAATTGTTTTAGACAGTTAATGCATTGGCCCTTGGTCTGAACCCTTAATAATAATAATAATAATAATAATAATAATAATAATAATAATAATAATAATAATAATAATAATAATAAAGACGCATTTTTAGCGCAGTTAAATGAACGACATTTCCCAAAAGATTGACGCAAAAATATTCTATAATTCCTTTAGAAATTCGCCCTCGAATAATAATAATAATAATAATAATAATAATAATAATAATAATAATAATAATAATAATAATAATAATAATAATAATAAATGCATTTTAGCGCAGTTAAATGAATGACATTTTCCACATGATTAACGTAAGAATATTCTATAATCCCTTTGTAAATTTGTCTTCGAATAATAATAATAATAATAATAATAATAATAATAATAATAATAATAATAATAATAATAATAATAATAACGCATTATTAGTGCTGTTAAATTAATGTTAGTTCAAAAAGGATTAACGCAATAACATTCAATAATTCCTCTAGAAATCCGCCGCCGAATGTCCAAGCGAAAAGTAAACATCACAAAACTCAAGCGTAGCAGCAATTCCGCAACGCGAGTAATACGCAATAATGAAACGCAAAACTCAATTCCATTCACAAAATCCCCCTCCCAAACTCCCTGCAACAAGAAATCCCACGGCGGGGAGTTTATCGCCTGATTCAAAGCTCGTTGTTCCTGTAAACACTCTGACGACGCGAGCTTCAATAGAATACAAAAAGGATACAAAATAATACAAAAAAAAAAAAAAAGGGAACCTCTTTACGCGCAGGGGTGATAGATAGGGAACGAGAGAGCCAACGCCATCTATTGATCTGCCGCTTCAACAAGCGTGGTCTGCTACTGGACGCTGGAGCACTCACGTTCGTGGCCCCCCTGTTTTAGGGCTGGAGTACAGGGCTTTTTCGTGAGTTGCTGGACTTTATAGTCCTCTTCAAGACATTTCAGTCCTCTTTAAGACCTTTCAGTCCTCTTTCAGACTTTACAGTCCTCTTCCAGGGTGTCCGGGGTTATAAAGACCTTGTTGGCAAGGGGTTATAATAGCTGTTCGTTCACAGAGAATCGAAGCTATGCATTATATATTAATTTTTTTCCTGTGCATCTCAGGGCCTTTTCATGAGTTGCTAGGCCTTATAGTCCACTACCAGACCTTTCAGTCCTCTTTCAGGGCTTTCCAGGGTTATAAGGGACTTGTTGGCAAGGGTTATAATAGCTGTTAGGTCTCCGGGAATCGAAGCTATGTCTTATATATTCATTTTTTTTCTGTTCGTCTCAGGGACCTTTCACGAGTTGGTAGACCTTATATCCCTCTTCTAGGGCTTTCAGGGTTATAAAGGGCATATGGGCAAGGGGTTATAATAGCTGCTAGCTCTCCGGGAGTCGAAGCTATGCAATATATATTAATTTTTTTCTGTTCGTTTCAGGGACCTTTTCACGAGTTGGTAGACCTTATATCCCTCTTTCAGGCCTATCAGGGTTATAAAGGGCATGTGCGTAAGGGTTATAATAGCTGCTAGGTCACCGGGAATCGAAGCTATGCAATATACATTAATCTGTTGTCCATCTGTTTATATCTAGTCATCTAGACGCACAGACTGCCTTAACCAGATTGTGGGATGGAAATTATTATCATTAATAATAACCTTATTTCCCCGCTAAGAAACCGACGAGGAATGGAGTATTACAAAAATGATGTTCTGAGAACAATAAATGCATGGGATTCTCTATGGGTAACATTTATAAAACGTATCAAATACACCTGTATTTAATAGAGTTGTATTCAAATCACGAAATGCTGTAACGCTGAATATCACATTAATTTTTATTTTTCTACCACAAAACCGACTAGGGATAAAGCATTAAAGGGCAATATTACTGAGAACAGTGAGTGCATGGGATTCTACATGGATGGAATATATAAAATGTATATTAAATACAACTGTATTTAATACAGTAATTTTATTTTTCTACCACAAAACCGACGAGTGATTAAAGTATGAAAAAACAACAACACTGAGAATAAAAAGTTCATGGATAAATTTATAAAACGTATTAAATACAACTGTATATTTAATACAACAGTGTTCAAACCTAGAAGAGCAGTAATATGGAATGTCATATTAATTTTATTTTTCGACAACAAAACCGACGACATGGAAAAAATATTACAAAATATATTAAATACAACTGTATTTATTACAGTAGTATTCAAATCATGATTGATTGATTGAATCACGGGCACTAAAACTGGCGTCCCAACTTCTAGGTTATCGACGCCGTAATGAAATTAAATAGAAACTAAAAAAAATAAACACATAGATAAATTGAAGAGGAGTTTGACTAGAAGTATCTAAATATAAAGAGTATTGTTATATAACATTGTAAATTTCACTCAATATCTCACGAAAGAACGAGTATAAAATGCGTCGAAGTGTCCTCGGCGCAATCGAGTTTTCTGTAAAGCGTATAATCAAGGCCACCGAAAATAGATCTATCTTTCGGTGATCTTGGTATAATGCTGTATGAGCCGCGGCCCATGAGACTTTAACCACGGCTAGGTGGTGGCCTGGCCTACATCGTTGCCAGAAGCACGATTATGGCTAATTTAACCTTAAATAAAATAAAAACTACTGAGGGTAGAGGGCTGCAATTTGGTATGTTTGATGATTGGAGGGTGGATGATCAACATACCAATTTGCAGCCCTCTAGCCTCAATAGTTTTTAAGATCTGAGGGCGGACAGAAAAAGTGCGGACAGAAAAAAGTGTGGACAGAATAAAGTGCGGACAGAAAATAGTGCGGACAGAAAAAAGTGCGGACGGACAGACAAAGCCAGGACAAAAGTTTCTTTTTACAAAAAACTAGAAACGAACCATTATGACAAATACAAAAAATAGTAAAGCAATATTTCACTTAATGAAAGAGCATCAGCAGAACTCATACTATGTACCACCACCCCTTTGTGTTTCGTTTTAAAAGCTCCCAGTTTCTCTACAAGTAATTACCATTTGCCCTTTCCGCTCCGTACACCCTGCCCTTTCATTTTCGCTGCAGTGAATGCCGTAATACGCATTTTCTTTTTATTGAATGCAACTCTGACTATGCTTTTAATTGCTTCTGTAAGGCTTGCACGTCCACTTGAAAGCTATTTATATTATTATTATTATTATTATTATTATTATTATTATTATTATTATTATTATTATTATTATTATTACGCACCATTTTCACATCCATTTGAAAACTCCTATTATTATTATTATTATTATTATTATTATTATTATTATTATTATTATTATTATTATTATTATTATTCAGAGGATGAAACCTATTCACAGGGAACGATCCCAGAAAGGCCACTGACTTGAAATTCAAGCTTCCAACGAATTTTATTATTATTATTATTATTATTATTATTATTATTATTATTATTATTATTATTATTATTATTATTATTATTATTATTCAGAAGACGAAACATTCATAAGGAACACTGACTTGAAATTCAAGCTTCCAAAGAATATCATTTTGTTCATTTGAAAGAATTAACAGAAAGAATTGCGAAATACAAAAGGAGAGATCAGTTTAAAAAACGAAAAAACAAAATAAATGAACACATCAATAAATAAATAGATGAAATTTTAACAAAATGATAAAATGCAAGGTAATATTTAAAACCAAAATGAAGAGCTAGAAAAGTGTTGTTGATTATAAAAGAGAATTCATTTTGCCGACCGGCCGAGTGACAAGTGAGTGTTTTATGTGATGCGAAATATTCAGCGGCTAATGAAGAATTTGTATTCATGGCAAAGCGTCGGGAATAACAAACAAATCGAGTTTTCTGTACAGCGTATAATCAAGGACACCGTATGAGCCGCGGGACATGGAACCTTAACCACGGCTCGGTGGTGGCCTGGCCTATATCGTTGCCAGAAGCGCGATTATGGCTAACTTTAATCTTAAATAAAATAAAAACTACTGAGGCTAGAGGGCTGCAATGTGGTATGTTTGATGATTGGAGGGTGGGTGATCAACATACCAATTTGCAGCCCTCTAGCCTCAGTAGTTTTTAAGAGCTGAGGGCGGACAGAAAAAGTGCGGACAGAAAAAAGTGCAGAAAGAAAAAGTGCAGACAGAAAAAAGTGCGGACAGAAAAGTGCGGAAAGAAAAAAAGTGTACAAAAAAAAGTGCGGCCAGAAAAGTGCGGACAGAAAAAAGTGCAGACAAAAAAAGTGTGGACGGAAAAAAGTGCGGATAGAATAAAGCGCCAGCAGAAAAAAGTGCGGACAGAAAAAAGTGCGGACAGAAAAAAAGTGCGGACAAAAAAAGTGTGGACAGAAAAAAGTGCGGACAGAAAAAAGTGTGGACAGAAAAAAGTGCGGACAAAAAAAGTGCGGACAGAAAAGTGCGGACAGAAAAAGTGCGGACAGAAAAAAGTGCGGACAGAAAAAAGTGCGGACAGAAAAAAGTGTGGACAGAAAAAAGTGCGGACAGAAAAAAGAGCAAACGGAAAAAAAATTGCGGACAGAAAAAAAGTGCGGACAGACAGAGAAAGCTGGCAAAATAATTTCCTTTTACAGAAAACTAAAAATGGAGATTAATATTTACTGATGAGTTCCAGCGAGTTGCGTTTGTTTTATGACGCTAGTTAAAATATCACATTACTGAAGAAGATTAATGGTTTGCGAAGGGCGTGATATTATTATCCAAAATATATATTTCCTCAACGTCTTGTGATGGATTACTTGAAGTAACTGTCCTCAGACTGGATAATACTTGAATATTTTTGGTAAAGAACTTTTCCCTAAATAAACCGACCTGACTTTTTAGTTTTCTGTAAACGAAAACTATTGTGCCGGCTTTGTCTGTCCGTACGCACTTTTTCTGTCCGCACTTTTTTCTATTTGCATTTTTTCCTGTCCGCACTTTTTCTGCCCGCACTTTTTTCTGTTAGCACTTTTTTCTGTCCGCACTTTTTTCTGCCCGCACTTTTTTCTGTCCGCACTTTTTCCGTCCGCCCTCAGATCTTAAAAACTACTGAGGCTAGAGGGCTGCAAATTGCTATGTAGATCATCCACCCTCCAATCATCAAACGTACCAAATTGCAACCCTCTATCCTCAGTAGTTTTTATTTTATTTAAGGTTAAAGTTAGCCATAATCGTACAGCAATATACCGAGACCACCGAAAGATAGATCTATTTCCGGTGGCCTTGATTATACGCTGTAGCGGCTGTACAGAAAACTCGATTGCGCCGAAGAAACTCCGGCGCATTTTTTACTTCTTTATTCGCGAAATGGATAGAGAGAGGAAATTAAAACCGTGAGCCTTCCCGTGAAAATCTCGTATGCATTTAAACACGTCAAGAAATACGAGTGGAAATTCTAGTTTCAATTAACATCAAATTTTGAAAGATGATCTTAATCCAAGGGTAGAGGAAATGGTACAATCGGGATAAAATGCAAAAACAAAAATAAGGCATCTGTTGGTTGCATCAGCTGAAAACATTCTCTGATATCACTAAGACTCTTAAAAATACAACGAATGAACAATACATTGTGGTTGTGAATAACGGTTATAAAACAACCAACAAGATTCATTGTGGTTGTTAATAATGATTATGAAACAACCTGCAAGAGTTCATCAATGTGAAAATTATTGACGTTCTTTGAGACAACAAACATCAAAGTTACGAATTCTCTTAAAACCATAATGAATTAACAAATCACTGTTGCTACCAATACTGTTTATATACGAACCTCCTAAATTTTGGAAATTTGAACATTATTGGCGTTTCTTGATACAAACATAAAAGTTACTAATTCTCTTAAAACTAGAAACGAATTCAATAAATCATTGTATCTATTAATGCTTATTAAACAGCCTGCTAGGGTTTTACAATGCGAAAATTATTGACGTTCCTTTAGACAAAAAACATAAAAATTACGAATTCTCCTAAAACTATAATGAATTGAAGTCATTGTGGCTAATAATGATGCTTACATAACACGCATCAGTGTCTCGTCATTATGACAATTATTGACATTCTTGAAACAAAAAACATAAAAATTAACAGTTCTCTTCAAACTATAATGAATTACAAAATAATTGCGGCTTATAATGATGCTTATAAAACAAGCATCAAGGTTCTATCATTATTAAAAGTAGTGATGTTCCATTAGACAAAAAACATAAAACTCACGAATTCTTTTAAAACTATAATGAATTACATACAATGTGGTTAATAATGATGGTTATATAGCATATTTTCTTAAACTATAATGAATTAAAAATACAATGTGGTTATTAATAATGGTTATAAAACAAATTTTCTTACAACTATAATGAATCAAAAACACAATGTGGCTATTAATGATGGTTATACAGCAACTCTTCTTAAAACTATAATGACTCAAAAAGTCATTGTAGCTATCAATACTGCTTATCAAATAACCAACAAAACTCTATCAATGTTAAAATTATGTACGTTCCTTCAGACAAAAAACATGAAACTTACGAATTCTTTTAAAACTATAATAAATTAACTACATTGCAACTATCAATACTGCTCAGAAAACAAATTTTCTTAAACCTATCCTCAATTAAAAAGTCATTGCAACTATCAATACTGCTCATAAACCAACCAACAAGCCTCCATCAGTGTTAAAATCATTGATGCTTCTTTAGACAAAAAAAAAGGGAAAAAACACTAAACCCACGAATTCTGTGAGGTCCCATCTTCGTCACAGGCTCTGGCCGGCCAGAGGAGGACCTGAAGCAAACAATATGACGTCTGGGAATGCAATTTCATTAGCGCTCTCTCGCCCTGTCTGTGACTCACAATTCCGTTTTTTTGTTTGGCTGAATAATTACCTCGACATTCCCGTAATATGTTGCTTCTGATATCAAGTAAATGATTAGTTTTCAGTTTCCTGTAGAAGGAAACTATTGTGCCGGCTTTGTCTGTCCGTCCGCGCTGTATTCTGTCTGTCCTCACATTTTAAAAACTACTGAGGCTACAGGGCTGCAAATTGGTATGTTGATCATCCACCCTCCGATCATCAAACATACCAAATTGCAGCCCTCTAGCCTTAGCAGTTTTTATCTTATTCAAGGTTAACGTTAGCCATGGATCGTGCATCTGGCAGCGCTTTCCGGAGGTGTAGCTGAGAGTTTCATACAGCATTATACTGGGTAAGAAAACTCGATTGCCGAGTTTCCTGTACAGCGTATAATCAAGGCCACCGAAAATAGATCTACCTTTCGGTGATCCCGATATAATGCTGTATGAGCCGCGGCCCATGAAACTCTCAGCCGGCAGTGGTGGCCTGTGTTGTTGCGTTGCCAGAAGCACGATCACAAACCTTAAATAAAATGAAAACCACTGAGGCTAGAGGGCTGCAATTTGGTATGTATGATCATTAGAAAGTGGATGATCAACGTACCAATTTGCAGCCCTCTAGCCAGTAGTTTTTAAGATCTGAGGGCGCACGAACAGACAAAGCAACCTCAATAGTTTCCTGTTACGGAAAACTAAAAATGATCGTTATAAAAACGTGACTTAATTAAGCTATGTCTGTGTATACAGTATTAAATTTTGGAGAAATGTGACGATAAATATTCTGAAAATAGATATTAAGTTCTAGGTTTCCAGCGTCTAAAAACCTAGAAGTGGATATTTATTACAAGAATATATTTCCTCGCATTTCTCCACACTTTAATACTGTAGACACACAAAGCTAACTTTAATTAAGCAAGACTTTTTATAGCGATTAGTATTTATCATTATAACGATTCTATTCTGTCTGTTTCTTACGTAAAACTAATCACTTACACAACCTACGCCAGCTTAACATTAGACGTAATATTATAGGAATGTTGAAATGAGATAAAATCCGCTCTTAAAATAAATATTCACTTGTAGGTTTTTAGAAGCTGGAACAAATAGCAGCTGTCAGTCACCTAACATCAAAAGTCTTCTGCACCTGACAACAAGATTTCACGAATTATGACAACAAAGGAACTACGAAACAACTGCTATAAAAATGCTTACTTAATTTACGTCACTTCTGTGTATTTACAGTACTGAAGACTGGAGAAATTCAATGATATATATTCTGAAAAAGAATACTCACTTCTAGGTTTCCAGAACCTGTGACCAGAACCAGTTACCAGTCACCTAATACCCAAGGTCTTCTGTACCTGACAACAACATTTCACGAATTATGACAACAAAGGCGCTTTCAAACGCCCTCTGTCAATCTTCCCTTGAACTCCAACTTCAGGAGAGCGGTGACAGTAACACGGGCTGACTTCAGTTATGGGCGAGGCAGCTGAAGTATAAAGCTCCCAATAATGGCATTTGACAACAGGAGGGTTGGAAGTCATCTGAAAGCCTGCTGTATGGGAGAGGAGGGGTATCATCTTGTGATATCCTGGCGATATTTTGGGGATATCAATAGGGTATTTTGGGGATATCTCGGGGATATCAAGAGGATATCCTGAGGATATTTTGGGGATATTCTGGGGATATCAAAAGGGTATTTTGGGAATATTCTGGGGATATCTTGGGTATATCCTGGGGATATTTTGGGGATATCAAAAGGGTATTTTGGGGATATCTTGGAGATATCAAGAGGATATCTTAAGGATATTTTGGGGATATCAAAAGGGTATTTTGCGGATATATTGGGGATATATTGGGGATATCAAGAGGATATCCTGGGAATATTTTGGGGATATCAAATGGGGATTTTGGGGGTATCTTGGGGAGATCCTGGGGATATCAAGAGGATATCTTGGGGATATCAAAAGGTATTTTGGGGATATTTGGGGAGATCCTGGGGATATCAAGAGGATATCCTGGGGATATTTTGGGGATATCAAAAGGGTACTTCAGGGATATTTTCGGGATATATTGGGGATATCAAAAGGGTATTTTGGGGATACCTTGGGGATATCAAGATGATATCTTAGGGATATCCTGTGATATCTTGGGTTATCTTGTGATAATTATCTTGGGGATATCAAGAAGATAATTATCTTGGGGATATCAAGAGGATATCTTGGAGATATCACAAAGCTAATGGATACTCTCTAAGATCACGACGAAATGCGGGCAGAAGCAGAGGGTTAATCACTGAGCCAATCCTCCTTTACGGAAGTAAGGTTGCTGAAAACGACTGACGGAAAGAAACTGTTTAGCTAGTGTATGCGGAGACTGGGAAACGCAAGGGTACAAAGAAGAAGCGATAAAAGGGTGGAATTGTTTAAGATGGTTCGGTTTTGTGTGGAGAATGGGTTTGAGGAAGCAGAGGAAACGCAAGGGGTACAGAGAAGAAGCTATAAAAGGGTGGAATTGTTTAAGATGGTTCGGTTATGTGTAGAGAATGGGGTTGAGGAAGCAGAGGAAACGCAAGAGTACACAAAAGAAGCGATAAAAGGGTGGAATTGCTTAAGATGGTTCGGTTATGTATAGAGAATGGGTTTGAGGAAGCAGAGGAAACGCAAGGGTACACAGAAGAAGCAATAAAAGGGTGGAATTGTTTAAGATGGTTCGGTTATGTGTAGAGAATGGGGTTGAGGAAGCAGAGGAAACGCAAGAGTACACAAAAGAAGCGATAAAAGGGTGGAATTGTTTAAGATGGTTCGGTTATGTGTATAGAATGGGATTGAGGAAGTAAAAGGGATAATCTCTGAGCCAATCCTCCTTTATGGTAGTGAAGAAGGTTGATGAAAGTTATTGACAGAAAGGAATTGTTTCTTATATATATATATATATATATATATATATATATATAATATATATATATATATATATATATATATATATATATATATATATATATATATATATAATAGCAACATTACCACGCCTTAGCACTCAAATCCAGATCCCAGCCACCGACCATGATACAAACTCGGTATGGAATCAATAACCATTTCCTGAACACTTGCCATCCCGGGTACTTTGTGTTCCTGGCTCTCTTCAAGCAAAGAAAGACAACTCTCTCTCTCTCTCTCTCTCTCTCTCTCTCTCTCTCTCTCTAGCTAGAGAGAGAGAGAGAGAGAGAGAGAGAGAGAGAGAGAGAGAGAGAGACTCTGACTCCAGATCACTCCCGTATGGCATCAAATCAAATCATATGTTCCCTCAGCGCTCCTCATCTGATTCGCTGCACGTCCGTCGTATATGTGAGCGTATGTGCGTGTGTGCGCGCGCGCGTATGTTTGTTTGTTTGTGTGCATGTGCTGGTGGACTGGTTCTGATGGTGGGCTTGTCCCCGCCTTCTTTTCTGTAGCTACAAGACCGGGAAATGTAGAAGAAGAAGAAGAAGAAACGCAGGTGGGGCAAGGGGAGATATTCTGAAGGCGTTTCTTTGCTCTGTCAGTGATATTGGTGTAAAGGGTCTTCTTTTGGGGGGGAGGGGGGGGAGGGGGGAGGGGAGAAGGCGTTTGGTATGTGATTCTGTTTTTGTTTTGGAGGGTTCAGGAGAGTGGGGAGATATGGTGGGTGAATATGTATGTATGTATATAAATATATATGGACAGTATATGTGCATATGTATATTATATATATATATACATGTTATACCGTTTTAACATTATCTGTAAATACCAAACAAATTGAAAAAAAAAACTATCCTAATTTGGCCTGACCTCTTCAACTGTGACGCCACAATCTTTCCCTTTTTTTTTTTTTTTTTTGACAATACCCTCGCCAACCACTTAACTGCCTCGACTTCCAAGATAATCTCTGATCATTATCATCGATGATTATTAAAAAAAAATTAATATCATTCTTTCGCGGGAATGTCATTTGTAATTTGGGACGTAAAAATAGACGACGGAAAACAAGCGGCCGGGGGGGGGGGAGCACCCTCAACTTTCGGAAACCGGATCTCTTCTTATTGCCTGCTGTTAAAATGTCAGATGCACTTTTTAATTTTTTTTAATAAGTGCATGGTAACTTGGATGATTTTTAGAGAGTCTTTTTATTTATCTATTTATATATTTATTTGTTTACCTATTTATTTATTTGTCTATTTGTGCCTACTCATTAATCTATTTTCTACTTCTGTTAAAATGTCAGGAGGACTTCTTGATTTTCTTTTGTGTTTTTTGTAATAAGTCGATGGTAAACTTAGACAATCTTTGGAGAGTTTATTTCTTTATTCATTCATTTATGTAGCTATTTATTTATCTATTTATTTATTTGTCTATTTGTGTCTACTCATTAATCTATTTTCTACTTCTGTTAAAATGTCAGGACGACTTCTTGATTTTCTTTTGTGTTTTTTGTAATAAATCGATGGTAAACTTAGACAATCTTTGGAGAGTTTATTTCTTTATTCATCTACGTAGCTATTTATATATCTACCTATTTATTTATTTATTTAATTCTGACTTATGACCATAAATCAGTTTTGAACCCAAGCTAGAATGCAAAATTTTCAGGAGCGGCGTGTGAGAATGTCTAGTCATTTTGATTTTTTTCATTTTTGTATTTTTTTTAATAAGCATATGGTAACTTGGAGAATTCATTGTTTATCTATTTATTTATCTGTTTATTCCTCCATTATATTTCCTTCTTTATTTATGCATTTATTTATTTTCGCTTCTAACCATTAATCCCTTTTTGAACCCAAAGCAGAAATTATATTTTGACTTTTTATATCTTTTTAATAACCGCATAGTTACCTAATAAAAATATTCATATAATCTACTTATTAATAAATCGATTAATTGATTAATTTACTTAATTACTTCTAACTATAAATACTTTTTGAGGCAAACCAAAAAATTATATTTTTGTTGTTGGTTGTTGGAATATTTATCGATCACACTATTTACTTTTTTAATGTAATCTTTTTCAAATAAGCTAAATGACAACTTATAGTCTCTAGAAATTTAATTGATCTTATCTTTAATATTTTCTTAATTGTTACTATAAATAATTTCTGAAGCAAAGCCAGAATGATATTCTAAGGAATGGCGTGTATGCCTTCGATAAAATAAATCATTTAAATTATATAAAAAATGCTGATTTGAATTCTTTTTTATATTAAACATATACATGATTTATTTCCCTGAAATCAGTTTATTTACAGTTTCAGGTAAGCATAGATTCCCTCTCAGGTAACCCAACAATGCTATATATGAATTGAATTAATTAAACTGAATGTAGAGTTTAGGCCAAATTGTCAAGCACTGGGACCTATGAGGTCATTCAGCGCTGAAAAGGAAATTGAGAGTAAAAAGGTTTGAAAAGTGTAACAGTTGCACTATGAAATATTTGTTAAGAGAAGGTGGATAGCAAGATGGAAGAAAGAGAATATGAACGGAGGTACAGTAAAAGGAATGAAAGGGGTTGCAGCTAGGGGCCATAAGGAAGGGACGCTTGCAAAGAACCTTTAGTAACGCCTACAGTACACCGCATGAGGTGCACTGACGGCACAGCCAACAAAGAGTCTTATATGCGTTTGATTCGCCTTGAATCCAACTCTTGCTGATTCTGACCTATATTAGGAATAATCCCGGAACAGTTTTGGATTCTTAGAGAATATCTGTTCTAAGGATTCCGCTAAAATTGAATTCTGTGTTATGCAAACCAGGAACGCCATATACGGAATCCCAATTAGCGCACAGAATGAAAATCTTTCAGCTCATTCTGAATCACATTCATGTTCCCAAGGAAATGAATGGTGAATGATGAATGATATGGAAAATAGGTCAGTATACTGAATAGAAGAAATGTTGTTGTTTATAAGCAATGTTAATCCAATTTTGTCATCTTGAGTACGTAGGCTATCTCTCTCTCTCTCTCTCTCTCTCTCTCTCTCTCTCTCTCTGTATGTATTTATATATACATACATACATACATACATATATATATATATATATATATATATATATATATATATATATATATATATATATATATATACATAAATGTAAGCCAAAATGTGGTGTGCAAGACTGCTCTCTCTCTCTCTCTCTCTCTCTCTCTCTCTCTCTCTCTCTCTCTCTCTCTCTCTCTCTCTCTCTCTCTCTCTCTCTCTATATATATATATAATATATAGTATATATATATATATATATATATATATATACAGCATATAAATATATGTACTATATATCCACATATATACATACATTAATACATACATACATACATACACAGCACAGTACATCAGTAGACTCACACGAATAAAAGTGAGAAAAACATCTGAGAACCAGAATAAAACAAAGAAAATAAACAATACAGTTTCGAACCGCGTTTCCCTAATTCCCTTAGTCACTTACTCATTCACGCAACGCCCCCACGAATAAATTCAGATTCACCTCTCAAGGAGATGAGACAATTTAACCATATGAAATTTGAATATCACCTCCTACCTCCCGTGGGGTGGGTCAATTTCTTCCCTTCATTGCTGACTGGCGAATCCTTCTACCAAAGGTAACTGGGATAAAGGGTTAAAAAAAAAAAAGGTTCTAGTTTTCTGTAAAAGAAAACTCTGTCTGTCCGCCCCTTAGATCTTAAAAACTACTAAGGCT
>JANJGK010000010.1:51424029-51429558 GCA_039081455.1 Macrobrachium rosenbergii | reverse complement strand
AAACCAGGCCAAGGTTCGAAACCTGCCGGGGGCGAAGCACTTATCGATTATGATTCCGCTTGGGTGTAAATTCTTCCCAAGGTACAGTGAATTCTATACCTATACTGAATGATATTTGTGGCTGATGACTTATAAATATATATTTACATATACTTAGTGAGAGAGAGAGAGAGAGAGACTGAGGAGAGAGAGAGAGATTGAGGGAGAGAAAGAGGGAGGGAGAGAGAGATTGACGGAGAGAAAGAGTGTGTGAGAGAGAGAGAGATTGAGGGAGAGAGAGAGAGAGAGATAGGGAGAGAGAGAGAGATAGGGAGAGAGAGAGAGTGAGAGAGATTAAGGGAGAGAAAGAGGGGGTGAGAGAGAAAGAGAGAAATCCCCACAAAAAAAAAAAACTTAATTTAAAACGCGTGGAATAAACTAGTAGATATTGAACGCTGGCTACTGAACTCTCCCAAAACTCCCATTCACAGCAGCGGACGAAACAAAAAAAAAAAAAAAACCAAGCCATAAATATCCCGGGTTGATGTACTGTTGATTACGGTACCATACGTGTCTTACCCGGGCCCTGGAACCGGTTCGAATACGGGATTCATAAGGATTCGCCCGTATTTCCAACATTAGCATAGAAATGTGGTGATAAACATTCTTATATCCCGCCGTATATATGGCTGCCGTGTAACTCAGTAAGAAACGTTTTGACGGAAAATAGAATTTAAAAAAACTTATTCTATCTAACGAAATCGTTGCGTTCCCTTATATTTGTTTATTTTGTGTGTAACGACAGATGTTTACTTTTAGATTTGGCGTCTTCCAACCCGAGCTAAATTTTCTTATATGTTTAAATAGAAACATATATACACATCCGCACACACATATATATACCAAATATATATATTATATATATGAAAATTTAGCTCGGATTGGAAGACGGCAAATCTAAACGTAAACATTTTCGTTACACACAAAATAAATAAATATATGGGAATGCAATCATATATACATACAGTATATATATGGTATATATATACATGCACACATATATATACTGTATATATATATATAAATTATCATATACAGTAGTCTGTTTCCCTTACAAAACTCGTACTTAACTATTTCATGACCTTTCTCTAACCCTTTAACGTCAGTAAATATTGAATATTCACGGAGAATCCATATTTTTACTGCACAAATAAAAAATAGTAATAAAATCTAGCAAGCGGCTTGCTTTCAGTAAAAGAACAAATCTTAACAAAATTCTTTCTACAAAAAAAAATACCCTAATCCCCATAAGCTTCTCCTTTCGTTCCTTTTACTGTACCTCCTTTCATATTCTCTTTCTTCCATCTTACTTTCCTCAACCCCCTCCTAACAGTTGATTCATAGTGCAACTGCTTTGAGGTTTTCCTACTGTTACGCCTTTTAAACCTTTGACTGTCAGTTTCCGTTTCAGCACTGATTGACCTCATAAGTCCCAGTACTTGGCCTCTGGCCTCAATTCTGTATTCAGTTCAGTTCAGTTCGAGATAAACATCTGATTGTCATCTATGTATTTTCAACCTTCTAACATTCAATTTCCTGAAAAACATCTGACTTTTCATTTCCATTTTCGTGTTACTTTCATTTTCCTCATTTCCATTTTCATCTTCACTTCATTTCTCCCTCTCCCATTCCAGTGATTCTTGCCATCTCTCGCTTCTGAACGATTCTGAAACCATGAATATTTGAATATCCATTAACTTCCGTTCGCTTGTAAGAGGCTGCGATCTATTTCGGGGCAATTATGAACGTTCCGTGGCAGACATTTTTGCGGATTGATCTGAAAGTGTCTGAATATTTGATGATCAGGGCAGTTTTTTTTTTGCCTTCACTCTTGGATGTTATTTTGTGGTTTGATTTTTTTTTATTTTCGTAGGATGTCTTGTGAATAAAGGTATTTTTGTAAAATATACCTAGGTCCCACCTAGATGTTTTCGTTTGCTAAAGTAGAAACGTTTTTGCGTATTATTCTGAAAGTTCTGAATATTTCATGATCGGGGCAGTTTTTTTGCCTTTACGCTTGGATGTTATTTTGTGGTTTGAATATATATTTTTTTTTTGTCGTAGGATTAAGTTCCTGTGAACAAAGATATTTTGTAATATGATCCTCTGAGTCCAACGATGTTTTTGTTTGCCAAAATGTTCCTCTGTGTAATGTGAATTTAACTGATAAACATTTATTTATCTTAAATCGAATTACATCCATACCAGAAAACTAAAAATAAGATAAAAACTCAAGTTAAAACTTAGGCGCAGTCGAGTTTTCTGTACAGACTATAATGCTGTATGAAACTTTCAGCCACTGGCTGGTGGTGGCCTCAGCCACGCGACCATGAAAGTCTTAGCCGCGGCCCATGAAACTCAGCCACAGTCCGGTGGTGGCCTGTTTTGTTGGTACTTATAACGGTGACAGAAGTACGATTATGGCTAATTTTAACCTTGAATAAAATAAAAACTACTGAGAGGCTAGAGGGCTGCAATTTGGTATGTTTGATGATTGGAGGGTGGATGATCAACATACCAATTGCAGCCCTCTAGCCTCTGTAGTTTTCAAGATCTGAGGGCGGACAGAAAAAAGTGCGGACAGAAAAAGTGCGGACAGAAAAAAATGCGGACAGAAAAAGCGCGGAAGGACACACAAAGCCGGCACAATAGTTTTCTTTTACAGGAAACTAAAAACATAAGAAACAAATTTTAAAAAAACTCAAGATAAAATAAAAAACTGAAGATAAGAATAGTTCCGGAATCACTCAAAAGTTTTAAACAACTTTAAAGAAGAAGAAGACACATCGCTGAACAAGTCCTAAGAGACTGACTTTTGACTTTGCTGCTGAGGTGGAGACAACTCTCTTTTTATAAGGTTTCTGTAAATGAAAACTATTGTGCAGGCTTTGTCTGTCCGTCCGCACTTTATTCTGGGTCTGCACTTTTTCCCTGTCCTCACTTTTTCTGTCCGCGCTTTTTCTGTCCGCACTTTTTTCTGTCCGCACTTTTCCTGTCCTCACTTTTTCTGTCCCGCACTTTTCTGTCCTCACTTTTTCTGTCCGCACTTTTTTCTGTCCTCACTTTTTTCTGTACGCACTTTTCCTGTCCTCACTTTTTCTGTCCGCACTTTTTTCTCGTCAGCACTTTTTCTGTCCACACTTTTTTCTGTCCGCACTTTTTCTGTCCGCTCTTTTTTCTGTCCGCACATTTTCTGTCCTCACTTTTCTGTCCGCACTTTTTTCTGTCCGCACTTTTTTCTGTCCTCACTTTTTTCTGTCCTCACTTTTTCTGTCCGCACTTTTTTCTGACCTCACTTTTCTGTCCGCACTTTTTCTGTCCGCTCTTTTTTCTGTCCGCACTTTTTTTCTGTCCTCACTTTTCTGTCCGCACTTTTTCTGTCCGCTCTTTTTTTCTGTCCGCACTTTTTTCTGTCCTCACTTTTCTGTCCGCACTTTTTCTGTCCGCTCTTTTTTCTGTCCGCACTTTTTTCTGTCCTCACTTTTCTGTCCGCACTTTTTCTGTCCGCTCTTTTTTCTGTCCGCACTTTTTTCTGTCCTCACTTTTCTGTCCGCACTTTTTCCGTCCGCTCTTTTTTCTGTCCGCACTTTTTTCTGTCCTAATTTTTCTGTCCGCAGTTTTTCCTGTCAGCACTTTTTCTGTCTGCACCTGTCCGCACTTCTTCTGTCCGCCCTCAGATCTTACAAACTACTGAGGCTATAGGGCTGCAAATTGGAATGTTGATCATCCACCCTCCAATCATGAAACATACCAAATTGCAGCCCTCTACCCTAAGTAGTTTTTATTCTATTTAAGGTTAAAGTTAGCCATGATCGTGCTTCTAGCAACGATGTAGGATAGGCCACCACCGGCCCATGGTTAAAGTTTCATGGGCCACGGCTCATACAGCATCATACCGAGACCAACGAAAGATATATGGCCTTGATTATACGCTGTACGGAACTTCGGCGCATTTTTCACTTTTTTTTTTTTTTTACTTTATACAGAATTCACTAAATCATTCATGTTTAATATTAATGGTTGCCCAGGGGCTAACAAACCTCACATTCGTTCTAATGCCTCTTTTTGTCCTTCGTTTTGGAGTGCTTTGTCAAGCAATGCTTTGAGAAATTGCTTTGATGCATAATGGATGAATCGTGTTTGCTTTTGTCGTAACTGCATGCCCAGTTAATATTGAGACACATAAATAAATAAATAAATAAGTAAATAAATAAATAAATAGATTCTCTTACTGGATTACAATTGTGAGACAACGGAAAAGAACATTTAGCATATGTGATCGTTAATGACAATTTATTGTTTGCATAAGACTTCTGTTGCTTTTAACATATGCTTTTAAAGGCAAGCACTGTGGCATTTCGGCCATTCAGCACCTAATACAATGAGAAGAGAGAGTTAGAGAGGTTGAACAGCAAGATAGAGAGTTCCAGAAAATGAAGGAGGTGAAGCACAGAAGTAATAGTCAGAGAGGTTGGACAGCAATGTTGGAGAAAGGAAGGGGGAATGGAGGTGGAGTAAATGGCTAAAGAGTGGGCTGAGCTTATAGGGGCCGAAGGAAAGCTGCAGACACCCTTTTAGTAGTGCTTACAGTGTCCCGCGTGAGGTGCGCTGACGGCAGTACTCCCCTACTGGAAGATTTTCTTGTTAGCTCGTAGATAAATTAACCTGCTACTGGAGATTGTAAATAGATTTTAAAGGAAAAGTTTTACTGGGACTAATTTACAAAAATATCAAATTGTTATTGTGAGTCTTAATTAATTTACAAAAATATGAAACTGGTATTGTAAGTCTTAATTAATTTACAAAAATATGAAACTGTTATTGTAAGTCTTGATTAATTTACAAAAATATGAAACTGGTATTGTAAGTCTTAATTAATTTACAAAAATATGAAACTGGTATTGTAAGTCTTCATTAATTTACAAAAATATGAAACTGTTATTGTAAGTCTTAATTAATTTACAAAAATATGAAACTGTTATTGTAAGTCTTGATTAATTTACAAAAATATGAAACTGTTATTGTATGTCTTAAGTAATTTACAAAAATATGAAACTGTTATTGTAAGTCTTAATTAATTTTAAAAAATATAAAACTGGTATTGTAAGTCTTGATTAATTACAAAAGTATGAAACTGTTATTGTAAGTCTTAATTAATTTACAAAAATATTAAACTGTTATTGCAAGTCTTAATTTCAGTCGACGTCCAAATCTTGTCGATTTTCCGTGAGGCTAAAACTACAAAAGCATAAAGGAAGTAACCCATGCCCATACCCAGTGCGACATACCCCATCCCCAGCGCAACATACCCCATACCAGTGCTGCCACTCGCTTTTAAGCACGACTGACATCAAAAAGAAACTTGGGGCTAAGTGTGTCTAAAGTCGGGATGTAAGTTGTAGGTTTGGAGAAGTTTTGGGAGTTTGTGGGAGTCTTCTCGAGTTTAATGTCACCCCTCTACATCAGATGCATCTGTTCGTCACAGTTGTA
>JANJGK010000010.1:51406529-51419029 GCA_039081455.1 Macrobrachium rosenbergii | reverse complement strand
GAGAGAGAGAGATTGGGGTGATTAATATTGAAATTTTGTCATATTACCAGAGAGAGAGAGAGAGAGAGAGAGAGATAGAGAGAGAGAGAGAGAGAGAGAGAGAGAGAGAGATTGGCTGATTCATATTGAAATTTTGTCATATTACCAGAGAGAGAGAGATTGGGTGATTAATATTGAAAATTTTGTCATATTACCAGAGAGGGAGAGAGAGAAAGAGATTGGGTGATTAATATTGAAATTTTGTCATATTACCAGAGAGGGAGAGAGAGAGAGAGAGATTGGCTGATTCATATTGAAATTTTGTCATATTACCAGAGAGAGAGAGAGATTGGGTGATTAATATTGAAATTTTGTCATATACCAAAGAGAGAGAGAGAGGAAATTGGCTGATTAATATTGACCTTGCATCATATTACCAGAGAGAGAATTAATCAAAACAAAATCTTAACAAAAGTTACCCATAGAAACCTATACCCTTGTGATTCTCAGAGAGCTATTTTCAACTTGCTACCACCCACAGTACTCATCTAACTACCAGGTACCTAATTCGGTGCTTGGATCAGCAAAAGCATAACTGGGCTTTCCTACTTTAGTTCAGATTTTATTGAAATCACTATAACGGCTAAAGAAGTAATTTCAGGACATACATTGTTCACAATTAGGTAAAGAAACCTTTGCACATATTGTAAGGAAACTGTATAAAAAAAACTGTAAATTATTTTTAATAACCAAAACTACGAACCAACGAAGTGTCTTAAACCTTTATCGAAACCTCTCCCTAAAGTAGACGTGGCAACTCAGCCACATTTCCAGGCTCTCCCCCCAACTCTGCAGACGTGGCAACGCCGCTTCCAGAACCCCATGTCGGAGTAATGGTAACTGACAGCATTAATTGAGACGTGGCATTTTACAAACAAGGGATTTTCCAGTCGACCTGACTTTTTACCGGCCCCCCCCCCCAAATAAAATTGTCTTAAAGGAATGAATCGCTTTCTCTTAATCGGTTTTATATTACCAGACTTTAGGAGATGGTAGGGGTCAGGGATTACATTTAAATCCAAGAAAATTTTATAATGTAATTATGTAATGAAGTACAATTCACAAAATCCCCTCCCATAAAAAAATAGTTTTAAAGGAAATAATCGCTTTCTCTTACGCGGATTTATATTATATGAGACTTAGAAGATTGTAGGGGTCGGGGATTACATTTAGATCCAAGAAAAAGATGATGTAATTATGTAATGAAGTACAGCTCACAAAATCTCCTCTCCAAAAAATCTGTTATGGTGTTAATCCCTTTCTCTTAAACGGATTTATATTACCAAAAGTTAGATGGTAGTGGTCAGGGATTACATTTAAATCCAAGAAAATGATACTGTAATTATACAGTGAAGTACAGCTCACAAAATCTCCTCCCCAAAAGAACTGTGTTATGGTGTTAATCCCTTTCTCTTAAACGGATTTATATTACCAGAATTTAGATGGTAGTGGTCAGGGATTACATTTAAATCCAAGAAAATGATACTGTAATTATACAGTGAAGTACAGCTCACAAAAATCTCCTCCCGAAAAGAACTGTGTTATGGTGTTAATCCCTTTCTCTTAAACGGATTTATATTACCAGAATTTAGACGGTAGTGGTCAGAGATTACATTTAAATCCAAGAAAATGATAATGCAATTATATAACGAAGTAAATGCACAAATTATTTCACGAAACACTCAAACTGCAAACTTTTGGGAAGGCCCCACGGTCAGTTCCCAAATGGAATCTCTGTGTTTTTTTATTATTTTTCTTTTATTTTTATTTTTATTTTTTGTCTGTTTCTCGGAAGAGCAGAAAAACAAAGTTTGAAGGCAAAAGTGCCGTTGACATTTGAATATCATGGGACGTGTTGTACTCTATTTTTCTGTCCTGCAAATGTTAAAGGTGAGCATTTGAGTGACAGTGAAAGTAAATAATTGAGAATGCTATTAAAAGTAGTTTTTGTATATATAAAAATACTGTTAGGAAAATAATATATACCATTTCCACTAGTTTCGTGAAAATTAGCTCTGATAATGTAAATATTTCATTCATCTTTTCCACTAAGAAATCCCTCAGTTTTATAGATAAAGTCAACTTGATACATGTCAGAAACTTATTGCATACATATCATAAACAGGTTGGCAACAAATCTCCGACCACAATGGAGTTAACAGCCTGGATAAATGCTAATAATCGTGAGAAGCACTAGTTAAAACTACCAATAAGTCACATACATCATAAACATGTTGAATACATGTTGAAGACTTGTATTCAACATGTATACGATTTGTGTGCGACAAGTCGCCAAAATGTGTTCATGACATGTTTCACTGCAGTGTGGAAGCAATTTTATGTAATAAGTTAATGTGTTTTCGAATTTTTTCTTTATCTACAGTACCAAAGATATATACATCGCCTTGACTTGGATGCATACAAGCAGAACTGTTGCCAACAATTCTGCCCTAAAATGGAAGACTGCAGTATCTGCAAAAATACAAAACTGAGAAAAATGGTAGATACTAAAGTTTTCCCTTGCCTTACTTCTGATTTTGCAGATGCTGCAAATGGGACGCCCTAAATACTCGGGGAAAGCATTGAAGAAGAATCATTCTGAAAACGCAGTAACTTGTGTATTGTGTTTCACGAGCCCAATAGGTGGCATATCTCAATTTTGAAAATTTTGCAGATACTGCAGTATTCCATTTTAGGGCAGAATTATAAAAGTACCTTAATCATTTTAGCTTAATTTTATGTTTGTGACCCTTGCGAAATCAATGTCATACATCAGTCTCTAATGTTATACACAGGAATTTCCAGTAGCTTAGGCAGTTATTCATTCATTTGGCTGGTCAGCTGGTATCGTGGTTAGTATAGCGGAATGCCACTCAGATTTGGGGGTCTCTGTCTCCCCCAGAGCCATGAAAAATCACTGGTTCTGTGTCATGATCAGTTACTGCTGTAGTGTGGGTTTCAAGCTTTGGTTTGCTTGTTCCATGTGAATAGGTTTCATCTAATGAAATAATAATAATAATAATAATAATAATAATAATAATAATACATTAATGGGAAAAATCCCACAATCTTCTCGAAAAAGTGCATTAATTTACAATACCAAATTCCACCAAATTATTACTACAGTCGACGCATTTTAAGAATATCACTCAGCCACGCCCACATCCTTCCTACCACACCCTGTCATCCCAGCCTATCCCCCTCCCCTCTTTCATGATATTACTCATATGGCTGGCAGCGCTGTCCCTATCGTGAGTCGGACTTGGAAGATCATGTAAGATTCAGAGACCCTCATGCATTGAGAGAGGAAGGGCAGCGTCCGGTGCCACCCCTGCCCCTACCCTTGGGATGAGCGAGTTGCAGCGGGCATTGATGCACAGAGAGAGAGAGAGAGAGAGAGAGAGAGAGAAAGAGAATTGCTATGTGTGTTGTCGTGAAGAGGAAACTTTCATAAGTATGTTGACAGAGCAGTTGTACAAAGATAAGTACCAATTTACAGGTTCTAGAGCATGCTTTAGTTACTGAATGAACGACCTTTCGATGTGATCAGCTTCACAGCCAAGCAGCAGTTGACATCGTCGGAGAGTGCGGTATGATAATGTCATGCATTATCCACGGTGCCAGGGGAAGGGGCGTGGCCGAGTGAGATTCTTAAAATGCGTCGACTCTAAATTCATGCAAATTTGGCTATAGAGCCAAGCGCTGGGGGCATTTGCAGCCATTCTATGCTTGAAACAGCAAAGAAAGCTGGAGTTGGAGTGGTTGGACAACGAAATGAAAGAAAAGAAACATAGGAAATGGAGGTAAAGTAAAAGCAGGGGGAATAGTTAGAGGTTGGACAACAAGGATGAAGAAAGTAAGGAGTAATGGAGGTAAAGTAAAAGGCTAAGAATTGGTACAGTAGCAGCTTGGTGCCGAAGGGACGCTGTGAAAATCCTTTAACTAGTAATGCCTACAGTGCTCCTTGGGAGGTGCGCAGGCGGCACTAACCCTTCACGAGGAAAAATCCATATAATAACTGTAGGAATTTACACAGTCACACCTTAAAAGAATATAGCTTTGTCTTACTAAATATTATTCTTTGAGCGCCATTCTCAGTCAGATGTAAATTATGATACCTGATATCCACCTGTCTGTTCCTCGCTTCTATTCCTTCGTGTGATGTACCAAAGGATATTACTTCTGACAGGCTGCTGTCGATATCATTTTGTGGTGTAGGTCGCGTATGATATTTCCTAATATTCCCCGTGACGGTAGCTGTCAAATATTTTTCCTGGACGTATATTTATAATATATATATATGTGTGTGTATATATATACTGTATATATATACACCCACACGCACAAACTGCTTTTACCTTTTAAAGTATTATTTTTTTCACATCACAGTAGGTTTTTTGTATAAAGTTTCTATCCCATTCCCCCCTCTCCATCCTGGCTGCAGTCCAGTGCAGTCGACTATCGACCAGGTACATTAATTCACTGCTTAATTCATTTCCAGCAAATATATATATATAAATATATAATATATGCATATATATATATAAATATAAAACGCGTTTAATTAACCCGTTGCCGACCTGGGAAACCATTATTATCAGCTCACTAGGGGCTTTTATTCCTCCCTTCCTTTATTTCTCCCTTCCTTCCTTCCTTTCTTCCTTCCTTCCTTTCTTCCTTCCTTCCTTCCCTTATTCCTTCCTCTCTACCTTTGCTTTAATCCCAAAGGTTGACTAAGTTAAATCAGCCAGTTCGTGGAGGCGAACGAAGAGCAATGATATGTTGTGTTGAAGGCCCGAAAGGCTGTTTTACTTATGAGTTTGTTCACGACTCGTGATAGTTTGTGACGATTCGTGAAGATTCGTGACGATTCGTAAACCAATCGAGACTATTCGTGACGGTTTGTAACAATGCGTGATTATTCGATAGGATCCGTGGAGATCCGTGACGATTAATTAAGATTCGTTACGATTTTGTCACGAGTCGTTAGGACTCGTGATGATCAGTGACGATTCGTAGCGGTTCTTTGGGATTCGTAACGATTCCAAACGATTCGTTAGGATTCGTGACGATTCCCAACGATTCGTAACGACTCCCAACGATTCGTTAGGATTCGTGACGATTCCCAACGATTAGTTAGGATTCGTGAAGATGCGTAACGACTCCCAATGATTCGTTGGATTCGTGACGATTCCCAACGATTCGTTAGGATTCGTGACGATTCGTAACGATTCCCAACGATTCGTTAGGACTCGTGACGTTTTGTTAAGATTCGTGACAATTTTGTGACGATTCATTAGGATTATGTCACGACTTGGGCTAAGGAATCACGAGAATTCATATACAACAATTCAGAATTGCCACACTCATCAATACATTGCAATTACGAATTCACATATTCAGGAGGAGAATTACAATATGTATTACTATATTACAATCAAGAATTCATATATAACAATTCTGAATTGCCATATGTATTACTACATTACAATTAGGAGTTCAAATATATAATTCAAAATTTCCTTATATATTACTAAATTACTGTAGAATTAAGATTTCGTCTATTACAGTTCACAATTGCCATAAGTATTACTATATTACAATTCAAAATTCATGTAATACAGTTCAATATTGTTCTATGTATCACTATATTACAGTAAAGAATTCATGTATTGCAGACCACAATTGCCATATATATTTCTGTATTACAATTAAGAATTCATATATCACAATTCAGAACTGCCATAATTTTTACCCTGGCTGTAATAAGAGTTGCCATTTTTCATAAAGTATAATTCGTTCAGTCTCCCGTTCCGAACTGGAATGAATGAAGTGAAGATTAACCTACGCAAAACCCTCTTAATAAATCATCTAAAATCAAGTGAAAATGCATATTAATGCCTCTAAAGAAACATAATCTAAACGTAATCCTCCATATTTTATAACCCCAGTTCTCATGCGAGGTAAGAAATGTGGGTAGGAGGAAGTGTGAGTCTTAGGTAAATAGAAGGAATTCTCTGACCTTAATTTCCGTGGGAGTACCGTGATAAGCCTCAGGACACAGAGATTTAATTTGGGAACGTACTGAAGTCGCCGAGGTTTTTTTTTTTTTTTTATTTTTGCGGTTTTATGAAAAAGACAAAAAAAAAACTGGTTTCGTTTTTAAAGATGATATCGGTGCTATGTTGTGTGTGTGTGTGTGTGTGCATGTGTGTGTGTGTGTTTGTATGTTAGCAGTAGATATACCATGTGTTTTATTCTACCGCGACTCATGAAACTTCACCAGCGGCCCGGTGGTGGCCTAGCCTATATCGTTGCCAGAAGTACGATTATGGTTAACTTTAACCTTAAACAAAATAAATACCACTGAAGCTAGAGGACTGCAATTTGGTATGCATGATGATTGGAGGGTGGATGATCAACACACCAATTTGCAGCCCTCTAGCCTCAGTAGTTTTTAAGATCTGAGGGCGGACAGAAAAAGTGCGGACGGACAGACAAAGCCGTAGTCTGTTGTTACTGACATAGAACGATAATATTAAAACTCGTGAATATTACCAACATAGACTTCAATAAACCAATCGTTTGATATCCAAAACATGTCGTTCTTTTAATATTAATTACTCAACCTTTTTCCATTCGTCAAACCTCACTTCACACGCGACGCAACCAGCAATCAACCTCTCAGTCAATTCCTCCATTTTGGCGAATATCCCGTGGTCTTGCGGAACACAGTATGTCTCCAGGATCTGATTCCTTCTGATAATGATGATGATGATGATGATACACTGACGTGGTGTTGCTCCTTTGTTTTTGTAGTGGCTGCGAGAGAGAGAGAGAGGAGAGAGAGAGAGAGAGATAACTGACGAGAAGTCATTCAAGTTCCCCCCGATAATTGTCTTTCTTCGCTTTCAATGGCTGGTGGCGTGAAGGGAACTCTTGTTCCCTTCAAACAAAACACACTTCTGCTTTGAGAGAGAGAGAGAGAGAGAGAGAGAGGAGGCGTGCAGACACAGACAGTGAGACTGCCAAGGCATAATCAATGAATTATATTTTCAACCTCTATATATATATATATATATATATACATATATATATATATATATATATATATAATCAGCTCTGCTGGATGAGAGAGAGAGCCAAAGTATCATAAATGCATTATATTTGCAGTCCTGTAAATTCATATCAGACCTCAACAATTCTTTTGGAGTGACATTGCGAGCCACGCTACTTCCCCCAATCTAGCTGCTGCAGCTCACCACAGTCAACTACCTACCATACTAGGGACACTAGGAAATTCTACATGAAGTAGTGCATAGGTTTTGATAGTGTATAAGCGAGTAAAAAGGTTATTTAAAGTCTTTGAAACTTGAGTATCAAGACAGGAAGATAGATTGATATGAAGCATAGCCATTTAGAAACTAAAAATAGACCTATATCCCCAATAATCTATATCAGAAAGTACAATTTCAAATTCACCACTCCATAAACTGCACGAGAACACCTTTACCCACTCCGCAACATCCAAGCTGAAACCACCACCACTACAATCATCCACTCCAATACATCGACAATCCTTGTCTAATCAGCTAATGGCTGGGAACAATTGTGGCTTCCGGAAGTCTGAGCTGAGATGCATCAGCAGGAACTTTGAGCGGATTAATGTTCCTTTCACAGAGCCTCGTCTTCCGGGACTCTTCTTCAGGCCGTGGTCGGTTCTAAGCTGCTTCAGTGGTTGTTGAAACGAGGTTGGTTTTTTGCTCTAGTGGTGGTTAAAACAAGGTTGTTTTTTGCTCTAGTGGTGGTTAAAACGAGGTTGGTTTTTGCTCTAGTGGTGGTTAAAACGAGGTTGGTTTTTGCTTTAGTGGTGGTTGAAACAGGGTTGGTTTTTGCTCTAGTGGTGGTTAAAACGAGGTTGGTTTTTGCTCTAGTGGTGGTTAAAACGAGGTTGGTTTTTGCTTTAGTGGTGGTTGAAACAGGGTTGGTTTTTGCTCTAGTGGTGGTTAAAACGAGGTTTTTTTTTGCTCTAGTGGTGGTTAAAACGAGGTTGTTTTTGGTGTAGTGGTGGTTAAAACATGGTTGGTTTTTGCTCTAGTGGTGGTTAAAACAAAGTTGGTTTTTGGTGTAGTGGTGGTTGAAACAAGGTTGATTTTTGCTCCAGTGGTGGTTAAAACAAGGTTTGATTTTGCTCCAGTGGTGGGTAAGAAACGGTAATTTTTTGCTCTAGTGGTAGGTAAGAAACAGTAATTTTTTGCTCTAGTGATGGGTAAGAAACAGTAATTTTTTGCTCTAGTGGTGGGTAAGAAACAGTAATTTTGCTCCAGTGGTGAGTAAGAAACATTCTAAGTTTTTGTTCTACATTCGATTGTAGGTATAATGGTGGTTAAAAAAACACGCCAAGTTTTTGCTGCAGTGGTGGTTAAAACACCTTAGGTTTTGCTCTAATGGTGGTTAAAACAAGGTCGGTTTTTACTCTAGTGGTGGGTGAAAAAAAAGTTCGATTTTTGATTTAGTGGTGGGTAAAAAAAAGTTCGGTTTTTGTTCTAGTGGTGGGTAAAAAAAAAAGTTCGGTTTTTGTTCTAGTGGTGGGTAAAAAAAAAGTTCGGTTTTTGTTCTAGTGGTGTGTAAAGAGAAATTCGGTTTTTGTTCTAGTGGTGGATAAAACTACGTTCGATTCTCGTTTTTCAGGACAGAAAATTCACTGCATTTTCGAAGAATGCCGACAACAGACAACAGAACTCATCTCATTCCCAAGAACAGACAAATAATTGATCTTATCCGCGCCACAGAGCAACAGTCGGACTTAATCACTGAAAATTTGGGTATCTGGAACACTGCCAACTCAAACTCAATCTTTTCCTTGAATTTCTGACTCATAAAATCAGTCTTTTTCATCTTTAAGTGGGTCATTCATCGTGAATGGTCTTCCATATGCATAACAGAGCAATAAGTTTTGCGAGAAGTGAAAGGAAGTTAGAAAATCAGATGTATGGAAAAGTTTATTGGAGAAGTTAGGGAGTTGTCCAAGTCAGTAAAATAGGGACATTTCTTTTCTGTAAGAGTTCCTTTCCAGATTCGTCTTTTGTTTGGAAATAAAATCAACTCTTTATGTTTAATATTTTTTTCTTAAGCTCTTTTCTTTTATTAAGAAATAAAATCAACTCTTTTTAATCTTTAATACGTTTCTTAATTCCCAAATTTGGAAACATACCATTATGAGTAATTATATAATAATCCTTTTATCATTGCTAAAAGAGAGAGAGAGAGAGAGAGAATTTTTTTCCCCCTGTACCCCAGGAGATGAAATTCCAGCTGATAGGAATCGCTTGATAAAGAACTGGAGAGGGGAATCGAGGCAGAATCGCTGGAAGAGTCTTCGACACGGTAACACTAGAGGATTTCCGGGAATGACTGGAATGGGAATGGTGAGAAGAAATCTCTTGGATTTATCAGGGATTGCTGTAGACACATTCCCAAGAAGGACATATTGAGTGAAGAAGGTGATTACATATTTTGAGGGAATTGAAATTGGAATTTGCAAGACGTAACAGAAGGAATTGATATTATAATTGCAAGAAGGCACAACAAAGGCAACTGGAATTGCAAGGAGGCATGACAGAAGGAATTGAAATTGGAATTGTAAGAGGACATAACAGAGAGAATTGAAATTGGAAATGCAAGGAGACGTAACAGAGGAATTGAAATTGGAATTGCAGTTACACCCTCTGTTACGCCTTCTTGCTATTACAGTTTCAATTCTGTCTTTTAACGTCCTCTAGAAATTCCAATTTCAATTCCTTCTTTTTCGTCTTCTAGAAATTCCAATTTCAATTCACTCTTTTAAATCTCCTTGCAGTTCCATTTCCAGTTCCCTCAAAATGTGCAATCACCTTCTTCCCTCGAAATGTCCTTCTTGGGCATGTGCGTACAGCAATTCCTGACAATTCCCAGGGATTTTTTCCACCATTCCCATTCCAGTCATTCCTAGAAATCCTCAAGGGTTACCTTGTCGAAGACTTTTCCGGGCGATTCTACCTGAATTCCCCTCTCCAGTTTTTGATGAAGCGATTCCTATCAGCTGGAATTTCATCTCCTGGGGGGACGGGGGTGGGGCGGGGGGCGGGGGGGAGTGTCACACAGGGGTCCAAGATCCGATGAATGAGTGGGGGGGGGGAAGGGGAGGGCTTTATTTTGGGAAGGGGGGAAGGTCAGGTCTCTTATTCCCTCTTTTTTTTCTCTCCCTCTTTCTCTAACCCTCTTTTAGAAATGATAAAGGGGTTATTATTTATATTATGTATTACTAATAATGGTCTCTCTCTCTCTCTCTCTCTCTCTCTCTCTCTCTCTCTCTCTCTCTCTCTCTCTCTCTCTCTCTCTCTCTCTCTTTTAGCAATGATAAAAAAATTATGTATGTTATGTATTACTGATAATGGTCTCTCTCTCTCTCTCTCTCTCTCTCTCTCTCTCTCTCTCTCTCTCTCTCTCTCTCTCTCTCTCTCTCGTCTCTCTCTCTCTCTCTCTCTCTCTTATTACTTATTAACAGAAATGGTACGTTTCTAAAGTTGAAGACAGAAACAGATTAAAAATTTTGAATTTGAAGATTTTTTTACCTCTCAAAAATGTAAATACCACTTCACTGATCAATGATAAAAGGATTATTATATATTATTCACAGTGACGTATTTCTAGATTTATAGATTAAGAAAAGCCTTGAAGATTAAAAGGATGATTTTATTTGCAAATAAAAGATGAGACTGGAAAGGAAGTCTTACACAAAAGAAATGTCCCACTTTACCTGACCGTAACAACTTCTTAACTTATCCAGTAAACTTTGGCACACATTTATTTTCCTAATTTCCTTTCACTTTTCGCAAAACTTATTGACCTGTTTATGCACAGAAGAGATCATTCACGCTGAATGACCCGGTCAGAGGTCAAAAAGGATTCATTTTATTGGTCAGAAAATTCAGGGAAAAGATTGAATTTGAGGTGGCAGTTTTCCAGCTACCTAAATTTGAAATAATAGGTCCGATTGTTGCTCTTTGGCACAGGTAAATTATTTGTCTGTGCTTGGGAATGAAACGAGTTCTATTGACTGTTGCCGGCATTCTTCGAAAATGCAATGGATTTTCTGTTCTAAATAGCGAGAATCGAACACAATTTCGCCCACCACTAGAACAAACAAGTAAAAAATGCGCCATTGTTTCTTCGGCGCGGGTCGAATTTTCTTTACAGCGTATAATCAAGGCCACCGAAAATAGATCTGTCTTTCGGTGGTCTCGGTATAATGCTGTATGAGCCGTGGCCCGTGAAATTTTAACCACGGGCCGGTGGTGGCCTATCCTATATCGTTGCCTGAAGCACGATCATGGCTACCTTTAACCTTGAATGAATGAAAACTAGTGAGGCTAGAGGGCTGCAATTTGGTATGTTTGATGATTGGAGGGTGGATGGTCAACGTACCAATTTGTAGCCCTCTAGCCTCAGTAGTTTTTAAGATCTGAGGGCGGACAGAAAAAGTGCGGACGGACAGACAAATAACCCTCTCAGTAGTTTTTTTTTTATAGAAAACTAAAATCGTACGTACGTGTTTTTAACCTAACACTGGGGAAAACAGTATAAGGTTTTTAACCACTATTACGGCAAAAAACTTGATGTGATTTCACTCACCACTAGAGGGAAAACCCACCTTATTTTTACACACCACTAGAACAAAAACCGCCCGTGTTTTCTACCCACCACTGTACCGAGAATCGACCGTAGTTTTACCCACCACTAGAGTAAAAAACCTGCCATATTTTTCCCAGCCACTCTACCGAGAATCGACCGTAGTTTTATCCACCACTAGAGCAAAAAAACCGACCGTGTTTTTCACCCAACACTCTAACGACAATCGTACATACCTTTTACCCACCAACAGAGCGAAAATCGACCGTGTTAACCCGCCACTAGAGTAAAAACCAACCTCGTTTCAACCTCCACTGAAGCAGCTTAGAACCGACCACGGCCTGAAGAAGAGTCCCGGAAGACGAGGCTCTGTGAAAGGAACATTAATCCGCATCAAAGTTCTGTTGATGAATCTCTGCTCAGACTTCCGGAAGCCACAATTGTTCCCAGCCATTAGCTGATTAGACAAGGATTGTCGATGTATTGGAGACTGGAGTGGATGATTGTAGTAGTGGTGGTTTTAGCTGGATGTTATGGAGTGGGTGAAGGTGTTCGTGCATTTTATGGAGTGGTGAATTTTAAATTGTACTTTCTGATATAGGTTTTTGGGGATATATAGGTCTATTTTTAGTTTCTCAATTGCTATACTTCACACGAATCTATCTGTCTGTATTTATGCTTAACTTAATGAATAACAATTGAATAACCTTTAAATACCTTTACATCGTTTATACATCATTCACTACTTGTGCTCTTTTCGTGTAAAATTTCCCAGTGTCCCTGGTATGGTA
>JANJGK010000010.1:51396529-51401529 GCA_039081455.1 Macrobrachium rosenbergii | reverse complement strand
CAAAAATAGGGATTATAGCAGTTTGTAATAACGGTTATAAAGTATGAAATAGGAATTATATTAGTATGTAACAGGGATTATTACAGCTGTAATAGGGATTTTATATAAAGCATGCAGAATAGGGATTATATTAATATGCAATATGGATTATAAACAGTATGTAACAGGGATTATTATAGAAGATAAGAAATTAGAGTATCTTTCCTCATTCTCAATACGAAAAGAATTATCGACAGATTTCCAATTTTGATCCAAAGGTCGTTTGAAAAGTGGATGCAATTTTGGAGCTAATTTATTCCATGAATATTATTCTGGGCAAAAATGTGTGTTTTCATATATCTGTGGTGAGATGTATGTATGTGTGTATGTCTGTACGTATGTGTGTGTGCATACATATATATAAAATCGGATTTTATGGATGTCATTCTAGGTAAAAATATTTTCGTATATGTTATGAGATACAAGGTCTATAAACTTTGGTGGGATATATTTGTGTTGTGTTTGTGTGTGTGTGTAAGTGTGTATATGCCACACACCAATGAATGAATCCCTGCCCCATCACCTACGAAAACATCTACAATTACAATTTCATAGATAAATGTAAAGCGAGAACGCCCAATCTTTCCACCGAACACCACAGACATTCCCCCATCACTCTCTCGCGAACTGCCACCAGCTTCCTTAAGTGGATCCATTCGCCAAAATGCAGATTAAATCCATAATGCCCAAAGAGCTCTCGTTGGCTGCCCGGATAATTCGCCTAATTGTGGGGATAAATCCCTTGAATCCCTTTCTGAAGCGAGCTATAAAGACTGAATTAGGAGAGGTGGAAAGTAAGCGCCTGTGCTGCTTGCTTCTTCACCGCTTGCGGTTAGGAACGGAGATTTCTCGGTCGGTAGAAGAAGAAGAGGAAGAAGAAGAGAAGAAGAAGAAGAAGAAGAAGAAGAAGAAGAGAAGAAGAAGAAGAGGAGGAGGAGGAGGAGGAGGAAAGAAGACGAGGAAGAAGTAGACGAAGAGGAGTGAAGGAGAAGAAGAAGAGGAAGAAGAAAAAGGAGAGGAAGAAAATAATAATAATAATAATAATAATAATAATAATAATAATAATAAAGAAGAAGAAGAAGAAGAAACCCCAAAATGCTAACCCTCTCTCCCTTCCCACCCAAACGAGAGACACTGAATGTTTCAGAGGCAGAAACTTCGAGAGGAAGTGCGGACGGAATTTGCCTCAGAATTGCAACTCGCAACTCGGGGTTAAGAATCTGGGAATGTGATGATGAGATATTAGACGCTTTTATGGGACCTTAAACTCGGGTTTTTCTCAATAAAAGGACGGTGAAGGAACTCGGCTCTATAATATCCTGTCGTTTTCTGTCAGAAAACAAAAATAACAGTCGAGGAAACAGACAGTCTGTGAAAAACAGAGACCAAAATATGCACGAAGGAAATCGACTTTTATTCTTGATTCAAATGAAAGTTTTTACAATTTACAAAATGTAAAAATCTTGGGGTTGGACAAAGAAAAAACAGTAAGACAAATTGCTAATGGTCCCCGTTACCCAGTACAGTAATACATGTCATAAACATGTTGGCAACTTATTTCTTACATATCACAAACATATTAGCAGCCTTTTTTTTTTGTCATAAACATGTTCATAATTTATTTATTACATGTCATTAATATGCTGACAACTTATTTCATACATATCACAAACATGTTGACAACTTATTTCATGCATATGAAAACCATGTTGACCACTTAATTCAAACCTGTCACAAACATGTTGGCAACCTATATGCATATCATAAATATGTTGGCAACTTATTTCATAAATATCACAAATATGTTGGCCAACTTATATCATACATATCGCAAACATGTTGGCAACTTATATCATACATATCACAAACATGTTGGCAACTTATTTCATACAGATCACAAACATGTTGGCAACTTATTTCACACATGTCACAAACATATTGACAACTTATTTCACACATATCAGAAGCACGTTGAAACAAGTTGACGACCCTAAGTTAAATTCCTCCCGACGAAAAGCGACAGTATGCACCACCCTTCAGGAACAATCACTGGGTCCTTATACGAAACTAGAAGGACCAGGAGAAATTGGACTTCCGGCGATGACGTCATCTGTCAATTTTGGTGCCCCCCCCACCCCATAATAATGGACATCCCTCGACGCTAGTTTGAAATAGCCTGATAGGCTCTAATTATTCTCCAATCATCTTAATGACCTGAGGTCACCCGTCGGTTGCTTACTTCCTCAGGCTTCAATTATCCCTAATTTCTCTCGAATTATCTCGCAGGGTTGTTGCAATTGAGACCAAGAATGATAATTCGACTTGTGGTGGTATCTTGAGAGCAAGAGAGAGAGAGAGAGAGAGAATTCTTTGCATCAATTCGTTAACAACTAGAATATTTTCGAAGACATAAGGAATCGTGAGTTGAATATTTTTCTGCTCTGATGAATTTCTTGATTAAATATATAAATAATATCTGAGTCGTGTAGTATATTATCAATATTTTCAGTACTTGACTCAGTAATATTCAAGACAAGAGGTTCCTTGGTTTGTTTGAAGAAAAAATTCTTTTTTCTTCATTTTCTTCTTCAAGCAAAGTCAGTTGAAATCGTGCAAGCTGAACTCGAAAACTTGGTTTTGTGTTAAGGTGGGAAATGCCAGCACAGGCTCTTGCCACAAAAACGGCATACCTCTGTCTGTCCCCAAAATCTGATAGCTCGTTACCTGTCAGGAAACCCACCTTTGGTCCACATTTTCGTCGAGTCCCACACGTAACCTTTTGCATAACCTTTCGAACAAATTAGGCAGGGATACTTTTGTCACCTTACAACTTTCCCCTACTGACTTCTCGTCTGAGTTAGAATCATGGCCAAACTTTTCTTCTCAGGTTTCTAGTTTTCCTATAAATTCCAGAGTCCCTTTGAATAAATTCGGAGAAATTCCCCCGGAAAGGAATTCTATAGAGGTAATTAATTACCAGGAACTCTTGCTGACTGCACGTTGGTAACTGGTTGTTAAAGATACCGAGAACTCATTAAATAATTACTGCGAGCATGTAACGAGGAGTCTATCAAAGGATATCCCAAATCTGTGATTCCAGGATATATCCCGGAACGATTCTGTAGAGCTGGCCTCCATTCCACAGGGGAATCCTCGTGAAATGTTCCGGTAATGGAATTCCTGTGGGACTGGTTTGAACATCAGCAATTTTTCCAGGGAAACTGCTAACAGTCTTCTGGGACACAGATCTGTACTGCTGTAATGTCCGCTATGTAACCTCTCGTATTTAAGCCCAGTGTTCCTTCCTGGAACGTTTTCCGGAAGTTCCATAAAGCCAGAAGTTCAGGACTTTTGCATGGGCTGAGATTTGGTGTCCATCAGGGACTCAGGAGAAGTGAAAATCAGGTCATTCCTGAGAATGTCCTGGACACACTTTAGCAAGTGTGTTGGAGTGTGTGTGTGGGTGTATCTGAGTCTGTGTATGTATTTGTTTCTTAAGAGTTTATCCCCATGTGGAGTTAGAGCCACCGGTGCACCTCAAGTGGCACACTGTAGGCAATACTGAAAGGTGTTTGCAGCGTTCCTTCGGGCCCTAGCTGCACCCATTTTTTTTTTAACCTTTTACTTTACCTCCATTCCACCTTCCTTTCTTCAGTCTTGCTGTCCAACCTCTCTAACTATTACTTCTTAATGTATCTATATACTTCATGTTATTCACCTTCTGGATCTCTTGACCTTGCTGTCCAGCCGCTCTAACTGTTCCCTCTTTTCACTGTCTTGTGAGATAAGTGTCCGGAAGTGCCCAACAAGTGCTTGGCTTGACGGCCTAAATTTCATAAAAATCGACCAAACGATTTTATTTCAGCAACAAAAACGGGTCTTTAGTTTTCTGTGAAAGAAAACTATTGAGACGGCTTTGTCTGTCCGTCCGCACTTTTTCTGTCCGCCCTCAGATCTTAAAAGCTGCTGAGGCTAGAGGGCTGCAAATTGGTATGTTGATCATCCACCCTCCAATCACCAAACATACCAAATTGCAGCCCTCTAGCCTCAGTAGTTCTGATTTTATTTAAGGTTAAAGTTAGCCATAATCGTGCCTCTGGCAACGATATAGGACAGGCCACCACCGGGTCATGGTTAAAGTTTCATGGGCCGCTGATCATACAGCATTATACACCGAGACCACCGAAAGATAGATCTATTTTCGGTGGCCTTGATTATACGCTGTACAGAAAACTAGATTGCGCCAAAGAAACTTCGGCGCGTTTTTTACTTGTTTAGTTTGAAAAAGACTTCTGAATAATCCTCATTGCCTTCAATATTTTGCAACAACTCCTGATCATTTTTTCAATAAATCATTAGGTCTCTTGTTACACTGATTCCTTTATGATTTGCTCAAGACTTATAGACTTCTCTCTGACGTCAGTGGAATAATAATCATTGCAACGTGATCATTTTTCATGAAGAAGCAGTTGCAATCTGTATTTGTGGCGACAGATTCCTGGATACTTCTGTACCAGTCCAGAAGTTCGTGAATGAGTGAGCAAGTTTGGGAACTCTTCACGTTGCAATCTGTATTCGTTGCTCTCTCACATCTTATAAAACCAGACGCATCTCATCGAATTATCGACATGATTAAATTTATTTCGAGTCAGGGAAACCTCTCTCTTATACCTTATAAACCTTGACACATTGTAATTCGTCCACAATTCTCTTTTGCCGTTTGAAATTAGCAACACGCCCGATTCAGGGGCCATTAACACGGGGGATAAATTCGGAGCGGAGAAAATTCGGTAAAACTACCAAATTGTCTCCCGGTTCCCGAATTTCATTCCGGGCTTAAACTGGAAAGTTAGGCGGGAGCGAGACTCCTAACGATATATATGGTATGTTCTCGGAAATAGGCTTCAGAAGCATAAAAGAAAAAAATTCTGTTTCTCTCGGGAGAAGTTTTTCTTCCGGGT